>SJXO01003747.1:0-126749 GCA_006408615.1 Connochaetes taurinus
CATGGGGTCACAAAGAGTTGGACACGACTGAGCAACTGAACTGAACTGAACTGAGCTTGGAATGTATACCAGGTACTTGACATGTTTATTTCATTTAGAATTCAGAGTAACCCTGGGAGATATAATATGGTTTTCATTTAGTAAATTAGGAAACAGAATCAGAGAAGTTCAATAACTTTCCAAAATCACTTAGCTCATTTCCTAGTTAAAAAAATAACTTGGATGGGCACTAGGTACGTGAACTACACAGCTCAAGCTCTTTCCCTTACATTTGCTGATAACGACACAGGGTGTTCTCATTAGGTATGACATTATTTTTCATAACAAAACAATGGTTTTTTCATTGAAAACAACCAGTGTGGAGAGATTTTATGGGTAGAGGTGGGATTTGAACTTTTGAATTTAAAGGATGGATGGTATTTGAGTAGGCAGAAGAAAGCCAAAGACCTCAAGGTAATTGTATCATCATAGGCAGACACAGAGATATGGGAATGAGCATAGCATGTTCAGTGGTAAGTGAGGGGTCCATCTTTGTGAAAGGAGACAATATAATGGGGACCTATGATTCTAGGATCATTTCAATGCTATGTTAATGTACCATCAGTTGTGAATGACAGAGATTACTAAAAGCAATAATAGCAATAATAGCTACAATATGTTCTTTGCAAATTAGTACACTAAGCAGATGCACCATTTCATACAGTCTTCACAACAATGGTGAAAGATAGTCCTATTACATGTGTTTAATAGTTGAGGAGACTAAGGGTCACACATCTTAACTAGGATCAAGCAGACAGCAAGTTGCTATGCTTACCCTACCTCATGATGAAAGCTGACTTGACAGAGCAAAGAGATGGAGTCAACACTTGTTAAAACACACCCGACTTTGCAGATTTATAAAATAAAACTAATAAAGAGAATTATAAAATATCTTTGGTAATCACATAATAAAATATTAGCTTCTTTTATAAATGAGAAGATCACTTTAGTTACTCAGTTGTGTCCAACTCTTTGTGACCCCATGGACTGCAGCACGTCATTCTTCACTGTCCATCAGCAACTCCCAGAGCTATAAATAAGATGTCAGTTCAGTTCAGTCGCTCAGTCACGTCCGACTCTTTGCAATCCCATGAATCGCAGCACGCCAGGCCTCCCTGTCCATCACCATCTCCCGGAGTTCACTCAGACTCACATCCATTGAGTCCGTGATGCCATCCAGCCATCTCATCCTCTGTCGTCCCGTTCTCCTCCTGCCCCCAATCCCTCCCAGCATGAGTCTTTTCCAATGAGTCAACTCTTCACATGAGGTGGCCAAAGTACTGGAGTTTCAGCTTTAGCATCATTCCTTCCAAAGAAATCCCAGGGCTATCTCCTTCAGAATGGATTGGTTGGATTTCCTTGCAGTCCAAGGGACTCTCAAGAGTCTTCTCCAATACCACAGTTCAAAAGCATCAATTCTTCAGCGACTGAGGTCCAAAAATGTTAATTGCCCACATCATAGGGCAAGCCAAGATTATAATACTAACCTTTGGGCCTCCAACCTAATATTCTTTTCATTTTTATATGCTGAGTCAAAATTATATTTTAGAAATATCTTTTCTCTCTCCTATTTATTATTATTTTTATTGCTATTTTTCCAGTCAAAAATTACAGAGTACAACAATGTTGTTAGTTCCCTTTTATCAAAATCACACTAATATTCCAACAAAGACTAGTTATCACTCTCCATACAATTAATACTTGTGATCATCTGTATTAATTAAGTAAATCACACTAAGATCTGATGCCTTTTCCCAAAACAGATAAATTACACAGATTATAAAATTAACTACTGTTTTGCTAGTTTAGTGTTTAATAATTTTAATTAAAAATAGTGAGAACTGCCTTGTGAATTTGCCTTAAGTGAGAAAACTAAATTATGACTGAATGATGTGATTAATAACATCTGGACCAGGGAAGGAACTTGTAAGAGTCACAACACCTCTTCCTTTTGAAACAAAAAAAAAAATCAGTCTGTTTCCCCAAAAGTAGGGATCTAGACAACTATGTGGGAGAAAATAGAATATAAACTAATAAAAAAAGATAACTCAGGAGTAGATGGATTGATATTTGAATTTTTAAATGTTGTTTAGGAGAAGGCAATGGCGCCCTACTCCAGTACTCTTGCCTGGAAAATCCCATGGATGGAGGAGCCTAGTGGGCTGTAGTCCATGGGATCGTGAAGAGTCGGACACGAATGAGCAAATTCACTTTCACTTTTCACTTTCATGCATTGGAGAAGGAAATGGCAACCCACTCCAGTGTTCTTGCCTGGAGAATCCCCGGGACAGGGGAGCCTGGTGGGCTGCCGTCTATGGGGTTGCACAGAGTCGGATACGACTGAAGCAACTTAGCACCAGCAGCAGGGAAAAGCAAAACAAAGCAAGAAGCAGAAACAGTAAGGAGAAATAAAAGAAAAAAATAGAAACTGTTCACTAAATTAAATGCCATTTTACCCCCTGAACTCTTAACATGTTATTTCTTTTTAGGAGAACTATATTTTCTTTGTCCCGGGAAAGTACCTTTTACATATATTATCTTGAAGTAGTTATGAATAACATCCCACTTAACTCAGTTTATTTGTTTGGTCAGTGAATTATATGGTTACCCTTCTTATTCTGAGAGAACTCCACTTAAGCATATAATACATAAAGCAACCACCTTCACTTTCCCTATGCCCCAGGGAGTAAAAGAAAAGAAGGATAAAGATGTTAAGTCTCTAAACCTCAGTCTCAGTTCATTTCAGATCATATTAACCCTGAGGAAGAGTCCACCTATTTCTACAGTCATATCATCAATATTTTATTGTTATTCTTATCTGAGATGAAGAGCTTTGTTTTGGGTCCACAAGGTAGGCAGTAAGTAGTTCTCATACCTCTATTTTAAGAACAAGAAAAATGTCATCAAGCTCTGGTCATTGTAATAGATTAGGGGAAATTTTTCATTAAAGTGGCAACTGAGTCCTCTTCACACTTTCTGAGGGGAAGGAAAGTGACTGAGGAAAGTGGACATGAATTTAGGAAGGGATGAAATTCTGGAAGAGAGACAGAGATAAGACGTGAGAACAGAGTGAGCAGATGAAGACTTAGATGAAGGAATTGAATAAATGAGTTAAGGTCCAAACCAAAGGGATGAATATTTTCAATATTTAATATACCAACCTGACCTGAAGCCATATGATACTGTGAATGGATGGTCTAATGAGATCTCTACTCTCTACTGTATGCAACAACAATTGTGCTCTTGGACAAGTAGAATATAAGTGGAGAATATGGAGGAAGATTGCTGATAAAGAAGGAAAAAGCCACGAGGAGTCGTTTTTGCGTTCACCGACCCCTCTCCCTTTTGTTTCCCTTAAATCTGGGGAGGTGAGACAGTGGCTATGAAAAATGGCCCCAAACAAGCCAACAAGCTGAGAACCAGCTGGGGCAATACCATTTCAGGGTAGCCCTAGAGGTGCCATTTAATTATAGCTCATTACACAAATAAATGCTAACTGGAGGGAGCTTAACATTTCAGTGTTGTTGTTTTTTTTTTTTCTCATGCTAACAAAACCAAATGCTGGGCACAGCTGGAAGGTGACTGCCATCTAGGAGGGATCCTCTTCCTTAGTCTTTAAATACTACCACATAAGGTTGCTCAAGCAACGGTCGTTAGCAACAACTCCAGAAAATTCCTAGACTGAAGTAGATAATGCCTGATTCTTCCTCCTCCTGAGATATATATTCTAGTGGCCTAATTAAATATGTTAGAAATCAATTAGTAGGATGGCTAAGAGTGTGAGCTTTAGCAACAGACCTAAATTTTCATTTCAGTCCTGCCAGTTTCTGGCAATCTTATACCAGTTAAAATAGCATAAGTTCTCAGATTCACTTTTTCCACACTTAGGAAGTGCACTTTAAGGGTGTTGTAGATATGAATTAAATACAGATAGAATCCTTAGCCCAAAGTCTGCTCATGCACTCAAGAAATGATAGCTATCACTATAAAAATTAATTTCAATTATTATACTTCATTACATGAGTCACTTTAGTGATTTGCTATTATGCATGGGAAAAATCAATGTATGTCCAAATCTCTAATAACTCCCTTCATGCCTGGTACCCCACATATCTCCCTCAATGAGCCACATTATTTTTTCTGTTTCTTTTGTGTAACAATTCCTTTTCCCTTGTGAGGGTCTTTGCATAGTTCTGTTTTTATTTCCAGATCAGATCCTGACATTTTTTTTCTGGAGAGCTGATCCTTCACCTTTAATTCCCATTTAAATGTCACTTCTCCACAGAGATCTTGATTATCCGAGTCACAGTCTCACATCATCCATCACACAATTTATCACTGTATAAAAATACATGTAATATCTGTAGTCTTTAAAAAATATATACACCTATCATGTCAGCCTGTTCAGTTCAGTTCAGTCGCTCAGTTTTGTCCGACTCTTTGAATGAATCGCAGCACGCTAGGCCTCCCTGTCCATCACCAACTCCCAGAGTTCACTCAGACTCACGTCATCCATCGAGTCAGTGATGCCATCCAGCCATCTCATCCTCAGTCGTCCCCTTCTCCTCCTGCCCCCAATTCCTCCCAGCATCAGAGTCTTTTCCAATGAGTCAACTCTTCACATGAGGTGGCCAAAGTACTGGAGCTTCGGCTTTAGCATCATTCCTTCCAAAGAAATCCCAGGGCTGATCTCCTTCAGAATGGATTGGTTGGATCTCCTTGCAGTCCAAGGGACTCTCAAGAGTCTTCTCCAACACCACAGTTCAAATGCATCAATTCTTTGGCGCTCAGCCTTCTTCACAGTTCAACTCTCTCATCCATACATGACCACTGGAAAAACCATAGCCTTGACTAGATGGGCGTTTGTTGGCAAAGTAATGTCTCTCCTTTTCAATATGCTGTCTAGGTTGGTCATAACTTTTCTTCCAAGGAGGAAGCGTCATTTAATTTCATGGCTGCAATCACCATCTGCAGTGATTTGGGAGCCCAAAAAAATAAACTCTGACACTGTTTCCACTGTTTCCCCATCTATTTCCCATGAATTGATGGGACCGGATGCCATGATCTTCATTTTCTGAATGTTGAATTTTAAGCCAACTTTTTCACTCTCTTCTTTCACTTTCATCAAGAGGCTTTTTAGTTCCTCTTCACTTTCTGCCATCAGGGTGGTGTCATCTGCATATATGAGGTTATCGATATTTCTCCTGGCAATCTTGATTCCAGCTTGTGTTTCTTCCAGTCCAGTGTTTTTCATGATGTACTCTGCACATAAGTTAAATAAGCAAGGTGACAATATACAGCCTTGACGTACTCCTTTTCCTATTTGAAACCAGTCTGTTGTTCCATGTCCAGTTCTAACTGTTGCTTCCTGACTTGCATACAGATTTCTCATGAGGCAGGTCAGGTGGTCTGGTATTCCCATCTCTTTCAGAATTTTCCACAGTTTATTGTGATCNAATAGATGTTTTTCTGGAACTCTCTTGCTTTTTCCATGATCCAGCAGATGTTGGCAATTTGATCTCTGGTTCCTCTGCCTTTTCTAAAACCAGCTTAAACATCTGGAAGTTCACGGTTCACGTATTGCTGAAGCCTGGCTTGGAGAATTTTGAGCATTACTTTACTAGCATGTGAGATGAGTGCCGTTGTGCAGAAGTTTGAGCATTCTTTGTCATTGCCTTTCTTTGGGATTGGAATGAAAACTGACCTTTTCTAGTCCTGTGGCCACTGCTGAGTTTTCCACATTTGCTGGCATATTGAGTGCAGCACTTTCACAGCATAATTTTGAGCATTACTTTACTAGCATGTGAGATGAGTGCAATTGTGTGGTAGTCTGAGCATTCTTTGGCATTGCCTTTCTTTGGGATTGGAATAAAAACTGACCTTTTCCAGTCCTATGGCCACTGCTGAGTTTTCCAATTTACATATTGAGTATAGCACTTTCATGTCAGCCTGTAAGTTCTGAGAAATCCAGAACTTTCTTCCCTGGGCACCAGTGCAGTTCAGTTAGTTCAGTTCAGTCATTCAGTCGTGTCTAACTCTTTGCAATCCCATGGACTGCAGCACACCAGGCTTCCTTGTCCACCACCAACTCCCAGAGCTTACTCAAATTCATGTCCATCTCATCAGTGATGCCCTCCAACCATCTCATCCTTTGTCATCGCCTTCTCCTCTGGCTTTCAATCTTTCCCAGCATCAGGGTCTTTTCCAATGGGTCAGCTCTTCGTATCAGGTGTCCAGAGTATTGGAGTTTCAGCTTCAGCATCAACCCTTCTAAAGAATATTCAGGACTGATTTTCTTTAGGATTGACAGGTTGGATCTCCCTGTTGTCCAAGGGACTCTCAAGAATCTTCTCCAACACCACAGTTCAAAAGCATCAATTCTTGGGCACTCAGCTTTCTTTATAGTCCAACTCTCACATCCATACATGACTACTGGAAAAATTGTAGCTTTGATTAAAACAACTTTGTCTGCAAAGTAATGTCTCTGCTTTTTAATATTCTGTCTAGGTTGGTCATAGCTTTTCTTCCAAGGAGAAAGCATCTTTTAATTTCATGGCTGCAGTCACCATCTGCAGTGATTTCGGAGCCCAGGAAAATAAAGCCTGCCACTGTTTCTGTGGTTTCCCCATCCATTTGCCATGAAGTGATGAGACTGGATGCCATTATCTTTGTTTTTTGAATGTCGAGTTTGAAGCCAGCTTTTTCACTCTCTTCTTTCACTTTCAAGAGGCTCTTTAGTTCCTCTTCACTTTCTGCCATAAGAGTGGTGTCATCTGCATATCTGAGGTTATTGATATTTCTCCCGGCAATCTTAATTCCAACTTGTGCTTCATCCAGGCTGGCATTTTGCATTATATACTCTGCATATAAGTTAAATAAGCAAGGTGACAACATACAGCCTTGACATACTCCTTTTCCAATTTGGAACCCATCTGTTGTTCCATGTCTGGTTCTAACTGTTGCTTCTTATTTGCATACAGATTTCTCAGAGGCAGGTATGGTAGTCTGATATTCCTGTCTCTTGGAGAAGAAATATAGCACCTGGCATCCAGCAGTCACTCCACAAATGTGTGCTTAGTCAACAAGCTCACTGACACAGGTCACTGGAGTATAATTCAGGGAAACACTTAGCTGTAACTTTTATGGTCTGAAGGCTGACTACAGTGTTTGAGTGCCTGAGTATAGTATATTATAGGTGAATTCAGGGAAAAAATGCATTTTATTATTCTTTGGACAAGGCACATCCCAAGCATGCACTGATTAAAACTTTGCTCACTGTTGGTTTTTGTGTATTTAATATTACCCTACCCTTCAAAATCTGCTAAAATATTTTATATACTTTACTCAGTAGTTTCTTGACAAATATGTATATTATTGCTTTTGTATACATGTGGGCAGCGGAGAGAAAGAAAAAGGGAAAGAATGTGTGTATATGTAAAACTCTCAAAAGCCACAAAAATAAACAAGAAAGTTAGTGGGTCCCATCACATTTATTTTTATTTTAAAGGGTAAGGAATATCTACTTTCTCTCTATTCTACTCAAAACATACTGTGGCTCTCTGTAAACACTCTTTATTTTGTCGGCATTAGAATCTTATGACACATACCAGGCTGTAATGCATTTTCATATAGCTTCATTTTCTTGACTTTATATGAATGACCCATGTGGGAGGGGGTTTGTTATTTTCCATTACTAAATGCCACATGCACTGTAATAAAGAACACAGTTTTGAACACATCTCCAGAGAGATCCTCTCATCTCCTATTTTTTTCCCCCTTACTTAGTCAAACAAAATTGCACCTCCAGTTGGAAAGTGTCAGTAATTCTCATTCTCATCCATTAACAACAATATATCAAAAAAAAAAAAAGATGCTATTCCTTTAACACAGAGCAGAACCATTTCCTAAAGCAAGAAAAGGAGGGCAGACAAGGGGGTAATAATGCTAATCCAAAGGCATATTTGACATGAAGCAGAAATCGTCCATAGATGGTGAATAATAATAGGAACAAAGTAGCAGTTAGTTCAGAGAAGGGAGTCAAAGGATTACACCAGTTCAACATACTGTCATAGAATTAATCACTGAAGATTGTCAAAGATGCTGGCCAAGAACCCAAAAGGGCTTCTCAGGTGGTGTAGTGGTAAAGAACCTGCCTGCCAATGCAGGAGACCGATGTGGGTTTGATCCCTGAGTCAGTAAGGTCCCCTAGAGTAGGAAATGGCAACCCACTCCAGCATTTTTGGCTGGAAAATATCATGGACAGAGGATCCTAGCAGGCTATAGTCCATGGGGTTGCAAAAGAATGGGACATGACTGAGCAACTGAGCACACAGCACATGAGAACCCAAAGCCCCCAGTCCACTGGGTTACTTAAAATCCGTGTCAAAACTGAGAAGCAAGAGAAGACTCTGCTTGGTGAGTTAGCAGCTTAAATGTTACTAAATATTGCTACTTCTATCAGTACTATATTACCAGACTGCTACTACTGTTACTACTACTACAGCAGTATAGCCATCATTTAGTGCCACGTACACAAAGGGTGCTCGGTCCATGAAGGTGATACACACACACAGGTATATTTGTGTGTATATAGCTAACAATATTTCCCATGTCCACTTTCTAAAAAGGCATTTATAAGATAATCATGATAACTTGGGTTAGCATAATGGTTTACAGAGCATAATGATTACCTTCTATAAAGCAGTAAATGATTATTTTATTCATATTTTATAATGAAGGAAACAGAAGGGACATCCAAAAATAAGACCAGGATATTCTGGCTCCAAGTTCTGTTTTTCTGTTGTAACTGATTCCCTCCTTTTTGAAGACATTTCCTTTATGAAGAAGGGAAGAATTGAGGCTGAAACATATTATTTTCCCTCTTCCAAATACTTATGAAAATATAAACACAAATGCTTTCAAATTTGCTTTTTATCCTCTACTCTAAAATTGCAAAAATAAATGTCAGCCTGAGAATTGTGTTTCCTGACATACTTTTAACTCCAGTCAGGTAACAAGATAGGTAAATGCAATAAATAAGAAATTAAGTGCAGAGAGAGAAATGAGCAAGTGAAACAAAACATAAAGCAAAGAAACATACCCATATGTTATGTGAAAATTTGAAATGTAGTGGAGGTGAAATTTGAAAGTAATAGGAAAAAGATATATGTTGCCAAGACAATTGGTCCTATAGATGGAACAATCAAAAATTGATTCCTACCTCAGCCATACAAAAATTGTAATTTAGGTGGCACTAAAACTAAATGTGAAAAACAAGGTCACTCAGCTTTTATCAGAAAATTGAAAAAAAAATTGCATCTATGTGGCTAGGAAATGATATGTATGTATGTATCTTTCAGAAGCATGTATATATACACAGGGAGACATGTATAAGAAAATCTACAGCAGCATAGCCTGTAATAGGAAAAGTAATGATAGTACTCTTTGTAACCCCATGGACTGTAGCCCACCAGGCTCCTCTCTCCATGGGATTCTCCAGGCAAGAATACTGAAGTGGGCTGCCATTTCCTTCTCCAGGGGATCTTCCCAACCCAGGGATCAAATTTAGGTCTCCTGCATTACAGGTAGATTTGTTACCATCTGAGCCACCAGGGAAGCCCAATTTAAAGTAATCAATCATAATTTAAAAATCTCTGATACAAATAGATATCTTAAAAAACAAAATTGTGGCTCAGTTACGTTACATGGCTTACTGAAGGAATGACAGAGTTTTGATTCATGTGCAGATCTCAGAATATTCAGTTATCCAGAGATTCTTTTATGCTAGACCACTCATCTTAGAGGATAACAAGCTGTTCTATCAATCTCTTCAGGCTTTTAGGAGACTCACAGGCCAAACCTATACAATAATATATTGATGAGAACCACAGAAATCATGTATTTTAATCATCTAGTATTTTACCATTTTTTATATTTTTATTTTCAGCTTGCAAATATTACACAAAGTTTAAATACAAGTGCTACATAATTATAATTTGAAAACAAAAGCCTCTGAAAATTTCCCTGATCAAAAATAACCACTCTAAGTAATTGGATGCACATAATTACAATTCTTTTCATGAGTATTAGCATATTTATCATACTATTAGTTAAGATTCAAAAATATTATTTTGCAACTTGAAAATTTTCAGGTAGTTTAACTTGGACATATTTCATTTGTCCATACATTATCTAACTTTCTTTTATTTACAAGAACTGTATAGGTTTTCATTATTTAACCGGTTTCAAATTGATGTGTATTTAGCTTGGTCTCATTGGTTCCTTTACAAAGGAAACTATAACAAACTTTCTTGTAGGTGTCTTATCAAACACTTGGGGGGATATTTGTATAGAATAAAATCCAAAAAGTAGAAATGCTAAGTATGAAGGTATAGACATTTTAACTTTTCATAAATATTACTAAATCTCCCTAAGAAGAGACTGCTGCTGCGTCACTTCAGTCGTGTCCGACTCTGTGTGACCCCACAGAGGGCAGCCCACCAGGCTTCCCAGTCCCTGGGATCCTCCAGGCAAGAGTACTGGAGTGGGTTGCCATTTCCTTCTCCAATGCATGAAAGCGAAAAGTGAAAATGAAGTCGCTCAGTCGTATCTGACTCTTAGTGACCCCATGGACTGCAGCCTACCAGGCTCCTCCATCCATGGGATTTTCCAGGCAAGAGTACTGGAGTGGGGTGCCATTGTCTTCTTCAAAGAAAAGACTAGTCAGTCCCATTAATATTATACTACTATGTAAGTTTTAACACACTTCATCTTATGAACTTGAACACCAAAAAATTTTGCAGCTCACAATCTTCAATTAAAAAAAGACAATAAAAGTGTTTTGCAAATTGATGTCACAACATTATTATAAAGACCAGATAGAATACTATGCAGAAAAGTGTTTGATACAAGTCTTTATTTCAAAACTCAATCTTTTAATTAAAATAGAGTTACTACCTATGGTAAAAAAACACCTGCATATGTGTAAACAATACAAATGAGTTTTATAATCAAAAGTAAATATTCCTTCCACACCAGATGCCCCATCCGTTTCTGTGAAGGCATAGAAATATTCTGTTTAAACACAACGTAATCATGTATATGTTTATGTATATATGTATCTCTCTGTGTATATGTGCATATAGAGAGGGGACAAATTAGATGATGTTTTTGATGAGTGTGGCAGATTGTTCAACATTCATTTTAAATTCGTGATGTGCAGATGTGCAGAAGCTAGAAAGTGAAAGCTTATATCCCCTAGAACTCCATACAACTAGCCTTTCAGATCTGTTTTATTCCCTATGAGAATGATGGAGTGGGGTGAGATTTCTAAGGAGAAAACAGGTCAGAGGTGAAGCTTTTATGCTTTTGTGTTTGCTGCTGCAGAGCAGAGTCAGAGAGGCCTTTGGTTTTTCTTGGCAGCGTTAGCAGAGATGTCAGTACTAAGTCACTGTTTCATAATCGTCAAGAGTCAGGGCATGGGTCAGCTGTCTTCTTGATGTGGCCTGGTTCTGGAACTGGTAATAAAATTGGAATGCCTTTCTCATTGCCTTATCCTGATCTCAGTAGGGTTAGAGTCATATGGGTGCACCACTGATTTCCAGGGTAACAGGCCAATGGAACTTTTCAAGTCCTTATCATTTTCTCTACATGTGCATTACATATAACCTCCCTCAATGTTTAATATACTCACGGTTCTACATGACATTTTTTTCACAATTTTAATAGCCTAATCTGCTTTAATTTAATCTGCACTGATATAACTCTCTCCATTCTTCTATTTTCATAGTTACTGGGTCATTTGATTGTTAAGGATGCATTTTTTATAAATACACTATAGTTCCTGATGGTTTATTTGAGTTATATCTAGTATTAATTTTCTGTTATCTCTGTTACTCTTTATTCAGTCCATGTACTGATTTTACAAATCAACAATTACCATTTTTATTTTAAGATCTCTAAGAACTGTTTATTCTTTTTTATAGTCATTTTAAACTATATATTATTCATTTAGTTATATATTACATTGTATTTGCAATTTTCTCCTCATATCCTTAAGATTTGTTGTCTTGTTTTTTATTAAAATATAATTTACATTTGAGTCAGTTCTCATGAGGTGGATGAACCTAGAGACTATGATACGGGATGCAGTTGGGGGAAGAATAAAGTGGGATGAATTGAGAGAGTTGCATGGAAACATACATTATCATATGTAACATAGACAGCCAGTGGGAATGTGCTGTTTGACTCAGGGAGCACAAACTGGTGCTCTGTGACAACCTAGAGGGGTGGGATGAGGTGGAAGGTTGAAGAGAGAGGGGACAAATGTATACCTATGGCTGATTCATGCTGATGTATGGCAGAAACTGACACAATACTGTAGAGCAATTACCCTCCAATTAAACATAAATACATTAAAATAAAATATAATTTACATTTAGTAAAGTTGTTCACTTTTATAATGAACTTCTATGTTTTGACAAAACCTTGGTCATATAAGATGTCCATCACCTCAATTAAGATACTCATTACCTAAAAAAGTTCCTTCTTCTCTTTTTGAAACTAATTCTTATCCTCATTCCTGTTCCCCACTAGTTTTGCCTTTGCAAAAACATATAAGTGAAATCAGACAATTTTGAGTATGGTTTCACTCACTTAGCATAATGCATTTGAGATCCATTTACATTTTTTAATGCCTCAGAGATTTGTTGCTATTTATTATATCAGAGATTTAATGTATCAGAGATGTGTTGCTATTTATTGCTGAGTAGCAGTTCATTGTATACCACATAGTTCATTGTATATCACAGCACAGTTTGTCTCCTCAGTCTCCAGTTAAGGTTAATCATGCAAGAAAATGTGATTGCTTTCCATAAGATTATGATGTTTCTACATATTAAAATAATTAAACACTAAAAAAGTTTAACACTTAGATATTTTATTTCTGCAGAAGAACAGACATTTAGCTAAAATATCTGAATACTTGATTTTTTCAGCTTTTATTGAAAAGACTGGAGAGAAAACTTGTCTGGATTATCATTTAATAGTTCTGTGTTGCAAAAGGAATTTTCTCTACATTAGAGCACCCAAAAGAAGTTTTGAGATCTCAGAACAGGCCTAAATAAGTTTGCCAACATAAGCAAACCCATGCATTATATCCTAAGGAGAGATACACTTCACATTTGCTGGGATGGTTAAGAAATCCTGCAGAACATATACACCAACTTTCAAAATTTTTACTTTTTCGGGAAAATTCCAATCACTTGAATTAAGAAACCAAAGTGAAAAGTGTTAGTCCGTCAGTCGTGTCTGACTCTTTGCAAGCCCATGAACTGTAGCCCATCAGGTTCCTCTGTCCATGGGAATTCTCCAGGAAGGAACACTGGAGTGGGTTGTCACTCCCTTCTCCAAGGGTTCTTCCCCACCCAGGGATCAAACCTGGGTATCCCACATTGCCGGAGGATGCTTTATTTTCTGAGCCACCAGGTAAGCCCATAAGAAACTAAAATGAAGAGCAATTAAGATTTTTCCTGAAAGAGCTCAAACATTCACAAATGCAAATAAAACGGGAGTCAGAGAAATTATGACAGCAATACACTGAGATGATGATCTCCCTTTTTTGGCCTGAGGGTCTGTCCCATAAAGCCACGTGTCAACGACCTCATATTCTGAGTGAGAGATGAGATAATTCCTCCAACACACCGCAAAGAATAGACCTGAATTAACTTCCCCCAGCAAAGAATACAAGTGTGAGACTTGGAAAAATATATTCCTAGTCCTGAACTGCAAGAACTTAGAAATGCTCTTACTGGTGATGGAAATATCCCAGACCTCCTAACTTGATTAATTCCATGTCAGCCCTATGCATAAATGTTTTTTACTTACTTAAAAAAAAAATCTGCTCTTTGATGTCAAAGCAAATTTTAGTTCAGAAAATAATGCTGAACTAGTTCTGATGTTTGCCAATTACTTGAGATAGCTCCATTTTTCGTAGAAATGGCATTTAAAATTATGAATTAAGCACTTCAAAAATGTGTCACCCTGAATCTCAACCCCTCCCTTTTACTTTCTTTTTCCATGCTTTCTACAAACAGCAGTAGCTACAAGTGCTCTTTGTATTTAGTTTCAGATGGTGATTACTACTATTGCTTAATACCAATAACTAATCTCTCAGCAACTACCTCATCCTTCAGCAAAGTCCCCTTGCTTACATCTACATTTAGGTTTACATTTTATAAAATTAATAACTTCAAAAAAATTTTTGACCCTATATTATTTTTATTCTTTCACAACAGCCTGATTACTCATTCAAGTTCATCAGAAGATGAATACTAAAGATATACTTGTTTCATAGTTAGAAAAAACCTGTTTTCTCTGCATTTCTATGAAATGAGAATTAAAAAACAAATTCTTCCAATAAAAGCCAAAAAAATGGCTTTGAATTAACAGAAAGATGGAACTTTGTTTTGTAAGATTTAATATCCAATTACTGTTATGGTCATGCACTGGTAAATAGACAAAGAAGTAAGATTCACAGTGACAGATTGGGAAAAGAGGTATAATCCTACAAATTCAGAAGACATCTGGGCTTATTCAGACAACAGCAGTCAATATTTAGAAAATGTATATGAAATTCTTATAGATTTGTCCAGCTCCATCAGAGTGCTTGTTTTTACTGAAGACATTTTAAACTTTAAACTGTACAGTAAGCTTCTTAGGAGTCAAATTCTATGTAATTGACAAAATCTATTCATCTAGATTGCATTTTTAAAAGTAAATAAACAATTATGGTACAAAGATCAACTGATATTTGAACAGCAATCAAGTTTCTCAAAATATCATTAAATGTGTATGAAAGAAAATCGAGTACTAATTCTTTTTAAAGTTAAACTTGAAGTCAATATTTCCTTTTTTCTCAACAATAAACTTAGATGTTTTGTTATCATTTGGAACCTGAGCACTTGAAAATTACAGATAACTGATGACTAGTTTGACAAATTCTAAAAGAACATTCCTTCTGATATCTCATGCAGTATTTACTGAAAAACTCATCACTGGTCATACAGTATCATACCCATACTCTCCAAGCCAGAGTGAAGGAAGGAAGGGCTCTGAGAGGAAAGGGGGCAGTTCTAACATTCTATTTAGGTCCTAGGCTTGATCAAAGTATTTCATTCCATGCCAGGAATTCACAAAGCTTGCCAGTGTCTTTACTTTCTTCCCTTTTCTTTTTTACTTTCTTTTTTTTTATTTTTTTAGGTCCAGTTTATTCTTAACATCTCCTACTTAGGTTAATTTGGCTGTCCTGAGTGATTAATTATTGTAGTCAGAAGTAAATATCCTGTGCCACATCAAATTTCCTTCTATGTACTGTGTGTGGTCCCCCTGCATTTGTCTACGGATATATATGTGTGGTGATTGAGCAAAAACATACTCTCTCCCACCCCCTCATTTTTTTTTTTAATCACAAAAACAATTCCAAGTGAGGATGTATTCCTGGAAGAGTATAGCTGCAAAGAGGAGAGATTCAATGTGTTACAAAAGCATCACAATTAATGGCATGTTATACTCCCCAAAAGTGTTTTTATCTGAAAATGTTCCTTTTGTGTGTTGTCAAAATACCTTAATTAGAAGTTGAAAATAAGAGAATAATCTGGCAGTCTTTCTTCTCCTTTCATATTTTTAGCCACCCTTTTGAACATTCAGTAACTGCTGAAAAAGTATTTTAAACTAATGGACAGAGTTAGACCATTGCTAATTATTGCCACCAACACAAATATTGTTAATTATATTGATATCCATACAGCTCAGGGAACTATAACAGATTGAGAAGGACAGGATTGTTTTAATAATTCTGCATTGACTCAATGGGAAAGGAAATCCAAGCTGGCATCTTGACTGTAAATTATTATTCATCACAGAATAGAATAAATTAAAGGCATACAGAAGTAATCCCCCCTATATCTAGTTACAGGTGTGAATCTTATCTGTTTACAATGAAATGCACCTGGTTTTTTGCACAAAAAAGCTTCTTCTTGCACAACAAGTAATGTGACAGTAGCAAGAAATCTAACTACTGTTGGACAAAGAAGCATCGTTTTGGAAAAACAGCAAGTCCAATTCTCTCCCAAGTCCATCAAAGAAATCTAATCTTCAGTTAAAAATACAAAAAAGGTTTGTAGTTAGGAAAACGACATTGGCCTACATTTCTTTACCAAGTCTACCAAAATGTGTGTGGATGTGTGTGTGTGTGTGGTGTGTGTGTAGTCTTCAGTTAAAAAAGATTTGCCATTGGGAAGTGTGAGTCTATATTTGAAATGAAAGATTAGTAAAATATTAATTTAAACATTTCACAGACTGTATCATCCTATCAAAATGGAGAGATGGAGAATTTATCCTGGGCCTGGAGAATTTTAAGAGTGCAAAATATCTCTATTAGCTGTTCACGAAGATTGCACGCAGCATTTAAAAACTTGAGGCTCTACCTCGTTGGTCTGTAGAGATGATTTTTCTATCAACATCCTGGAGATTGCTCAGTTGCTCAGTTGTGTTCGACTCTTTGAAACCCCGTGGACTGTAGCCCACAAGGCTCCTCTGTCTGTGGAATTTTCCAGGCAAGAATACTAGAGTGGGTTGCCATTTCCTACTCCAGGGGATCTTCCTGACCCAGGGATCAAACTCCTGTCTTTGGCATCTCCTGCATTACAGGCAGATTCTTTCTCACTGCGCCATCTGGGAAATCCCTGGAGACTACACACACACAGCAAAAGAACTGCAGTAGTAGATTATGCCATCAGATATAAGTTCCATGGGAAAGGGGAGATTTTTTGCTATAACTTTGAGTAAAGGAAGTTATGACAGTATAAATCTTATATCAAATGAGTATCTTATAATATTGAGAGAATGATATAAATGCAGACTCTACCTTAGACTGTTAATGATCAGTTAACTTGAAAACGCTAAAAAAAATATAAAGGACCAACAAAAACAGATCTTTTATGAGAGTGGGAATAGGCAGTAGCAATAGCAGGGCTATCAGTTTAAGACATACGCTTTAGTTTACTTGTTTGTTTTTGTTTTCATTTGTTTTTTTTCTTGATGATATACATTAGCCCAAGTAATCCCATTCTCGTAGGATTAACTAGCCACAAAAACTAAACCACAGTTATTACTTCCTTGTTGATATATGAATAGCAATCTATCTCACAGAATGGGGTGAGCAGCAGGAATAAGAATAAAATACAGGAACACGGTTTTGAAGTGGTGCATTGGAAGTGTCCAACAAAATCTCAGTTGAGTTGAGAGAAGTTGGCATCTAAGCAGAAAACAAAGGAAGGGAAAAAGCAGATTTAAAACTATCTTTCAAAAAGAACTCTGTGTATACTTACTGGCCCATAAAACTGACTGGATGCAAATAGGTCAGAAACCTACTAAGTTTCCAGGGGGGAATAAACTTTTGCCAAAGAAATCACAAGCCAAAATATATACATTCATCATACATATACATAGGCATACAATCCCTCTGACACTTTGAGAATGGAAACAATCCATAAGCTCTTAATATTTCATGTGGGAGAAGAAGGCTGAGAAATTTTGTAATTTGCAAAGTGGTCATATTCCCCAACATCTATTTCACATTTTGCCAAAGAAGATAATGGGAAAATAAAAACAGCTGAGAAGATACAGGCTGGGTTCCTGGAAAGAAAGGGACCAGGGAGGGAGCTCTTCCAAGAGAGAGGAGTAGGACATAATCAAGACCTCTCTTATGCTCACAGGGAAGGAAGGGGACTTTAGAGTTTTTACCCGGAGTGATTTCATAACCTCCAAGAGGCACTGACATCTCCATCTCATTCCTCCTCCCTCCCAACGGGATTTGTGTCTTTTGTCGCCTCTATCTCATCCCCGTTTAAAATATATATACCTTTTCTAGTGTAACAAGGAGAAGCACAGACATTTTGCTATATTTTATTCACAGCCCCCAGGAGCCAAAGTAGTAACATCTGGACATGATGAAGATGATATGAGACCACCCAGAGATCTGGGCCTTGAGGCGATCACAGTTACTGAACAAGACTGGGTTATCTCCTTTCAAGGTGGGGAGCATATGGACTCCGTGTGTGGGAGAGAAAGTGAATGAGTACTGAATGACCAAAGCACAGACTGCCAGAGAGGCTTACGGCTGACCAAGTGTCTCTGTGCTTCCCTATATTCCCTAACTTCTGGAAGTTAGGTTGGAAATATGAAGTAAGTCATTTCTGATCTCAGAGAGTTAAGATATAGTTTGTCCCTTCTTCCCCATTCTCCCTGAGACAGTTAATGGCTTTGGAGGCCATCTGTTCTGCCGATATGGCCCAAGTCCCCTCTTGGATGAGAACTACCCGAGGAAGGGGCCATACCAGAATCAGATTCTGACATGACTGAGAATTAAACTTCTTTGGCGGTAAACTGCTGAGATTCGAGTGCATGCCTATTGCATTAATTGGCCTAATATAATAAGGGGGCACAAACTCAAGTTTTTAGTTTGAAATCCCCTAATTTTTCAGTCTTAGCAAAGCATCACAATTCATAATTGAGATTAGATACCTATTTGACGTCTATTATCCTTCAAAGACCATGATTCTGAGAAAGATTGAAAGCAAAAGGAGAAGGGGGTGGCAAAGGATGAGAGGGTTAGATAGCATCACCAACTCAGGATAGTGAAGGACAGGGAAGCCTGGTGTGCTGCAGTTTATGGCATCACAAAGAATCAGACACAACTTAAGGGCTGAACAGCAACAAAATCCATTTTTCTATGTATTCACATTTCAATCATATCTTATTCAAAGACAAAATTTCTCCTCTGTCCATGCACTTGAGCCAAAGTGCACTTGAGCCTCAGTTAGGGTTAGCAAGAGTGGCTTCATACATAATTATATTCCTGACACCCTTCTTCTCTCAGGAGCAATGACCTCTCTTGTGTTCCTCATTGACCATTTAACTCAAGTAAGAAAAACCAAAGAGAAGGGGACAATAGAGGACGAGATGGTTGGATGGCATCACTGACTCAACGGACATGAGTTTGAACAAGCTCCGGGAGATGGTGAAGGATATGGAAGCCTGGTGTGCTGCAGTCCATGGGTTTGCAAAGAGTCGGACACAACTGAAAACAGCAACAAGAGAAACCAACTGTAGCTAGTTTATTCAGGAAAATAATATGTTAAAGTGTACTGGGCTTCTACTGGATCCCTTGGGGAGACAGAACAGTTACAGAGGCTGCGCAGCAAAGATCAATGCCCAAATCACATGGTAGAACTAGTTCCATAGATGCTGCTGCAGCTCCCTTGAGCACAGATCTTCCATCTTCTACCACCAACACTGAGAATGGTGAGCACGCAAAGGTGCTCGACAACCCTCAGCTGCTCTGGAGCTTAGAGTTGCCACCACACACGCAATGCTTGATTCTTTGCTTCACTGCCTTTGTCAGCAAAATCTAGCCTGTATCATCCCTGAAACGTGAGGCTGGAAAAGTGAGTAGACGCCTTCCCCACAGAGCAGCAGGGAGCAGACATGAGTTTGGGAAATTCCCCAAACCCATGAAGGTTGTTCAGGGGCTGATGGCAAAAGAAATGACCAATTTCTTCTAAAGCCACATACACACCACTACTGTGGACTCTAACACAATATAACAGACACTTAATAAATATCTGTAAATGGATGAAGTAACAGAGAGTGACCAGGATTGAAGCATTCGGTTATTCCTATTCACACAGCATCATTTTAAATGACACAAGAGTGATTGGATGGTATAGCATGACCATACAGCTCCCCTGAGTTCAACAGAATTATTCTTTCAGTCCCATCCAGTTCAATAGCAATCAAAGCCAGAGCTCCAGAGAACGAGCTCCAGCTGACACATTCAGCCCCGTCCTATAGACTGAGAAGAGGAGCGCAGAGTTTAATAGGATGCTGAAGAAAACTGACTAGGCCTCCACTAGTGAAGTGGGGAATTAGAGCAATTTTGCTGACACTCCAGGCAAAAGTGGGCAGTTTGCCTGGATTATCTAGGTCACTGCCTCAAACTCTCAGATTCATTTTGCCCATGGAGAACTGTTCTATTAGCTCCAGTTACCACAGAGTAACTAACTGAGAAGCGTGCTCAGGGTAAAAACAGCCTGGTTCCTAACAGTCTCCTTTAAACTATGCTTAAATGTCCACCATTTTTGATCCTATTGATCCAGGCTGGATTTAAAAGAGCAACTCTTTGGAGATGGATTGCAAATGCCACACGCTCTTAACTTGCTATTATATATAAGGCAGAATGTGCCAAATCAAACGATAAAAAATGAGGAGCTGATTCTCTTTCAGGCTTCCTTGTAGCTTTCCCCCATGAGTATGATAGGAATGAATCATCCGAAATGATATTTAGGTTAGTAATGCCATTATAATAAAGTGTGTAATTTAGGTTAGTCTCCATTATGTCAAGAGAATTGCCACATATTCACCTCCTTCTCTGACTTCTCAGCTTTGCCCCTGTGGCTTACTCAGGGCACTGCTAATTGACACAATTAAGAGGGAAGACTGATTTAAAGGACCCAGAGGAGCCGCTGGGAGAGTGAGGTTTATGTACTCAAAAAAAGGTTTTATATACTTCGTAATAACTTCCTTCCGGATACCCCAATTCTTCTCTCAATCAGTGAAGAAACCAGGGTGGGGTGTAGGGGGCGGGTAACCACCAATACCAGTGTTATAACTTGGTTTCACTCATTTTATTTAAATCAAAACCATTTTGGGTCTGGCTCCCTTTAGAGGTAGGAATATGGCTCGAGTCTTGCTTAGTTCTCATCCACTTTTCCATTAGTTTTTTTTCTCATTATTTTTTGATACTGTAATAAATTATAATAAAGTGTCACCCCAAACCAAAGTATTCTCAGAAAGAGTTTTCCCTTGCTGAGCAAGGAAAAAGATAGCATGAACTAAATACAGTTTCTTCATTAGGTAAGAAAATTCATGTCCATTCCCATTAAGAAATTTAGCTCACTGTTGAAAGTTTTATTTACCACTCAACCACTTGATCTATCTAGCTTAACATCTTAACTAGAGAAATGAAAAGAGCCTGGAATTAAGTGCTTGTTTTTCACATGCAGAGTCAGAGAACAAAAACAGGGACCCACATCTGTACTTATTTTAGTTCTGTAAGTCTTGCATCTCTTCTTAGGAGATCAGCACTAGCAAATCGCTGTTAACTGGGATAATTATACAGTTCTCTGAGCAGCGAGCATAATAACACTGTGAGTGTCCAAGAGTTTGAACAATTTGGACTGATTTTGTATGGTGTATAATTTACAGTAAAGATTCAGAATGCCTTTTTTTTTAAAGAACAGCTTTCATCCTTTTGCTCTGGATCATTATACATGGAGACACATATTCACAGTCAAATTTGATACAGATAAATCTAAACATCTGCAAAACTAGGATAATTTTATTGGCATTTACACAGTGCTGTCTTGGGCCATTTCTGGTTGTGATTGGCAGAGCCCTAGAAGTTAGCTGAAGCTCACCCATGTCTAAAACAACATTTAAAATAGGTAAACTGACATCAAGGCCTCAATATAATTATTAAGAAATAAGTCAGTTAGGAAATGTGAATGAGAAAGACCAGCTGAAAATGTTATAAAGAAATGCTCAAGTATATAAAGTAATTAAATGTATACTATACATAAGATGTGATTATAGGGTGTAGTGGTGCCCGTTATAGTCCCAGCTACTCTAGAGGCTGAGGCAGAAGGAAACTGGAGCCCAGGAGTTCTGGGCTGTAGTGCTCTCTGCCAATCAGGTGCCCCCACTAAGTTCAGCATCAATCTGTGACCTCCCTGGAGAATGGGACCACTATGTTGCCTAGGGATGGGTGAACTGGCCCAGGTCGAGCAGGTCAAGATGTGATTGTAGTTACGGTTAAAGACAAGGCCAACAATTTTTTTAAAAACCATGCTTCAATAAGCTTTTTTCACTTGTTTATTTGTTGAATCATTCAACAACAACAACAAAAAAAAAACATTTACTTTGAGGAAAGGTGAAAGTGAAAGTGAAGTCGCTCAGTCGTGTCTGACTCTTAGTGACCCCATGGACTGCAGCCTACCATGCTCCTCCGTCCATGGGATTTTCCAGGCAAGAGTAATGGAGTGGGTTGCCATTGCCTTCTCCAACATCAGCTATGAAAACTAAATTAAATGTCATTTACAGACATTATCTATAATACCTAGAACTATGTACAGACTACAGCAACTCCTTCCAGCCTGACATTTCAAGGTTACGCTTACTAACACGTGCTTCACAATACTCCTAGTTCTGGCATTAACACAAAGAAATCAGAAGTAATAACACCATTTTTCAGATTTTGCTTTCAGAAACTTTAACACTGCTTCTGCTCCTGCCTTCTGGATGTCGACTAACATGCAGCGTCACAAACGCCAAGCTGCAGGGAGTGATGCCAATCTGAAGGCAGTGGTCAGTGCTATGGCCTTAAAATGTCCTCAGAATGTGTCATCGGAGGGGAGTTTAGAGAGACAGATGCAGAGTGAGTTTCATAATTTTGAACTGACTCTACTGGAACACAGACATTCAAGAATATGAGCAATCATGAAATGAACAACTCACCAGGTAAAAGACCCATAAAAACCATTATCAGAGGAATGTTCTCACCTAAATAGTTTTTCAGGCAAAGAGCAGCTCTTAATTCTCCCCTCAAATTTCCTTTAAAAGTGAAATACATCACAACAGTACATGCATACAAGTCTCTTCAGTCGTGTCGGGCTCTCTGCGACGCTATGGACAGTAGCCCCCCAGGCTCCTCTGTCCATGGGATTTCCCAGGCAAGAATATTGGAGTGAGGGTTGCCATTTCTTCCTCCAAGGGGCCTTCCCAACCCAGGGATTGAACCCACATCTCTTACATCTCCTGCACTGGCAGGCAGGTTCTTTACCACTAGCGCCACTAAAGAGTGCTAGAGACTACATGGCTGAACCACACAATCAGTCTTCAGGAAGCTCACAAATTATCTTCTTGGTAAATATATATAAAAGGCAAACATAATATACATAAATATACATAAATAAATATACACACAGACATAATATACAAATATACATAAATATACACAAAAGGCAAACAATAGCAATCAATATTTCTAGGATAAAGTAGAATTTCACCCCTTTCATAGCTAATCAGTTAATATTATTTTTCTATTAGGTAATGATGCTCAAAGAAATCCAAGTCACATAGAAAATGTAGTATATAGATAAAGCAAATGACAAGAATATTATATTGCCTGTAATTCTATTAATTACACTATACCTTTGTGTTAATCATAGCAACAGTTTTAGTGGTCTAGCCCACTTACTGAAAAAGAACTAGATGTTAATTTCCGATTCAATTTCTTTAACAGATACAGCCTTATTCAGATCATCTATTTCTTCTTGTGTGAGTGTTTGCAGGTTGTGTCTTTCAAAGAGTTGGTCCATTTCATTTCGACTATCAAATATGTGGGCATATTTGCATAGAGTTGATCACATATTCCTTTGTGTGTCCAACTCTTCGCTGCCCTATGGACTGTAGCTCCCCAGATGTGCTCTTTACCACTGAGCCATGTGGGAAACCCAGATATTCCTTTACAACCCTTTTAAAATTAATGAGATCTCTGGTGATATTCCTCTCTCAGTTCTGATATTAGAATCTGTGTCTTCTTTTTTCCTTATTTGGCCTGGCTAGGCACTTATTGATTTTACTGATTTTTTCAAAGAGGCAGCTTTTGGTTTTATTTATTTTCTCTATTGATTTCCTGTTTTCAGTTTCATGGATTTCTATTCTAATTTTTATTATTTCTTTTCTTCTGCTTATTTTGGATTTAGTTTGTTCTTCTTTTTCTAGATTCCTAAAGTGAAAACTTAGATTACCGATCATAGATCTTTCTTCTTTCTCAGTACATGCATTTAATGCTGCTGTGTCCCACAAATTTTGATAAGTAGTATTTTCATGTTGTCCAAAAGTACTTTTAATCCTCTTGAGATTTCTTCACTGAACCTGTTAGAGGTGCTTTTTAATGTCCACGTATATTAGGATTTCCCATCTATTTCCCTGTTATTAATTTCTAGTATAAGTCCATTATGTCCTGAGAGCAGGCACTGTATGATTTCTGTTTCTTTTTCTCTTTTTTATTGTTTTGGGGGTTGGGGGGTGATTTCTGTTTCTTTAAGTGTGTTAGGGTGATTTTCCTGGTTAAAAGTGTGGTCTATTTTGGTGAAGGTTCCATGTGAGCTTGAGAAGAAATGTGAACTCTGTAGCTGTTGGAGAAAGTAGTCTATAGATGTCAAGTATGTTCAGTTCATTGACAGTGCTACGTGGTTCAGCTGTGTTCCTACAGATTTTCTGCCTCTAGATATGTCCATTTCTGATAAATAAATGTTGAAGTATTCCACTGTAATAGCAGATTCATCTATTTTTCCTTGCAGTTCTATTGTGGGTTTTTTTTGCCTCACATTTGCTGACTTTCATGTAGGTGCATAAATGTTAAGGATTGGTGTGTCTTCTTGAAGGAGCAACTACTTTACCATCATGCTATACACATCTTAGGCTTCCTTCATAGCTCAGTTGGTAAAAAATCCACCTGCAATGCAGGAGATCCCAGTTTGATTCCTGGGTCGGGAAGATCCTCTGAAGAAGGGATAGGCTACCCACTCCAGTATTCTTGGGTTTCCTTTGTTGCTCAGCTGGTAAAGAATCTGCCTGTAATGCGGGAGACCTGAGTTTGATCCCTGGGTTGGGAAGATTCCCTGGAAAAGGGAAAGGCTACCCACTCCAGTATCCTGGCCTGGAGAATTCCATAGACTGTATAGCCCATGTGATCACAAAGAGTCAGACACGACTGAGCGACTTTCATTTTCACTTTCATACACCTCTTATCCCTGGTAACATTCCTTGCTCTGAAGTCCGCTCTATCTGAAATTAACATAGCTATTCCTCTTTACTGTTAACTAGTGTTAACATAGTACAATTTGTTGCATTTCTTTACTTTTAATCTAGTCGTGTCTTTAGATTTACATGGGTTTCTTGCAGACAACATATAGTTGGATCTTGTTTGGGGGTCCATTCTGACAATCTTTCTTTATTGGTATATTTAGACCATTGATAGTTAAAGCAATCACTGATATAACTGGAGTAACATCTACTTTATTCATTACTGTTTTCGATTTGTTACCCTTGTTCCTATGTTTGTCTTAACACGTGTTTCCTGTCTTTTATGGTTTTAATTGAGATTTTTATATGGTTTCATTTTCCTCCTTTCTTAATATAATTAAATTATATATATTATACATATTATTATATTATATCAATTATAATGCTTTTAAAAACTTTTTTAGTAGTTGCTCTGGAGTTTGAAATATGCATTTATAGATGGTCTCTGATTTATGATGGTATGGCTTCCAAGTTTTCAACTTTATAATGGTGCAAAAGTGATATGCATTCAGTAGAAACTGTACTTTAAATTTTGAATCGTGATATTTTCCTAGGCTAGTGATATTTGGGTGCAATACTTTCTCACAATGCTGGAGAGTGGCAGCAAGCCACAGGTCTCAGTCAGCCATGCGATCATGAAGGTAGACAACCGATACACTTAACAACCATTCTGTACCCATACAATCATTCTGTTTTCACTTTCAGCCATTACAGTATTTATAATATTCAGGTTATTTCTAGCTTTTGCTATTATAGTACTGCAATGATCATTTCTGTCCAGCTATCTTTATACAGAAAAATGAGCATTTTTCTATGAACAGCTCTTTAGACTTTGGTAAAGGTACCCTTAGGATTATACACAATGTCTCCACGAGGCATGTGAGCATAATTACTTTGAATTAAAGTAATTCATTTCAACTTCCACATTATTTTTTTCTTAAAATGACCTGCCTGAGAAGGTGTTTACAGTTGAGGCATTGCACCACTTCTCCCTTCCCATCTCTGCTTTCAAAATCACCCTTTTCTCCCTTTACGCAAGCCAGTTAGAACAAGTAAGATAAACAACACAAACAATGTCAAGTGCTAGTGAGACTGGAACAATGGGAACACTCACAAATTGCTCCTAAATGTGAAATTGTACTGTCACTCTCAAAAATGGTTTGGCAGTTTGTTAAAACATCAAACATATCCTTCACATGAGACCTAGCAATCCCATTCCTATGTATTACCTGATTTAAAAAAATATATATGTTCACACAAAAACCTACACACAAGAGTTTATACCAGTTTTACTCATCATTGCACCAAAGTATAAACAACCCAATGCTCTTCAGTGGATGAATGGATAAACAACAGTGGTACATCACACAATTGAATACTACTCAGCAACAAAAAAGAATGAACTTATATAAATCTCAAAGGCATTAGGCTAAGTGACAAAATATCTCAAAAGTTTACATATTATATAGAATTCATTTATATAACATTCTGCCTGGCAAATAACTAGTGATGGGGACCAGATCACTGTTTGCCAAAGGTGAGGTCAGGCATTGGAGAGAGTGTATGATTGCAAGGCATCAAGGTGACACAGAGATGTTTTGAGGGGGGAAGGGGCTGATGCAGCTATTCTGTTTCCTCACTGTCAGAGCCACCAGGGAAGCCACATAAATTCATACCTGTGTTAAAATTTACAGAGCTGTACCCACAGATAAGCAAATGTATCTGCATGTTAATTTAAGGCAAAAATAAAATAAATACCTGTTTATTCATTCAGAATCTCCTGTGGAACATTGCTCCAAAATATAAAACTCCCTTGAGTATCAAAAGGATAGTTTGAACCACTGCAGTTCCTTAGAATGTCAGTAATTCTATAGACTCTTACATAACTTTAGGCAGGTTATGTGGTTCATGATACTTTCAAGAAAACTTCAGTGGAATCTAATCCTTTTGCTGAAACTCCAAACTTTGGCCACCTCATGCAAAGAGTTGACTAATTGGAAAAGACTCTGGTGCTGGGAGGGATTAGGGGCAGGAGAAGAAGGGAATGACAGAGGATGAGATGGCTGGATGGCATCACTGACTCGATGGATGTGAGTTTGAGTGAATTCCGGGAGTTGGTGATGGACAGGGAGGCCTGGCGTGCTGCGATTCATGGGGTCGCAAAGAGTCGGACACGACTGAGCGACTGAACTGAAGTGAACTGAATCCTTTTGTTAGCTAGTATATGTCTAAGAAAATTCAGTGGTAGATCTCTATGTGGTTTTTGATATGTAATAGAGGGAGCTTCAGTAATGAAGATCTAAAAGGAAATTTTTTTCATTCTCATCTACTTATTTATGTGAGGAAAGTTTCTTAGCTCTTAGATCTATAAAAATGAAAATAAATAAAACTCATATAAGAATAGAATTGATGCTAAAGCCTGGCTCAATTGAACACCTGCTCTTGTTTGCTGATGTCTTTTCATATCTGTCTGAGACCTGTTCCTTGATCTCCTTCATCCTTTATGTTCATGGAGCATTAAGAAGAAGACCAAAAACTTCGTGTATGTTCATGGATCGTGGCGATTTTATTAGCGTAATGAGTTGTATCATGTATACTCCAGTTTAAGTACGTTGTGACCTTAACTCCCAGTCCTTCACAATGTGACTCATTTGAAGATAGGATCTTTATAGAGGTAATCAAGTTAAAATGAGATCATTAGGGTGGGGCTGGCCCAATATGACTGATTTCCCTATAAAACAGGAAAATATGGGCCCAGAAACATGCATAGAAGCTGTACAGACATGGATCGTGGCGATTTTATTAGCGTAATGAGTTGTATCATGTATACTCCAGTTTAAGTACGTTGTGACCTTAACTCCCAGTCCTTCACAATGTGACTCATTTGAAGATAGGATCTTTATAGAGGTAATCAAGTTAAAATGAGATCATTAGGGTGGGGCTGGCCCAATATGACTGATTTCCCTATAAAACAGGAAAATATGGGCCCAGAAACATGCATAGAAGCTGTACAGGCACAGGGCTATCCATAAGTCACAGAGAAAAGCTTGAACCAGTTCCTCTTCTCATAGACCTCAGAAGAAACCAATCTTGCCAGCACCTTGAGTGCAGACTCCTAGACTCCAGAAATGTGAGACAATAAATGGTTTTTGTTTAAACCACCCAATCCGCGGCACTCTGTGGTCCTCCTGCATACTGCCAAAGTGTGGGAAGAAGTCTGGGGCAGATTTCAATACTCCATATATATTCATTCCCTGATTTATCCCAATTACTATGTACCTGGTACCATTAAGCCCCAAGCCTTTTGCAGGCCGGACTCTTGTGGTGTAAATAAAGTGATTTCTTGGCTTTCCTCACTGCCAGCTTCAAACTCAGCTCTTTTAGGGCTGCTAATTCCATTATCACAAGTGTAATGCTTTCTGGCTTTCAGAATGTTAATGCTGTTTTTCCCTCTCCCATTTTCCTCATCCTAGGACACTTGTGTCTTCTTTTAAAATACATTTTTAATTAAAAAGTATTGAGTTCCATGATTTCATATGACCTCAGCTACACAATGGATAAGATATTTGATATATTTTGGTGTATGCTTTGAATCAGGAGGTATTTTTAGGATGACTACTCAGGCATATGGCTGGAAAAGGCATATTGTAATCATAATACTTGCTTATGTTGATTAGAAGATATTAAATCATCTCTGTTCTAGAATCTGTTCTTTTTTAAGGGGCTAGGGTTGATCTAATGATAATTACATTAACCAGGGTTTTCAATTAGCTGTGCTTATTTTACTCCAATACAGGTTGAATTGCTAGATAGTAACATATCTAGACATCCACATGGAGATACATGGATTTTGTAGAATAGTTTATATTTATATCTTTACCCATAGATGGAAAAAGAGGGTCAAAATATGACTTTTATTGCAGGTTCTGCCGTTTACTAGATGTGTGCTGTTATTACATTCAATTTATCTAAAGTCTGCTTCTTCTTCCATAAGCTATGTATATTAGTTACCAAAAATTCTATAATTCTGTACTTTTAACTGAAATAAGTCATCCTTCTTCATGCTTAATTATCTAGCATCTAAAATATAAATACATGTATCTACATCAATTAAAAAGCAGCTTCCTATATAATTTGGGCTAAATAGTTCTCTTATTTTATATTATGTTAGAAAAAATAGAACACTCTACCTGAAGATCCCTCCACTAACAAAGAGTGCAGACTCTTCTTAAGTTTCTTTCTCTTTTGCAAAGAACTCTTTAATTGTGGTAACAGAAAGATTTTAAAATGGTGATTTTTAACAACTTCAAAGTATTATGATTCAGTGATTTGAGGCACATTCACCATGTTGTACAACAATCATAGAATAGGCCCATAGGCTGGGAACCTATGTCAGACAGAATTGTCAGTCAGTTCTCTTGTGTCAGACAGAATAGTCAGTCAGTTCTCTTGGACCACAAGGTTACCAGCTTGGTGCTGAAGAGCTAAGTGTTGTTGTTGAGCATGGCAGATTCTTTCAGTGAACCCCACCAATCTTGAACAAAGTGGGTCCTCCAAGAAGCATCCTTCAATGATGAGAAAGCATGTGTCCACCCTGGATCCTCTTTCCCACCGGAGAACCCACAGGTCTAGAGAGTGGGGTTTTCAGTGCCAGGCTGAGCCAGCCTGATGGAGGGGTAATACAGGCAAAGTCCATCTCGGTCTCTGTGGTCCAGGGAACTACTTCAGGCTCATGCCCAGAGTTCTGGGATTTTCTCAGTAGGGTCATGTCTATGGAGAGTTGTTCACTGGTCTTCTTGTGAAGGAAACTGAAGTCAGGAGCAAGCTATGTCACTGTCTTTATGATATCACCTCCACGTTAGTCAATTTCTACCACCCTTGCACTGCTATATACTTGTTCTGACACACTGACTCCCCTTGTTCCACTATGTTTATCCTTTCACATAGCTCCATTTACAATATATTAAAGAAAAATCATGTCACTTCCATGTTAAAAATCTTGAATGGCCCCACATATTACCCTGAGAATAAGTCAGGAGCAAGCTACGTCACTGTCTTTATGATATCACCTCCACGTTAGTCAATTTCTACCACCCTTGCACTGCTATATACTTGTTCTGACACACTGACTCCCCTTGTTCCACTATGTTTATCCTTTCACATAGCTCCATTTACAATATATTAAAGAAAAATCATGTCACTTCCATGTTAAAAATCTTGAATGGCCCCACATATTACCCTGAGAATAAAAACATGACCCTTGTTTCAGCTTGTAAGGCCATATGTGATCTGACCCATTCAACTTCACTGATCTCACTTCCTACACTTTGTTCCTTGGTCACTATGCTCCAGGCACTCCTGCTGTTTTGATTTTTCCTAAACCCTCCAGCTTAGCTCCTGTCTCTGTAGTGTGTGACCTCCAGATATCCACATGGCTTATTGCTATACTTCCTTCATATCAGTTTAGTTCAGTTGCTCAGTCGTGTTCAAATCTTTGCGACCCCATGGACTGCAGCATGAAAGGCTTCCTGTCCATCACCAACTCCCGGAACCTACTCAAACTCATGTCCATTTCGTCAGTGACGTCATCCAACCATCTCACTCTCTGTCATCCCCTTCTCCTCCTATCTTCAGTCTTTCCCGGCATCAGGGTCTTTTCCAATGAGTCGGTTCTTCACATCAGATGGGCAAAATATTGGAGTTTCAGCTTTAGCATCAGTCCTTCCAATGAATATCCATGACTGATTTCCTTTAGGATTGATAGGTTGGCTCTCCCTGCAGTCCAAGGGGCTCTCAAGAGTTCTCCAACACCACAGTTCAAAAGCATCAATTCTTTGGCGCTCAGCTTTCTTTTCCTTCACATATCATATACATCTTTTCCTTCATATATCATGTATATCTTTTCCTTCATATATCAACCTAGATATCACCGCATAGAGAACTTAGCACTCTCTTCATTCTCTGTTCCTTGCTTAATCTTTTGCATAGAATTATCATCTTATGTAATATTTCTTTGTTATCCATTTACCTCCATGAATTTGACTAATTCATGAGAGTAATTCTCAAAATATATTTTGGAAATAATTAATATAGATATAGAAAAATTGGAAAGGAATGATAGGCTTAGTTTTAATTATACTGAACTGGACATGAGCTTTTTTTTCTGAACTCAGGAAAAGACTAGCTGGATACAGATTTAGAAGACATTAAGGTAGGTGACAGTGAAGCCATAAATGTGGGTGTTAAGTACATAATTTGTCATTAATAAAACCATTAGCTCAAAGTTAAACAATTGTAGACCTTGGCACTGACCCTAAGCAGTAAGATTCCTTTTATGGACACGCCTGATTAACTTGGCGATTGAGAGCATTGATGCTATAGGACCTGTAATCAAGAGCTCTTGGGTTTATTGAGACTGAAATGCATTTAGATTGATACCCATGTCAAAATGCATATCCTGTTAATGTCTGCTAGCAGTGACAAAACACACAGAAATTTAGAATGTCCAAGAATGCTAAACAAGTTGTCTTTTATTTTATTCTATCTTACAAACAAGAAAAAAAGAGATTTAAAACAAAAGAATTGGATCTTGTATCTAAGAGATTTTGATGTGTACACTTGTAACAGAATGCTGAGTTCTGCTTCTTGCTGCCTCAAAATTAGTGAAGGGGGTCCAAAGAGGAATACAAAGAGATGATGCTTACTTCTACATTCTAAAAGCAGTCGACATTAAAAAGGTTCAGATAGTTCCCTAGGACTTAAATACAGGCAGTCAAAATTATTGTTTTGCAGTCATTTACCCATTAATGACTGCCTTTTCAGTCATTTCCCCATTAATCTCTTCCAGCAAAAGCTCTAAAGTAGGAGGAAACTCAAGGATATATATAGAGTGGTGAGACACTGACTTGGAGGGACAGTCCTGCAGCTTTTCTCTCTTTTTCCTGCTTGGTACTAAGATGGAGACATATTCTTATCCCCTTCTTACAGACAACTATGAAGGCTTAAAAAAAGACTAGCAGCTCATTCCTGATTGTTCATCCACTTAGGAGGAGACTTCTGATCTGTCTTGTCCTTTTGAATGGAAAAAGAGATAAGGGGTGAGGATGAATGGCTAAGCAGAGAAAAGAGGCCGCAACGAAATAACCTGCAGCTTGACAAGTTTCAAGTAGTCAGGTTGAGAGATATTTTTTGTGGTTTAAATAGACATAGAAGAAAGAAGACAGTCTTGAGCAGCCTAGTGAAGTCTAGAGATGTGCAGTCCTATATTTTATAAAACCTGGGCAAAGAGGTTTTCCCAGAAATATGTAGTTTTTAGAATATCTAGCTGGAAAAGGTCGCTGAGGAGGTATAGATGAATGTCAAAAATGAAGAGTTTCCTTGAAAACCCATCACAGACCCAGTCCATGAGATGCACTGTGAGATGGTTCAAAGGCCCCAGGGAATGACCAGGCTCTGAATTCTTGACCAGAGTCTGCATGCCTGTGTCAGAAGCCACCAAAAAAGATAATCACAACACTTGCTAATCAAAAGATCTTGTATGTTTTTAAAAAATTTTTCCCTTTCTTTTGAAACATAAGAGAAAGGGAAAGAGGAAAGAGAAAGAAGAGGAATGATAGAACAGGCCACTCCTAGTTGTCAGCTAAAATGTCATTGGTAGAAGTGGAAGGGGAAGACTGAGTGTTAATTAGATATGAGATTAAGAAGTCAAGTATGTTGAAAAACTTTTTTTTTTTTTTAACTGCAAGAGAGTGGTTGAGAATTCTTAGGGTCAATAGGGTAGACTTTTTTCAAGCATAGTTGAAGACAGTGATGTAGAAAAAAATTAAAACATTTAATTTTTGAATTTGGTTGTACAGATTTTTCAAATATTGCATTATTGTGGATTGTAAAAAACATTTTGGGGGCTCTTTATTCCTTCCTGAGAATCCAAGCTTCCATCTGGCATCCTTTTGCTTAAATCTGAAAAACTTTCTTTAGAATTTCATGTAGTGCAAATCTTTTGGCAACAAATTCTTGTAGTTTTCTTTTATATGCAAGTATCTTTATTCTTCAGAGGTGTTCTCACCCAAGATGGCATTTCCACTAGTTTCAGGACTCCATTTTCTTGAAGATAAATCCACGATCATTTGACATTGCTTCCTTTCATGTGATGTTTTTTCCTCTGGAATCTATTAAGACTTTAGTGTTTAGCACTTGACTGAGATTGCCTAGGTACTGTTTTCTTTGTATTTATCCTACTTGGGCTTTGCTGAATTCCTTGAATGTTTAAATTTATGTCTTTCAACATACCAATATCAATAATACAAATACACTTNGTTGGTGATGGACAGGGAGGCCTGGCGTGCTGCGATTCATGGAGTCGCAAAGGGTCGGACACGACTGAGCGACTGAACTGAACTGAACTGATGTTAAATACTTTGTATGTATCAACTTACTGAATACATAAAAATATCACAAACAAGCATATACTATTATTGACTCAGTTTAAGAGATGAGTCCAGACCCAAGATCATCAGGTATTTAAGGAGGAGAAATTCACACTCAGGTGGTTTATATTAACAAGGTGTATATTTAACCAATAGTTTTCATTGCCCTGATATTTTCCCAGCAAATAATTAAACATTTAATCTCAGTCAAAAGAATTTTAACTCATATTGTTTTCAGCATAATTTGACAGTTTTAAAGATGTCCCCCCTCAGCTTCACTGAGGTGGGGAAATAGAGGCTGTCTGCCTGTGTATATTTTCTGATTGGTGGGATAAATGGCTTGTCAAGAGTTAAATGAATATTAGAACGTTCTTACTTTAAAGATCACCTTCATCATCAGATCTTACTTTATATGAACACTAATTCACTGCTATATTCCCTTAAACCAAAAAATTGTTTAAACCTCAACAGATATTGTTGTAAAAGAGCTGTTACAGACAGTGTGCTCTTAGGGTGGGGAGACAGTGACTGTGATTTTGAATGGTGATGTTGTTTTGGCAACTAATTTTGAAACATGTTTGGTGGTGGTAAGGAAACAAGCTAGTAGAACTGTACAGAAACAGAAACACCATCTTGTGAGCTATGTTTCACAAATAAGAAATTCAGTTTAGAGGACAACATAAGTATAAGGACTCTGATCTTCCTTATATTCAATCTTTTTTCAACCTGAGACTTATGGCAAAATAGTTTTTTGAGAAAATGCCTTTATCATTAAGAATATAGAAAATACAAGTCATGTATAAACCCTCATTTCTCCAAGATTAATAGCCACGGGTGAAAGGTGAATATATACTTTTAATAACAACAAAAATGTAGCCCATTTTGCTCTACTCCAAAATACTTTGAGATTTATATTTGTAGCAACTTGGGAAAGGGCTTATTTTAGTATCATAGAACAGGAAAGAAATTTGACCATCATGATATTTAATTTTAGAGATGAGTAAATCTTGGTCAAAGTCTTATTAAGCATTAATTAATCTACTCAACAAACATTGGCTAAGCTTCAACTATGTGTTGGACACATATAATCATACATGTCAGACTGTGAAATTCATGAACAAAGCAAACAATTGATTCATAGAATAACACAGAGATAGGTTAAGAATTCAAATCTGCAACTTCTGCATCACAGACAGATTCTTTTTTAATGCTGAGCCACTGGGAAAGTCCTGTAGGTGTCTAGTCCAGCACTTTATCCAGAATAAAAGTGGCTAAGGACTTTCCAGGTGGCTCTAGTGGTAAAGAACCTTTCTCCCAATGCAGGAGACATAAGAGACTCAGATTTGGTCTCTGGGTCAGGAAGTTCCCCTGGAAGAGGGCATGGCAACCCACTCCAGTATTCTTGCCTGGAGAATCCTACAGACAGAGGAGTCTGGTGGGCAATGGTCCATAGGNTGGCTCTAGTGGTAAAGAACCTTTCTCCCAATGCAGGAGACATAAGAGACTCAGATTTGGTCTCTGGGTCAGGAAGTTCTCCTGGAAGAGGGCATGGCAACCCACTCCAGTATTCTTGCCTGGAGAATCCTACAGACAGAGGAGCCTGGTGGGCAATGGTCCATAGGGTCACAAAGAGTCAGACATGACTGAAGCAACTTGGCCTGCACGCAAGTTGAACAAATGGGTATCAAGAACTTTCCACAGAAAGATAGGTAAGACTTGATTTTCTTTTACTACCTGAATTAAGCATTAGTATTACCTTTTCAAAGCAGCAGAGAAAAAGACAACCATTTGGCTTTTAGTAAATATTTCTAGGGTTTCAAATATCCTTGGTTCAGTAAAAGCAGTTACTTCTTACCATAAAATCATGTCTTATCATTTCCATTAATTCTGAAGGCTTGCATTATTAGGCTCCAGAAAACAGTTTAAGATGCTAGTCATTGTTTTTTAAATGTTAGATAAATGGCATATGCTCTATATATTCTACATAATAAGAAGTAACATTTTTCCACAGAGCAAATGAAAGGTATTATTTAAATTAAATGATCAAACCACAAAGGACAATAGAGGTTAACTTTGCACAGTGTATTTCCAATACCATTTGAAAGCTAATGCAAGTTCAAAGGAACAACTTGAACTTGAAAATGTTCCCAAATACTCCATTTCCCAAATATATACACAAAGTTATTGAAATCAAAATAATTATGAATGCTGAAACTTTTTAACTGTAAGGATATTGATTCTTTAATAATAAGCAATTAATAAAAGGATATGTCTTAGTAATATTTGCTCAATAGAACCAAAGATTATTTCACTATTCTGCTACAGTTTATGGCTATGAACAAGTAAGAAAATTATCATTTTTCTCAAAGCTGATGGACTGATGAGACTCACATGGAGTTTTACCACAGAAACAAGCTTCAGAAAGTCACACTGTACTCGCCATTCTCTAAAGTCATGAATATGAAATTTATTTCATTGAATCAGTAACTTAACCCATATTTATTTATCTCTATCTGAAAAATATAGTGTAACATGTTGTGGAGGGTAAATTGATGACTCAAATATAAATATTTCCTTCAAGATACTTAGAGATTAATAGCAAAGATAGAAAATATATGTAAATTAAAATACCAGTATACTGGGGCCCCATTGCTATGTAAATAGCAACAAATCACTGGGAACAACTAAGTTAGAACTCTGCCAGGAACTATCAGTTACTGAGTACAGAACTGACTTCCTAATTGCTGCTAAGGGAAGAGAAAGTTTTTAGGGAAGAGGAAATGGTTACCTCTTTTTTTTTTTTTTTTTAAAGAAACTTTCATAGAGGAATAAAATTGAGAGTGGATGTAATAGAATTTACTTGACAGCAGTACATTAAGGTAAGAAAGAGGGTGTCTCTTGAGAATAACTATGGGTCAACTCTGATATAGGTGGTCTGAGGTAAGCCACCAATGGTGTTTATTAAAACCCAGCATGTAGTAATGGAAGAGGACTCTCTTCAGTGAGGGTTTCACGCTATGCTCAAGAACTATTCTGAGCTCTTTGTTAGGAATTGTCAAGAAGAATTTCTTCTCTAGTTACCAAGTATTCTTGATTTGATTGAGTGTTCTATCTTTGTAATGATTCTTCTCTATTTGGTGAAGGTATGCATGTTATTGAGGCAAGAACAGGGCACAAATTCTTGATTAAGCAAGAATTCCAGAATACCTCAAAGCAAGCCTGATATGGGTTGCTCTCCATTAGCAGATTACTTGAGTTTGAGAAAGACCATCATCTTCACTGCCCTAAAGAAAAAACAAAAACACACATATCTCGTGGCATTCAGGGAACTGACCAAATTAATGACAGAATATAAACTATTGATACTATGTATAAAATAGATTGGAAGGACTGATGCTGATGCTAAAAAGCTCCAATACTTTGGCCACCTGATATGAAAAGCCAACTCATTGGAAAAGACCTTGATGCTGAGAAAGACGGAAGGCAAAAAGGAGAGGGGTAGCAGAGGATAAGATGGTTGGATGGCATCACTGACTCAATGGACATGAATTTGAGTAAACTCTGTGAGATAGTGAAAGACAAGGAAGCCTGGCATGCTGCAGTCTATGGGGTCACAAACAGCCAGACATGACTTAGTGATTGAACAATAAACAAAATAGATAACTAATGAGAATCTACTGTATAGTGCATGGATCTCTACTCAGTGCTCTGTGGTGACCTAAATGGGGAGGAAATCCAAAAAAAGGGGGATGTATGTATATATATAGCTGTGGACTTTGCTGTACAGTGGAAACTAACACAACCTTGTAAAGCAACTATACTCCATTTTTTTTTTTTTTTTTTAAGAAAAGAAACCAGAAATTTCAATTGACTATTCTATCTGCCATTACTGCTCTAGACACTCACCTCAGGATCAAAGTCTCTTGACAGCCCTTTGGATTAGATTAGAAACAGAATCAGGATTTCATTCATTACTGTTATTTTATTCTATAAGTACTTGAGTGAGTAAGTAAGTGAGTGAAAGTCACTCAGTCATGTCCAACTCTTTGCTACCCCATGGACTACAGCCCACTAGGCTCCTCTGTCCATGGAACTCTCCAGGCCAGAATACTGGAGTGGGTAGCCATTCCCTTCTCCAGGAGATCTTCCCAACACAGGGATTAAACCCATGCCTCCTGCATTGCAGCTGGATTCTTTACCATCTGAGCCACCATTTACTTTGGAGAAATACCCAGAGAAAGTGACCCTTCAACTGACTTTTGAAGAATGTGCAAAAGGCAGCTGGATTTTGTGGTGAAGAATTTCATATGGAGTATGGTCATGGGAAATGCATGATAAATTTAGGAGACCACAGGTAATCTGATGGGTTTTGAACCATAGCCATGTTGTATGTATGTGTATTGGTTACAGTAACACCATGCCATGATGGGCCTTACTGCTATGTTAGAGCTTGGGTTTTCTCTTGAAAATTAGAGACTCAATGTCAGAGATTAACAAGTGAGAGGCAGGAACAACCTTCCATTTTAGAAAGAATTTCTCTAGAAAAGCCTGAGCAATAATTGGTGTGTGTGTGCATGCTCAATCATGTCCACTCTTTGCCACCCTATGAACGACGGCCCACCAGGCTCCTCAGTCCGTGGAATTTTCCATGCAAGAAATATGGAGTGGGTTGCCATTTCCTCCTCCAAAGATCTTCCTGACACAGGGGTCAAACCCATGTTTCCTGCAATGGTAGGCAGATTCTTTACCACTTGCACCACCTGAGAATCCCAGTAACTGTTGCTCAATAAATAATAGTTGAATGAATTAATAAATGATGAGGGTCATAACTAATTAAATGACAAAGAGATTAAAAAGACAATTACAAAGATAATAAAAAAATACATTTTTTTAAATTTGAAAAAAGACTGAATTGTGGTTTGAAAAAAAAGAAAGAAATCAATTATGCCTATATGAAAACAAACAAACCCTGAACTTATAGTTTAGGACTTTTCAACCATACTCACCCTTATGGACAAGACTGTATTTTTGGATACACAAAACTAAGATCATGGGATCTGGTCCCATCATTTCATGGGAAATAGATGGGGAAACAGTGTCAGACTTTATTTTGGGGGACTCCAAAATCACTGCAGATGGTGANATTTTTTTAAATTTGAAAAAAGACTGAATTGTGGTTTGAAAAAAAAGAAAGAAATCAATTATGCCTATATGAAAACAAACAAACCCTGAACTTATAGTTTAGGACTTTTCAACCATACTCACCCTTATGGACAAGACTGTATTTTTGGATACACAAAACTAAGATCATGGGATCTGGTCCCATCATTTCATGGGAAATAGATGGGGAAACAGTGTCAGACTTTATTTTGGGGGACTCCAAAATCACTGCAGATGGTGATTGCAGTCATGAAATTAAAAGACGCTTACTCCTTGGAAGGAAAGTTATGACCAACCTAGATAGTATATTCAAAAGCAGAGACATTACTTTGCCAACAAAGGTCCATCTAGTCAAGGCTATGGTTTTTCCAGTGGTCATGTATGGATGTGAGAGTTGGACTGTGAAGAAAGCTGAGCACCAAAAAATTGATGCTTTTGAACTGTGGTATTGGAGAAGACTCCTGAGAGTCCCTTGGACTGCAAGGAAATCCAACCAGTCCATCCTAAAGGAGGTCAGTCCTGGGTGTTCATTGGAAGAACTGATACTGAAGCTGAAACTCCAGTACTTTGGCCACCTCATGCGAAGAGTTGACTCATTGGAAAAGACCCTGATGCTGGGAGGGATCGGGGGCAGGAGGAGAAGGGGACAACAAAGGATGAGATAGCTGGATGGCATCACCAACTCGATGGACATGAGTTTGGGTAAACTCCGGTAGTTGGTGATGGACAGGGAGGCCTGGCGTGCTGCAATTCATGGGGTCGCAAAGAGTCGGACACGACTGAGCGACTGAACTGAACTGAACTGAATGCCATCTATCCATAAACAGCATTTATTGAAGCTACAGGGGGATCCCAGGTACAATAGGGCCTATTTAATTTAGCCTAGATAGCCCTTATACAATATCTTAGATGGATTTGATATTTAAATCATGTCCTCAAAATTTCTAGCAAAATTGGCATATTGTCTCAGCAAAAACAGCTGCTTTGATTCAAACAGTTCATATAAAAAGCAACAACACAAACTTAGTTATAGCACTGAAAAAAAAAGCCACAAACAACCCACAAGTGGTAAGCAAGGCTCTTTGTCTATTTTTAACATTTGCTTTAATATCAATGGCAACACATTTTTAAACAAATAATATTCTTTTTTCCCTAAGTTATTTTCAAATGCAAATCTCTAAAAACACTCTGAGGCAAGCCTTTGGAATCTTTCAACTTAATAAACTCCAGCTGCCTTTAAAAAAAGCGATTTAATCTTACACTATTTGCCTGAACCTTTTCTGATTTTAAGATGTAATTGAATTGGTCCAGAGTCATATTACAAAAGAAAAACTCTATGAGGATTCAGGGAAAGGCAGATGAAATGTTTAAAATTATTTTTTTAGTTTATTTAGAGGACAGCCATATAGACTTGAAATTGTCATAGCATTAAACTCTGAAGAAGTAATCTCAGAATATATTTGCAAACTTGAAAAAAAAATCCTACTGTAATCCATTTTTAATTTTGGAGGGGATGGGAATGGAATGTTTAGTTATTTATCAAACTGTTTTTAAAGCATTTTACCAAGATTTATCAAATGCTGTATTCTTATATTTTGTAAAGTCAGGTTTTATCTGGTGTAGGGGAGAATGTTAAACATGTGTACAGAGAAACTTCAACCAAAATTTGGCTAGACAGAAATTTATTACTCATCAATAGATTATCAGGCCCTACAATCACCTTCCTTGTACAAGTTGCTAATATTTTGCACTGATTAAAACTTTTTATTTTGAAATAATTTTAGATTTACAGGAAAACTGCATAGTACAAGAAGATCTTGTATATCCTTCTATATGTTTCATCTTATGTTAAAATCTTATATAACCATCACAATTAATAAAAAAAGAAAATTAATGCTAAAACAACATTTTTAATTAAATTACAAACCTTATTTACTAATTTTCCACTAATGTTATTTTACTGTATCCCATACTGTGTTTAGTTGAAACCATCATCAATAATATCAGTAGACAGCATGATCCTTTGATATGATGTGCAACAAAAGGCACATATCATTTTAGTGGATTATTATTTTTTTTTTTAGAAAACTACATAAGCTCAATCCAGGCAGAAGAAAACATCATTCTTACCCAAGCTGAGGGACATTTGAAAAAAATCACTCTTCACTGCTTTTCAAAAGCATCAGGGTCATGAAATACAGACTTTTATGCCAGTTGCATTCTTTCTCTTTAACCTTCTCTTAACCTTCTCTCTCCTAACTTTCCTGAAAGTCTGAGAGTTATAGTGATCTCTGTGTTGCAGTTTGAAAAACTGAGGTCCAAAGATGTTCATTTCATTCCTAAACTGCAAAGCTAATAAAAGGTAAGGCCACAATTAGCATCCTGGTCTATAAGATTCCTAAACCATTAACCATTTCTAAAATATAATTTTTTTTTTTTTTTGACTGTGCTGGGTCTTCGTTGCTAAGCGCGCTTTTCTCTAGTTGCGGTGAGCAGGGCTACTCACTAGTTGCAGTGTGCAGGCTTCTCATTGCCGTGGCTTCTCTTGCTGCGGAGCACAGGCTCTAGGGTGCAAGGGCCTCAGTAGTTGAAGCTCCCTGGCCCTACAGCACAGGCTCAGTAGTTGTGGCACACAGTCTCAGGTGCTCCACGACATGTGGGATCTTCCTGGATCAGAGATAGAACCTGTGTCTCCTGAATTGGCAGGCAGACTCTTCACCACTGAGCCACCAGGGAAGCCCCTAAACCATTAACTTTATATATATATATTTTTAATTTAAATTTATTTATTTTAATTGGAGGCTAATTACTTTACAATATTGTATTGGTTTTGCCATACGTCAAAATGAATCTGCCACGGGTGTACACGTGTTCCCAATCCTGAACCCCCTCCCACCTGCCTCCCCATACCATCCCTCTGGGTCATCCAGTGCACCAGCCCCAAGCATCTTGTATCCTGCATCGAACCTAGACTGGTGATTCATTTTTTATATGATATTATACATGTTTCAATGCCATTCTCCCAAATCATCCCACCTTCTCCCTCTCCCAAAGAGTCCAAAACACTGTTCTATACATCTGTGTCTCTTTTGCTATCTCGCATACAGGTTATCGTTACCATCTTTCTAAATTCCATATATATGCGTTAGTTGGAGAAAGAAATGGCAACCCACTCCAGTATTCTTGCCTGGAGAATCCCAGGGACAGGGGAGCCTGGCGGGCTGCCGTCTCTGGNTTTTTTGATTGGGTCGTTTATTTTTCTGAAATTGAGCTGTAGGAGTTGCTTGTATATTTTTGAGATTAGTTGTTTGTCAGTTGCTTCATTTGCCACTATTTTCTCCCATTCCAAAGGCTGTCTTTTCACCTTGCTTATAGTTTCCTTTGTTGTGCAGAAGCTTTTAACTTTTAAATTAGGCCACACCATTCATAGAGAAAATATTTTATTGAGATTCTATTTTAATAAAAAGAAAACAAATGCATCCTACTTTATACTATAAAAGTTTTACTTTTCAATGATTTTAGATTTGGGGAAGTTATCTAATTGCCTCATAGCTGTGAATAAAACAAATGTATTTCAACAGCCAGCCTTGAAGGAAACTGATCAGTTTTCATGGTTATAAATTTTCCAGCTTCCTCATCCAAAACAATGATACAATCCTTTATTCAAATTTCTCTGTTGTACAAATTTTACTGATGTAGCTACTTGAGATCAGCTACTAATCCGCTTGGGGACAGGCTGATCAATTGTCAATAGCACTGAAGCCCTGGGCATCCTTTTCTCTAAGAAGTGCTGTGTTCCTGAATTCAAATACACTCTTCTCCTGCATCATTCTGAAATTTTATTTTCAGAATGAATGAGGTTTTATTTTCAGTGATTTCTCTTTAAAATTTACAGTCTATATGTAAATTTGAAAGAAAATATTTAGATAGTAGATGCACAGAAAGAGATTTGGAAATAAGAGTATTTACAACCAATTCTTATCCCTAAATCAAGTAATTACTCATTTGCCTTAATCTAGGGTTAGATCCATATTCATGCTTTTTTTAATTAATAAACTTTATTTTTAGAGTAGTTTTAAGTTCACAGCAAAATTGAATGGAATGTATAGAGATTTCCCCACACATGCAAACCTTCCTAGCTACAGACATCCTGCACCTCAGTGGTACATTTCTTATAATCAATGAACCTACATCAATACATCATTATTACCTATAAGTCCACACTTTCTTTACTTTAGGGTTCATTTTTAGTGTTGAAATCATATGAGTTCGAAACAGTGCTTAATGGAATGTATCCATCACTGTAGTATAGGACAGAATAGTTTTATTGCCCTAAAAATTTTGTGTTATACTCATTCACTCCTCCCCTAATCATTAACTGATCACAAATCTTTTTACTATTTCTACTCTTTTGCCTTTGAAATGCAATATAGTTGGAATTATATACTAGGTAGCCTTTTCAGCTTGCCTTCTTTCACCTAATAATAATGTTCTCAGGATTTCTTTAGATGAAAAGAAAAAGCCATCTTTTCATGGCTTGATAGCTCATTTCTTCTTAGCACTGAAAAATATTCTATTGTCTGGATTTATCCACTCTCCTACTGTAGGATACCTTGTTTACTTCTAACTTTTGGCAATTATGCATAAAGCTGCTATAAATGTCTGTATGCAGGCTTTTGTGTGGACATAAGTTTTCAATTCATTTTGTTTAAATACTGGAGAGCACTATTACCTGAATCGTATGATAAGAGCATGTTTGGTTTTGTAGTAAATCGCTAAAATGTCTTCCAGAGTGACTGTACCAGTCATGATCATATTTTAAAGTAACAAGTGTTCTCTGTGATAATTATTTTCTCATTTTTAAGATAATCCAAAAACTCACAATAAATGTATGGATTGCTTTCATTTAAAATATATAAACACCCAGCCTCACTCAAAATCCATTGGATCAGAAGGGTGACATCCAGGCGCTGATACATGTCTTAGAGGTTCCTTGATTCTGTTAGGCAAGCAGGATTGAGAATCCTCAGTGTTAATTATCTGGGCAGCTACCTAACTATCCCACAGCACTAAATGAATACAGTGCTGTCATTGAATTTGTATTTATATACTCATATTTGTGACTAAAGCTCTATTAACATGATGATATTTAACTTTGCATGCCTTGCTAAGTGTAACTGGCTATCATTAAGCTGCTCTGTTCTATTACAAAACTGACAATTGCATAAAGGCAGCCATTTATCCATGTTGAACTACTTTCCCAGTTGTAAAAATAAAACTTCTTTTGTACTAGTCATTCACAGCTAAAAAATATTTTCATGTAAACCACACTGCAGTTTAACAAATGACTTGTAAAAAAAAAATTAGGCTTGTAATCACAAGAACAACACGAAGTAAATATATTGCTCTTTAATTGTTCCTGGCAACGGAGAAAGAAATGGAGAAAGATTTAATATGAAAATGAAGAAATGTTGGCAAGTGAAGTCCAAATGACCTTTTGAACATGCTGTACCAACAATATTTCACAATATATGAAAGTGGAGGAGAACTGAATCATTGAACATCTCTTGGTTGTACAGGCGTCTCTACCTAAAAAAGATCCTGTTTGTTAGTAGCTAGTACTATCAAACTGAATGCAACCTATCTATGCATTGATGTGTAATAATCTTGTTACTAGTGAGTGCAAGAGTAGACCACAAAGATACTAGTAGGAATACCAAGAGGAACACTAGGGCAGGTTCCTTTCTGAGACATCAGGAATTCTCTAGTGACCATGTTTAGCTCACAGACTTCCCAGTAGCTTTGGAAACACTTCCTTAAGCTCCCAGCAGTCTAAAATATTCAACCAGCCTTCCTCCCATCCTTCCATCACAAAAGGTCAAACTGCTATCACACTTCCTGGCTCTCTTCCCATTCTTTCTCACAGGTGTTTCTTCTCCTAATAAAATTTTTTCATGTCCATCTTGTCTTCTGCTCCTCAGAGGACCCAGACTAACACATGGGTGAAAAAAATTATATAGCTTGAAAATGTGATCTTTTTTCCTTCAGCTGACATCATTTACCATACTAATTGGATGACAATTTTAACATCAGACTGTTGATTTTATTTACTTATAAGTAAAAATGTTTTTAAACTATTTTATGTCACTACTAAAAATAAGGAAGGGTTTTATATTTCTTTGAAAACTGGTGTGTATGTCATTTGAATTTGCAAAGCTGTCCTAATGAAACATTAAATCATTACAATTCTCTGTAGCTGAGGGGTCTAAGGGGAACAAACTTCCATGAGTTAATCAAACTGACTTCAAGCAAACTGTTTTCCAGTAGAGCTACGTTACCTCCAGAGGCAAAGCCATGGATCGTGCTGAATTCTCTCCCTGAGCGTTATTCTGAGCTGTGTATGCACACCCTTGCTGCTGCTAAGTCACTTCAGTCGTGTCTGACTTTGTGCGACCCCGTAGACGGCAGCCCACCAGGCTCCCCCCTCCCTACGATTCTCCAGGCAAGAACACTGGAGTGGGTTGCCATTTCCTTCTCCAATGCATGAAAGTGAAAAGTGAAAATGAAGTTGCTCAGTCGTGTCCGACTCTTTGTGACCCCATGGACTGCAGCCTACCAGGCTCCTCCGTCCATGGGATTTTCCAGGCAAGAGTACTGGAGTGGGCTGCCATTGCCGTCTCCGATGCACAACCCTACTAGGAAACAAAACCACCATTACTGCTAATGTGTGTTTTTACTAAATGCATCAACTCCACCCAGTCTTGCTCATTCACCACAACCCAGTTTTTAAACACTGCTCAGATTCCTGCTTCAACCACTTGTGCCCCTTTTTGGCTGCCTTCTCCAACAATTTAGGAAAGCCTAGAGGCCAATAAACAAGTAAACTTGGACAGCCACAAACCGCAATGCCCCAGCCCTAAACTACTGAGTTTGCTTACTTAGCATACCTCAAGCTGGGGCAAATCCATTGCCAGCCTTAGCAGGAGGCCTTCCGGACAACCTCCTGAGAATGCTGGGGCAGGGAACACATGAACATATGTAAAAAATGATAGCTTCCCTTATTTAAGGATACTACAGTGAACATTAGGGAGAGCTTCTTTTATTGCTCCAGAACTCTATTATCATTGCTACCATCCTTAAAATGTCTTCTATACCTCTGGGATCTAACCCACTTCATTTTCTAGGACAACTGCAGGTGGGGAAATGGATAAAAGGAAACAGAAGATTCTTGGCATTTCTCTCCCTGTTACTTACTTTTAAAGTGAGGCTTTCAACAAACAAGTGAATAGAAGCAGAAATGCAGACATGGTTTCAGTCTTCTCCATCACTGAATAACTCTGAATAGTGTTCAATATGCCATTAGGGGACTGGGCTCTTGAAATCTTTACATGCTATAGAATCACTTGAGAGGAATGCGCCATTAGGGGACAAGGCTGTTTCAACATTTACAGGCTATAGAATCACCTAGGGAGCAGACAGTGGCAATTTGCAAAACCAGAGGGCAGTATCACAACCAAGAGACTGGTGTTAGTTCAACCCACTATCCAGATCAATTAAAAGAGAATCTCTGGCAGCAGTTTGTGAGTATCTGTCACACAAAAAGTGAAAGTGCCAACTCTTTGTGACCCCATGGACCGTAGCCTACCAGGCTCCTCCCTCCATGGGATTCTCCAGGCAAGAGTACTGGAGTGGGTTGCCATTTCCTTCTCCAGGGGGTCTTCCCAATCTAGGGATCAAACCCAGGTCTCCCGCATTCCAGGCAGATGCTTTAACCTCTGAGCCACTAGGGAAGCCCAGAAGTCACCTTATGTCACACGAAGGTGACTCCAATTTTCAACCACGTTTAAGGTCCATTACTCTAGGTCTAAGACATTTGTTCTCAAACTTTATCAAGCCTCAGCTTCCTCTGGACACTTGTTACTACAAAGATTGCTGAGACCTATATCACATTTCTGATTAACTGTCTTCTAGATAATGAATCCTGAAGGAAATAACTCTAAATAGTCATAGGAAGAACTGTTCTTGAAGCTCCAATACTTTGGCCACCTGATAGGAAGAGGTGACTCATTGGAAAAGACCTTGATGCTGGGAAAGATTGAAGGCAGGAAGAGAAGGGGCTGACAGAGAACGAGATGGTTGGATGGCATCACCGACTCAATGGATATGAGTTTGAGCAAACTCCGGGAGATAGTGGAGGACGAGAAGCCTGGTGTGCTGCAGTCCATGGGATTGCAAAGAGATGGACATGACTTCGTGATCGAACAACTATAAAAACAAAGAAATTTGCATTTTTAACATATTCTCAGGGTATATTAACACTGATGGTACAGGGATTTTGAAACCAAATACTCTAGGAAATTCTGCTCCAGAGAAAGTCCACTTAGCACACTTCTGCTACATTTTACTGGCAATGACTGTCACCTGGACCATCACTGGCAGCAACTAGAATAGTAAATATTTAAGTTGAGCACAGCACTTCTCCAAACAATATCAGAATTATTAATATCTTAAGAAAGAAGGGGAGAAGAGATATCTGGGAGGTCAGTACTTTCTAAAAAATTAATATCATATGAACACAAAAGTGATTTTGTGTTGTGTATTTGAGGCACATAGAATAATTTAACATTTATGGAACCTAGACAGCAGCCAGCATCTTCTGGCTCTGCAGCCATCCAGGCTCTGTCTATCCACCAGGGGATCAGAGTTCTATCCATGCAGCTAATGAAACTCTGGATTGACCACTGGAAATGTCTGCTACAAAAATGTACCAAGGTGAACCACTATACCCAAATTTGTATAACCAACTATTCTTTAAAGGGAAAAATTTTCAGAGTCAGCAACTTTAGCAAGTCAATTTACATGGGAGCAGGTATGATAAAGAATTAACTTCTAATGGCGAAGATGTCTCTTTCCTCAGCAGATTACATTCAGAGAATCATTAGTGAATTTACAAACATATAGGATATGTTAGCACTTTAATCTGCTCTGGCTTCAATCATTCTTTCTTATATACAATTCCCTTCAGATTTTTTTTTTCCTGTGAAGAGATCTGACACAATTCCTGGCTCAAATCATGTAGCTTTAGCATTTTAGCATCATTGCAGCATCTTAGCTGAGTGACTGACCAACAGAGGATATACCAGTATAAAGAGTTCTAATACCTCTAATTCTCCTCTTACCTTCTGCACACTGTGCCCATTTGGCATGATTGCAATGCTTCCCATTTTTGTAATGGTTGAATCTGAAAGAGAAGTGGGCCTTGGGATGCCTTAGTGCAAAGCCATTTTCAAAGATTCTAAAGCTTTTCCCTTAAAGTCACAAAATGTTCTGAAAGCTTCTGACCACTTGACTCTCTTCTATCCGACATAGATCTGACCAAGTTGCCATCTCATCAGCCCCAAAGACATTGAAAAATATCTGTCTTTATTTTTTTTTTTAATTTTATTTTACTTTGTAACACTGTGTTGGTTTTGTCATACATTGACATGAATCCACCACGGGTGCACACAAGCTCCCAATCCTGAATCTCCCTCCCCCCTCCCACCCAATATCATCCCTCTGGATCATCCCCATGCACCAGCCCCAAGCATCCTGTATCTTGCATCGAACATCGACTGGCACTTCATTTCTTACATGTTAGTATACATGTTCCAAAGCCATTCTCCCACATCATCTCACCCTCTCCCTCTCCCCCCGAGTCCAAAAGTCCGTTCTATACATTTTTGTCTCTTTTGAGAAAGTCCAAGCCAGTGAGTTCCTTTGCCAAAAAGATAGTGTTCATCAGTAAAAATTACATAAAAATGATAGTTTGCATTCAAAATATCTTAGTGTATATAAATAAAATGTAAGGAACTCCTATATACATTGGTCTCCTTTGCTGGGAAAAAAGGAGCTTTAGTAGTTGCCACAATCCTGATGACATTACAAGCTGTTACACTCTGGGTGAGAGTAGAAAGCTCAGCTCATTGCTGGGATGACAGAGTCACAAACCCCACCCTTTGGTCTGTGGCTACCGCTGTAATTTCCAAAACCTATCATAGGGTAAAGTGCTTTTTTGTTTCTCAGATTGCTTAAATCTTTGCTCAAAATTGGCTACACTGGGTACAATTACCATCTACTAAGAGGGCTCCTCTAACTGCTCTGGGCTTTTATAGGGTAGCAGGGGCTTTTTGGTAAATGTATTCACAATCAAGGATTAGCAGATTCTGTAGGACTATAGATCTCCATGGCCACACAAAGTTTAAAGCAGTTTTCTAACTGTGATGGGGAAAAGTAAGCAACAGAAAATAATCTTTCCCTCACATACTGAGTATCCTCTTCTTTCGCATCATCTTTACTTTCTGAACTTTGGTCTTCAACTCAATAGCAAGAAGTTAGTCAACTCATTCCCTTATTTCTGACTACCCCCTGACTAGATGGTGAGATCTTTTCTTAAGCAAGAGGAATGATTTTCATGCATAGTCCCTTCCCATCCCTGATATTCGTCCCCTCTCAGCCAGCAAATACAGGAGTCCCATCACTGTGAGGGCTCAAGACACACTGGACAAATGGACAGATAGATGGATGGGTCTCTGGATGCCCGGGTCTTCCCCTGAGAGTGTCTATTGGACTGGTACTTTACTGAAGTGACTACCACAGCTTATTTAATCCACACAGCTCCCTCATGAGTCCAAACTTACTTCTTCAGAGTTTAAAGGATTCTGTCAAAGCAGGTCCTATGCCATGTTACAGAGAGAAAAGTTTAAAAAAAAATGTCAAGTCACTCAGTCGTGTCCGACTCTTTGGGACCCCGTGTGCTGTAGCCTACCAGGCTCCTCTGTCCATTTGATTCTCCAGGCAAGAATACTGGAGAGGGTTGCCAATTCCTTCTCCAGGGGATCTTCCCAACCCCGGGATCGAACCGAGGTCTCCCGCCTTACAGGCAGACACTTTGCCCTCTGAGCCACCAGGGAAGGCAGATCATATTTTGCCATGAAGAAACAACTCTTTACAGAATCTGGAAGGTATCACAGAGAACATGACTTTCCCGTTTCCCATGATTTATAGATGAGAAAAGGAACCATGAAAGGTGAAATGGTCTACTTGAGTTTATTTTGCTGGTTAGACACAAAGCAATGACTAGAACCCAAGCTTCTTTGCTTCCAGCCCGGGGATCTTCCCAGTGCACAACATGGACCACACTTGTGAACAAGACAAAGCAAGGCAGCAACATGAATGTCTTCAACAACTCACTATAGGCTAGAATGGACAGATGGTTGACCATGACTCCTGGATGCCAGCCAAAGGTCTGGGTGGGAGGACAGGGCACCTTGAATTTATATTCGCTTGAAAGGCTACAGGATGTTTATCCAGAATCTGTAGCAGATGCTGCATCTTTCTGTCAGCTGGTTACGATGCTGAGACTGAAATTCTGTGCAGCCACGTCCTATGTAGCACTTCAGCTGTGTTTAGTGCCCACTCAAAGAAAAATTTTAAAAACAAAACAAAATAATAACCTTAAGAAAAACTTGAGGTTTGGGAAAATCAAGATACTACTGAAACCATGCTAGACGTTCCTTAATTATAACATAAGCACAATTTTTAACACAATGGGATGTTTGAAATAAAGCGAGCAATGGTACAGAACAGCATTAAGAAGAATTATTGCCTATGTTAATGAAAGGCATTCCCTTTATTATCTAAATTAATCGTGAGATTGTATTGGTTTATGTTGTTGTTCACTCAACATTATCACCCACAGATGGAGTAGTTTGTATAATCTGAGAGGCAAATAGGAAACTCTGCCAGCCTGCAAGCTAACTTATTACAGCATAAGAAGTAACTCCCTTGCATTTAAAAGGCTGACCTTAAAAGCGCAAATAATTTGGACATTATGTCATAAAATTACATAATTATACCATCAGAGTTTATAAATTAGTGAACACACCTTTAATGAGATGGAGGAAAAAAAAACCTGCCAATTCTCTCATTGGTAGAGTGGGCTTCTTGCTGCTCTGGACCTGCCTGACGTCTCCAGCTCAGTGAATTCCACACTGGGTAATATAGAACAACACACTCTTTCTTTTTCCAGATAACTCTAAGATGCTTCCAGTTATAAGTAAAAGGATGATATCTAACTCAAACAGCTTTTTGCCTCTGTGTTCATCTCAGATTTTGGTCTTTGTAACCAAAAGGTGAAAAGGGTACACAAGCATCTTGTCCCCTGTTCTATCCCTGAGTAAAGTCAAGAGTTGACTCTTACTAGGCCAAATTCCAATCCATGACCTTCCCTAAACCAATTACTGTGGCCCTGGAGGATGGACTGTTCTGATTAGCTAGAACTAACTGGGGCCACACCTAGAACCAAGGTGATATTACTACAGGGAGGCAGAGATAGATATTTGCTGCCATGACCGCCACAGAGTGCATGTTATTCCATGTTGTTAAGAGTCAGGAGTTTTCATGGTAGATGGGGGAACAGGAGAAAAGATAGTCAGTTTAGAACCTGGGGCAGTGCCTGAAGAAGAAGGCTATCCTTGAACTCTAAAATGGGAGTTCTATAGTGCTGGGTTAGTGCATCTCTCAGTGGCAGAAGAAGGGTAGGTAGTTGAGAAGGATTCAGAAAAATATTTGACAAGGGCATGCATTTTCTTAAAGCACAAATGCAATAATTTATAGAAATGTTCGGTAAATCTCTTGCTCAAAGTTATCAGGCGTGGATGACAAGTAACAAAACATTTACATTTCTCATCTCTTTTCTCTTTCCATATGAACACAGATCAAATTCAATAACAATAGGATTCTATAAGGCTATTCACAGCCTTCTGTGTGGGGAAAAAAAGCATATGGAAAGAGAATTAAGTTCCTTTCAAACTACTGACACCACTCTGATGCTTATTTTACTCTTCAGATATAACTGTTTAAGATCACAGTCATAATTTTCCTTAAAATTAGAGGTTCATTTGTTTGTTTTGTGTCAAAAATCTTTAGAGTGTAAATGTTGAGTCTTAAAATTATTCTTCCTTTCTTTCTTTTGTCCTGAAAGGTCATCATGTATTCCTTCTTAACTCTTTCTACAGTGAATCTGTTAATACACCATAACGTGATAGCGTTTTTATGAGGTTAATTCAGTGTAATAAATGCTGCTGACAGAAATTAGCAGCACAGAATACTAACAAGTGCACTGCATTTGGAAAATGGAAAATCTAGAATTCAACTATTACCTGTGAACTTTGGTCAAGTCATTCATTTCTTGGGGCTTCGGTAGTGATTTCTGTCGGAGATGAGGTAAGAATTAAGACCTCACCTGTCTAAAAGCAGAGAGGTGAACAAGGTGATCTCTTGATTCCCTCTCAGAATGAAAATATCTATTATTCTTGGGGAAAAGTCAACAAATGACACTTGCGAATGACATGGTAATAATCCTATGATATTTTGAAATGTTAGTATTAACATAAGTGGGCTATTGCTGTATTCATTGACGGTAAACAAATACGACCGCAATGTAAGTTAGTAAAAGGGCAGCTTTCATTCTGAGATTTTGTGTCCTGTGTCTCAATCAATCATTCTTCAATTTAGAGATCAGTTTTAGTTGTAAGTTTTTTGTGATGTGTCAGTCTGAGATAAAAAAAGGCAGTTGTTACCAGGACTAAAACTTACACCAAACTGATGATTTCTCCACTACTCTATAAATGCACTGAATATTTAAAATTAATATGTTAGAGGACATTACTATCAGCTTGATTACTCTTTCTAGATACCTGCTTTTGTATTTAACTGTTTCCTTCATAGTCCTAAAACAAGAATTAGGACCTATTGTAGCAGCCAGTTTCAAGCAGATTTTTTTTTTTTATTATTAATAACAAATTTGAATAGAAAGTCTCTTATTGGAGAGGGCTGAGGGCAATGGACCTAAACAAGTGTGTTTCAGAAAGTTGTAGGGATTCACTAGTAAGACTTGTGGATTGCTTTAAAAGGCCACCAAAAATGCCTGCACTAAAAGCTAATTTATAACATGTGTGGTGGTGGTGATGCACAGTTGCTCAGTTGTGTCTGACTCTTAACCCCACAGAGGCTCCTCTGTCCCTGGAATTTCCCAGACAAGAATACTGGAGTGGTTTCGAATTTCGTCCTGCAGAAGATTTTACAGACCCAGGGATTGAACCTGCATCTCTTGCATCTCCTAATTGGCAGGCAGATTCCTTATCACTTTGCCACCTTGGGGGCCCCATAACACATGTCAGTTCAGTTCAGTTCAGTCGCTCAGTCATGTCCGACTCTTTGCAACCCCATGAATCGCAGCACGCCAGGCCTCCCTGTCCATCACCAACTCCCAGAGTCTGCTCAAACTCGTGTCCATCTAGTTGGTGATGCCATCCAGCCATCTCATCCTCTGTCGTCCCCTTCTCCTCCTGCCCCCAATCCCTCCCAGCATCGTGTACATGTAGATAAACATTCATTCATATTTGCATGCATTATTCATATACACTGAATACTCATTATATGCCAGGCACCATGTTAGGAACTGCTTACAGAAGAATGAATGAATGAATGGAGGCTTCCCCTGGCTTCATGGGGCTGTGAGCAAATGTCAGTGACAGCACAAAGGAGGACATGAGTATTCTACCCAGAGGAGCCTGAAAGGACTTCACAGACTTGGGTGGGTATCTACCATATATCTGTAATGGCTCAGTGGGTGACATTTCCCAGGAAACAGTGCAAAGCTGGAAGATAAGAAAACAGAGTACATAATATAGGGGCTAACCTAATTTTAAGGAGCTAGTGGAAGAAGAGAGCTAAGGAAAAATGGTGAACAGTATGGAAATGACAGACTATCACATGGCAAATATATAACATTTTATTTACAGAATAAATCCCTGGCCTATAGAAAGCATGGCACAAATGATATCAAAGGAGATTGAAAAGCTAAGGGACACTATAGTACCTATAACTTTATAATCAGGCAATTAAGATAATCTATCCATGGCATTCTCCAGGTAAGAATACTGGAGTGAGCAGCCATTCCCTTCTCCAGGGGATCTTTCCGACCCATGGATCAAATCCAGGTCTCCTGCATTACAGGCAGATTCTTTACCATCTGAGCCACCAGGGAAGCCCAAAAACTATGGGAGATATATATAGGCCAAACAGCCTCTGTCTTGGAAGGAAGGGAACACAATTTCTTTCTTTTACCTCCATACTGTAATATCAATCTTTGAGTCTCCTACCTTTCATTAGCCTCAGGTCACACAGCACACAGGTAAATCATCTTATGCTCGTTTGGCCCATGAGAAAGGAAATCTGCATATTTTCTCATTTATAGCTCTATGTTCCCCCTGCAGAAGAAGAACCCATGTAATTTTATTCCAAATAGGGGAAGAAATAAATCCACTTCTGCTGAAACTTCACTTTGAATGATAATAATTATATAATATCTCAGCAAGGTGTATTCTTTTTGTTACATTCATGTAAAGTTGATATTCATAATCTGAGTACTAAGCATCCTTTGTAAATATCCTTGCTTCTAGCTGCATCCTCATAAAGCCATTTTAATGCATTTCCCCAGGGCTATAAGCAAACAATACAACTCATGCTTTTGATAGGGCTATGAAAACGGGAACAAATTATGCTGTATAAAACCAGAGGGCAAAGTGAAAAGCAGGGGAATGAAAATAAATACTCAGTTGTATAACCATCAAGGTGTTTGTGTTTTGTTGTGTCATCTTTTAATCTTTGACTTATCTATTTAGAGACAAGGGCTGCCTATAAGATTGATTTATTCTTTCATTATTTTTATTAAAGCACAAAGTATTTTCCATTTTTATCCTTCTGCTACAGGGAATGTTGTAACCTTGAAATGTGTTCTGTCCTTTAAGAAGAGATAGGGGACTTCCTGTGAAGGTTTTGTGAGCAAAAATGACCAATCTTGTTCTGGTAGCTTGAGCAGTCTTAAAAAATCCACATGTATGCGATGCTAGGCCTTACTATACCTAACGCACATAAGCCCCTCACACATTTCATTCTCGGTCCACCCCTTCCTTCCCTCTGCTCGCTGCTTGGGCTTCTGTAGCATCAGGACTCTTTCGAGCTGTAAGTCACTCCTTGGAGCTTCCTGACCGTGTACTTTTCTTTCTCCCTCCTGAACCTAGTTCAGCTCCAGAGTGAGGTCTTTGGTCTCCCCAGATACCCTAAACTCAACATCTGCAGAACAGACCATATCCTTCCATCCACCACTTCCACCAAGCAACCAATTCTGGGTCTCACTGGCTACCATATTTCAAACCTAAGATATCCAACTTTCTCTTTGAAAAAAATCTGAAGCCTGCCTGATAATGGATGGCATCCTAAAAATACTGTTGCAGGGCAGAAGTCTTTAAAAGATGATTTTTGAATCGAAGAATTTAGTCCTAAATGGCCATATGGCTGAAGAGGCTTACCTTGCATATTATCTCTGCACATAAAGTAGATCTATTCCTCAAAAACAGACTCTAAACTACAGGATAAAATACTCCTATTTTCCTGTTAACTTACTTGAAAAAATAAAGTCACATCCAATGGTACATCAAAGTCATTCTATTTCTAATGCAAGACCAATTTTAAAATTCAATGTTAACATCCCAGGAAAAGTCAGAAGATAAAAATACTTAAACTAAATATACAATGATCAGCAGATGAGGAAGGGGAAGTAACACATCCTAAGCTTTCATGATTTGACTTCAGTTTTTCACCTGCTTACAAACCACATTTCCACTTCCAATTTTAGTAATTACTTTGTGCTCTGATTTTGCACTATCTGCTATCATTGCCATTTGGCTTTCCTCAGACTATTTTGACATCAGTTAATCAATCAACCTATCAATCATTCAATATCTTTAAAAAATCTCAATAGCTAATCAGGGTATTATACAAGAGGCCCAGATCAATCCAAGAAACTCTTAACTACTCCCACGCTCAAGATGTATTTTAGATTCTTTAAGAGATAAATTATAAACACATTCACATCTAGCATCCCAGCCCACACATGCAGATGCTCAATAAATGTCTATTGCATAATAGACATTTTATTGACAGATAATGATAGCAATACACTAATACTAACAATAAAATACATCGTGTGACAATGTCACATGAGTGGTGCAGATCTCAAGAACTGCTGGCTTTCATAAGAGGGAGACATGTCTATAGGCTGACCTTATATGTGGGAACCTGAGCTCAAAGGTGAAGTCTATGATAGCCCATACATACAATTTGGTTTTGCTCATTTGGAGAAAGCATCCATTCCTATAGGTAGATACACCCCTAGACTGTGCTGCTTCCCAAACAAAGCATACGCTGCATTTTAGCCCCTTTCCCACACACTCGTCCAGATGGCCTTGTTCAGTAAGCATCTTGAACAACTAACTATTCACGGCAGCACTGAGAAGCGGACAATATGTACCTGAGAAACAATACTTCTCCTTGATTAAATTTGCTTTTCCAAATTCCTCTTTCCTTCTCGCAATGGACATAATCCTTATGTACCTAAAATTGTTAGTGTTAGTCTCTTCATGCCTGGGTCTGTCTCACTCATGATGTAGCAACATGCTTTGAAAGTTATTTCCACTTTGAAGTCATGTTTTGCCCCCCACTTTCTTCCTGATCAACTTTAAAAGTCATTGCTGTCTCTCCAAGGAGAATATAAAATCATAGTAAAATATGGATTAAAACAGGCACTTCATATCCAATAATTCACCATCTGCCTAAGTATTCATTATTATCTCCTTTAATCTTTTCAGCCAACTAAGAGGTAAGTATGAACAGGAGTCCCATTTTACAAAAGAAAAAACTGAGACCTGAGAATTTCTGTGACTATTCAAGTTCTTGCAGGAGCTAATGGGGACTGGACATGAACATTAGGATTCTGAACCTGAATCTGAGTCTGTCAGAATAGACCCTATGTATGTCTCCTCTACTTTCAAAGTCCTACATCCTGAAATATTTATCAAATTCAGATGTATTAAAAAGGCAATACATTCAATGCTTATTTTTTAGCCCCTACTATTTGGCAGTTATTATTTTAGACACTAGAGATATAGCTGTAAACAAAATCAATAAAAACCCTTAACCCTCCAGAAGGGAAGATAATAAATAAATTAGCAAGTAAATTATCTGGCGTGCTGGATGTTGACAGATGTTATGGAGATAAATCAGAAAAGAAGGAAAGAGAATATGGGATGGGAAGAGGGAGGTGGAGGTGGTAGGAGGCTTGCTATTTAAAATAAGGTGGTCAAGAAATGTTGTAACAGTTGCCTGATGCTGGAACAAAGACCTGAAGGAGGAGAGAAGTGAAATACATCAGGTCGGAGTTTGTCCTGCAGAGGGAACAACCAAATTTAAAATCCTGATGAAAACAACTCCTTGAGGATTTCACATTGCATGTCTGAGTAACAGCAAAGGAAATAATTTTGCTAGAAAGAAATGAAGAGCAAGAAAGAGAGATAGGAGGCTAAAAGGAAAGGGTGAGACACACATAAGACCACTGTTAGGAGTCTGCCTTCCACCTCCAGCGCAATGTGAAGCCACTAGAGATTTCAGCAGAACAAGTGACAGAATCTCCTTTCCACTGAAACAGGGTCAATCTAGACACATGCTCACAATTGACACTTGAGCAAGGATGAAAGTAGAGAGATTAGTGTGGAAGGGTAATAATGCCAACAGCTTTAACACACTTAAAGAGTTGAGAGAGTTTGCGGATAAATTGGATGTGGAGTGGGGGCAGAGGGAGAGAGAGAGAAGAGTCAAGGAGGAGAATGGAACAAACGTTCAGCCTTGCTCTTTACTATACTTTACCTGCTCTTAAAAATGACAACCCTTCTATAGTGTTGTAGTTTACAAAATAATTTTCTATACATTATTTTATTGAACTGTGAGCTGGGTTCTCAATAAGTGTCACCTTCTCCCAATTGAGGTTTATAAGTTTCAGGGTTTTTTTTGTAATTAATTAAGTTGGTTTCCTTAATTAATAATTTTAAATAAATAAAAAGAACAAAAATTAAAATAGGGAAACCCCAGGAGACTGATCTACATTGAAATATATGATTCAGATATTTCCGAAGTTGAATAAAAGATTCAAAAATTTATAGATACAAAACTACCTAATGTTTTGTTAATAACCTGTGTTATATTTTTCTGAAAGTTTTTGATATCCTAAAGAGCTCACATATTTTAATTTCTTTCCACAGAAAGACTGAATGGTGTTTTTCGAGGATTGTAATCAAGAGTATTATGTTTTTGAGAAGTTGGATACTTGGATTTCACATTATGGTTTTACATTTACTTTTATTGTCTAAATGATTTACTTAGCTTATTTATTTCAATCAATGCTTACAAGGAAAAGTTAATGTATTGTTTTAGACTATTACCTAATTTATGTCCATAAGATTTTGAAAATATTCCTGGAATCACTGACCTAGAAAGAACTTTAGTGCGTACTTGATTTAGCATTTCTTAATTATTCCTCAATTACTTTTAATCCACAATATTTTTAACATTATGATACTTTTTAGTATTACAAGACTACCTGAGTCACGATAGCGTGTCCTTGAATGTGCAGATTTTTCAGGAATAGGCCTAATATACATTTTTTAAAGTCTGGAGAACTAGAAGAGGTTTACCAAGAAAATTAAATGAGTTCATACACATTTATTGTCTTAAACATCAACTAGAACTGATGTTGTCAACCTGATGATGTCAACCAGAACTGAGTCTTTCTATAATTTGGGGAGTGATCAACTAATCCCTGTTTCCAAGAATTTTCCCCTTTTGCTTTGAAAGTCCCAAATCCTGGGAACCCCTCAGTTTCAGACAGACTGGGACACTTGATCATCCTCTTCCAGAGACTTCTCCTCCCATCCCCATGATCACTGTTCTAACCAGACTTCTTTGTTTCTCAAAATCACAGAGTTTGCCCTAGATCCTGGGTCTTCTCACTCAAAAAGAAACCCACAGACAATGAGAGTTTAATGGTAGGGAATGTTCAGTGAATAAACACTTTGTGTCACCTCTCCTACTTTCAAACTGTGTATGTATGGGTGGTTTGTATGTTTGTAAGCATGTAAATTGCATTTCAATCAAATATATTCTCTTAAAAACAATAAAGTCAAAATGGAGTTATATCATAGGTCAGCAATACCATTCTGTCTTCACTACTGTAGCCTCACAATATTAAAATTGGATGGTATGATTCCACCAACTATGATCTCCTTTTTCAAAGTTGTTTACCCTTTCTTATGAATTTTAGAGTCAGCTTACCTATATTTACGAAAAATCTTTCCACATTTAATTCACTATTCTTTCCCCAGTTCCCTAAATCAGAAGTTTAGAATGTGGACTTAAGACAGCTTTTTTCTCTATTATAAGCGTTTAATATCCTAAATTTCCCTTTCAGTACTACTTTAGCTGCATCCTACAAAATTTTAGTATTTTCATTTTAATTTAGTTTGTAACATTTTATAATTTCTCTTGAGATTTCTTTCACCCTTGGATTATTCTGAAATGTATTATTTAAATTTCATGTGTTTGGAGATATCCTTGTTACCTTTCTATGATTGTTTTAATTCCATTAGAATCTGAGAACATAGTTGGTATGACTTAACTTTCTTTTACATTTCTTAAGTTTTATTTTATGATCCAAATTATGGTCTATATTGGTGGATGCTCCACATATGCACTCAAAATATGCACTCTGATATTTTTGAGTAGTGTCTGTAAATGTCGATTATATAAAATAGGTTGATGGTGTTATTCAGTTCTTCTACATTCTTGCTGATTTTTTTTAATATACCGATTCTATTACTGAGAAAGGAGTGTTGAAACCTCCAACCGTACTTGTGGGTTTGTTTATTCCTCCTTTCAGTTTTGTCAGTTTTCCTCTCTTTCATTTTGACTATCTCCTAGGGGCAAACAGGTTTGGAATTGTCTGACTAGATAATTGGTTATCTATTATGCAACATCTCCCTTTGTCTGGAGGACAGGATGAGATGCAATTGTAACCAGTGAAGACCTCACCGATGTTCTTAAAGTCACAGTTCTCTCTACCTATCAAAAAGGAAAGTTCATTCTCCATGGAGTTTTAGCTCCTAGCATTTCCTGTAACTAGCACTGTCATTTCTGACACACATAATGGAGAAAAAGGAGAGAGAGAGAGAGATGGATTTCTTCAATATGAAAGGAATTTTCTTTTCCATTTCTTAAGCCACAGCGGGGGGGCTTTCCTAGCCCTCTCTGTCTGTACCATTGTTAACTTCTGGTTTCCCAGTTGCTTTATCTTTAGGACAGAAATTAACAGAGTGAGAAAAACTAGTTAATTCACCAATTTGGTGGTCCTTCAAATTCTGATGTTCTTCCCAATCTACCTGTCGCTATTTCCTTTTCACAGTAATCAGAAAGCTCTTCCCTGCATTTTGTCCCATGTTTTATAGTTGTATTCAGGACAACTCAGTAAGTATGACAGGAAAAATTGTGCTTAGTCCATCTTACCTGGAACCAGAGCCCTATAGGTTTCCTTTACAATTATATAATGCACTCCTGGAAGGCAAGGCCAACATGTTAGTCCCCTCTTAATCATTCTGATATCTAGACTAGCACCTGGGATGTAATAGTGTTCTCTGTAATATGTGTTTAATTTTTAAAAAGTAACATTTCATTAATGGTAAATGATGGAGAGTCTAGAATATCACAGAAATGCCAATTCAAATTAAATTTTCTTGGTAAAATTATTATTTAAAAAAAAAACTGACTAACACAGTGGCCAATAAATGTAGCCACAATAAATGTGGCCAATACATTTATTTATTCAAAATGTAAAGTCACTCTTCTTACCTAATGAAAAGAAGAACAGACAGACTTCCCACAATCTTGGAAGACTGCATAGGGGTCTAAATATGGAAGAATGACTCTAAGAACTCACTAACGTGATTTCAAATGCATAGAGCAATGGGTTTTTCAGAAAGGGGAAAAATATTATATCAGAAAATAAATAGATATTAACGGCTGATATCACTGGTTAGAGGGCTTCCCCAGTGGCTCAGCGGTAAAGAATCCACCTGCAATGCAGGAGCCACAGGCAATGCAGGTTTGATCTCTGGTCAGGAAGATCCCATGCAGGAGGGAATGGCAATCCACTCCAGTATTCTTGACTGGAGAATCCCATGGACAGAAGAGTCTGGCAAGCTACAGTCCATAGGGTCGCAAAGAGTCGGACATGACTGAAGCAACTTAGCACACATGCACGCCACACATCACTGGTTAGAAGAGAAGAATCATGTTAAATCAGCTTACCATAAAGCTGAAAATACATTCTTATTAATTATTATAGAAGAGCACGCCACCTTAAATGTGGGTTAACTATTGCCTAGCCAAGTCGATCGGGTTGGAACCTTTCTGATTATATAAGAGGCTACATCATGAAAAGCTGACCAATTCTGTATGATTACTTATATTGTGGTGTCATCCAGAAAAGTGTTTTTATAGTGAATCATTTAGAAGTAAACTAAAGTTTACTAAACATGACAATCATATGGGACATTTTAAAGTGTCTAAAACTAAAGTACTAACATAGCTTCATAAATTCCTAGTTACCTAGCACACATTATTATTTATATCTCTGATGACATTGTTATTTATCTGAATATATATATACTGAGCTTACAGAATAATTCAGAAGTGGTTTCTTTTAAACTGAATAATCAATAATTATTCATTTGTATGCTCACTTGAAGTTCCAGATCACACTATGAAGAAACACTAATATATAAAATGAATTAAACATATTGCTCCTGAAACTGTCTATTCATGTATTCATATATTCAATAATTTTAAGTACCAACACATGTAACAAGAAAAGTTTGAGATAAATATATAGTTCCTTTTAAAACCAAACTATGTTCTTGAACCCATCTTTAGGAGTATATGTCACCTTCCCACAAGTGAGGTATGCAAAATGCAAATACTCACCCTTCTCCTCAAGGATGACCATCTTGTAAAGAAGGCCCACATATCAGTCATACCAGCTCATCCAACAAGGTTTTGCAATTCACTCTCCCTCAGATTAAATAGGAAAGTAAGATTACACATGCATGTGTGTGCACGTGTATGAGCATGGGTATCCAAGCATGCACATCACCCAACCCTTCCACTGAATAACAGACGCCACATCAAAGATTCAGCTTTGTTATATAGCTCTCATTACTGGGCACTTTCATATATATATATATTTTGGTCAGACCAAATGCAAGGAAGATTACATAGTGGAGAAATAAAATTAGGGGCGAGGTTTGGTGGTTTGGGGGTCAGAATCATTTTTTTTTATACTTGTTGCATGAGAGATTTAACTACAATTTCAAGTTTAAAGTACAGTGGTATAAATTACATAACAGAAGTTTGATATTAAATGAAACACATAGAGAAAGACACTGTTATAGCTCAAACTCCTTATCTTATAAGTGACAAAAAGAAAACCCTCACCTTATCTAGAGATTAATTAAAATAACCTTAAATTAAAATAACCTTAAAATAACTTAACAAAATTAGAAAAGAAAAAAAAAGTGTGTTGAATCTAAGTGGATTTGTTGAGTGATGGAAGAATAGCATTAGAAGCAGGTTGGGTTTAAATTCCTACTGTGTTACCTCACCAGCATCTCTTCTTCTTCACAGAGAAATTAAGGATAATTATACCTCCATCAGCTGTCCTAAGGTCTTTGCAAGGTTTTAATGCGAAAGGCAAATAAAGCTATTTTCAATATATATGTCACATAAAAGCACTCAGTAATGCTAATTGCTAAGACAGTGTCTAAGAAAAGAAAAAAAAGGAAGATGTTGGGAAAAAAAAAACCCAGAATTAAAATATCCCCATTTACAAGAGGATAGAGTGTTAGCACCCTCGTCTCTGACATGTAAGGTGGCTTAGTCCCTTCTGTTTAGAAATAAATATGAGTTCAAACTCTATGAAATGCACTGGAAAGCTCAAAAAGAAGTTCCAACCACAAAAATTAAAAAAAAATTTTTTTTTTCCCTTAAAGTTAGGGGAATAAGTGGGCTGGCCCTGGTAAACACGTATTTTCAGAGTCAGCTTTAAGGTTTAGCTGTGGGATTAGCATTTCTATTTGGTGGCAGATGCAAATAAGAAAATAATAGCACAAATCTCTAGAGTTAGGATGGGTGACAGTTCTAGTTCTATTTTTTTCAATCTCTAAACAGAAGTATGAAAAGCATCTATTCCACTTTAAATTACTAATTTCAGAGTTCAAGTCATTAAACTAAGATCTGAACTAAATCCACACACCCCTCCAGAAAGAGATTTCCATTTCAGAAGGGACCATTTCAGAAGGCACTGCCCTAGGAAGTCTCCCTTCCCTGAAACATCTAGAATTCATCTTTCACAACCACAAAGTATTAGAGAAGTTGCTAGCTTATTCTCTGCAAGACTCTTGGAAGAGTTTGCTGGCACATCGTGTCCTATCTTGAGGTTGCAAAAGGGAAAGGACACTTTGACAAAGCCATGTGAGGAAAATGTCGTTTTTACCAGCAAGCCAAAGGTCAGATTGTAACTTAAGCAGCAGTTGGCTTGTCAAGGGTTAGAATACGCCCTGGTTTCATCCCACAGACAGGGAGAAAAGCAATCCGTTAGCAGTCTTCAAATGGAAAGTTTAAGTCAGGACAAAAAAGAAGTCAACTTGTTTTGCTTTTTATTTTTTTTTTCTGATTGGTCAGCAGACAGCTTTGTAATTGTTCTGTTGATGACACAGGGTTTTTTCATATTAGCTTTTTTTTTTTTTCTTTTTTTTAAATGTTAGAAACATTAGATATCTGATTTTGTCTGATGTCCTTTTTCTTCTTTCTCTGGTCTCAAAATACATGGAAACCTAGGCCGCTGAAGGTTCACTGGACACCAGGAAACTAGCAATCACTACCCAGATGTTGATTTTAATGAGTCCAAAGTTCAAATACAACCCAAATGATTTGCATACAAAAAAGCCCATAACTGCTTACATAAAGACAACATTACAGCTGACTTGATTTGATTAAGAAGCCATGATTTGTGATGCAGGTTCTTTGGAAAACACAGCCATAATTTCAGTGTAACACTTTGGGAGGATTTGAGGGAAAAGAGTTTAGAACTCTGAGACCCACCTCTGGTTCCTAGAATTTGAGTTGACTCCACTTTCAACTTTAACCCCGCTGAAGAGAGCTGCACCTCTGCCTTTTGTTTTATTGTTAGAATTATCTTTTGGCTTACACGTTTTTGCTGTTGTTGTTGTTCCTGCTGTTATTTCATATACTATTAACCTGATTTCGCTTGTCAGCTTCGTATTTAGCAATGTTAAAATATTGCTTAAGTTTGTTGACCTAAATTGTAAAAATACTACATTTCCATTGCAAAGGAAAGAATCTAACCATCCAAAAAAAGCCTACTCCCAAAACAGCAAATCTTAGTTATGTTGAATTCAATCTCATTTTAACACCTCGTCCTTGTGGAGTGCCACGTCTATCCCATGGACTGCAGCAACAGTGTCGTACCTACCTCCCTGGGGCCTCTCAGACCCCGGGCTTTTCACTTTCCACACAGCAGCCAGAGTGATCTGTTCAAATCTAAGTCAGATTGTGCTACTGTCTGTGCTCAAACATTCCCATAGCTTCCCACCGCGTTGGGATGGAATCTAAACAATCCTGAGATGAACAGCTTCTTCCAACTCTCTCTTTGCACTCTTTCCTCCAGTCACACTCACTTTCTTGCATTTCCCTGATCTCACCCACACTTCCCTGGCCCAGGGTCTTTACCCTTGCTACACCCCTCACTGGGAACACCTTCCTCAGGTGTCTGCTCAAAGAGGCCCACTTTTCCAAAATAGCAATCCCTGACACCCTCTCTTCTCTTATCTTGCTTAATGTTTTCCTAACACCATTCATTATGGAGACTGTATTTCATATTTGTTTCTTCTCTGCCTCCTTCCTGAATATGAATTCTACAAGAGCCAGGACTTGATTATTCCCTGTACTGGGTTATCCAGCTGAGGAGGAGGCATTAATTATTGACTGAAACTCATTCCACTAAAGTAACCACTGTTAATACTTTAGTGTAGATCCTTCTAGATATTTTCTACCTACTCACAAGCAGGTTTTCAGAAACAACTGTTTTCAATGACATTGCTTTGAAAATGTCTATGTATAAGTATGTGCATTTTCAAACACTCTCTTTATCTAGATTTCCCAGAGCAGAGGTCAACAAGTCCCTCTCTGGTCATTTCATATTAAGTCATCTATCCTTGCCATGATCCACCCTTTCATCTGCCATCTTCCTTAGGACTTGCTCCATCTCCTTTCGATGTTAACTTTGTCAATATTCATTGTCTCTTTTCTATTTCCTGTTGATATGCTTAGATCTTGGCTTTCTTTTAAGAAAAAACAATGTGTTTTTCCTCAAATCATTTCTCTCTGCTATTGTATCACTTTTTCCCTGTAACTCCAAGTGTATCCTACATTTTCGGTCTCCTCTTTCCCACAACTCAATTGCTCCATAAGCCCCCCTACACTCTGCTTTCTGCTCATAGGATTCTAACAAAACTGTTTTCCAAGCGCACCAATTACTTTCTATTTGCTAAACCCAAAAGCTTTTCTTAGTATAATTTTCTAGATATCTGATGAGCACCTAAAAATAATTACTATAACAACTCTTTTCTGGCCTCACGGCAGGCATTGCACTCTTAAGATGACCATGATTGAGGGAGCTTTACCACACCTCACTTCTTCAAAATGAATATTCAGTTGGCTGCAGGTCAGTTCACTCTTTTCCTGGAAAAGTAGTAGAATCTAGCTAATCGTATATCAGAACCATTTGACCCACAATTCCCTAGAACTTGGAAATAGTTCTAGTGTGTCTTATACCCAATAGGACCAGTAACAAGTCATTGAACTAAACTATATAAACAGCAACTTTCCCACTTCTAATTAAATAGCCTTGTGATAAAGACTGATCTAATCTATCCCTCTAGTTCAGTGTTCTTGCCTGGAGAATCCCAGGGACGGGGGAGCCTGGTGGGCTGCTGTCTATGGGGTCGCACAGAGTCGGACACGACTGAAGCGACTCAGCAGCAGCAGCAGTTCAAGTCTTTAGGGGTTTTGGAGTTTCTCTGTCTCCATCCGTAAACACTGATGTCCAATAGTAAGCCCTAACGTATATCCTAGCTACTTGGGCCCAGCTTCCTATTTTGTTTCTATTGGCCCTGGTCTGCTGTAGAACTGGGTTTTGATCCCTTTCTGGCTTTTTCATTTAAGTGGATTCCACTATTACATGAAGTATGCAACTGTCTGGGATGCCCTGGTAGCTCAGTGGTAAAGAACGCACCTGGCAATGCAGGAGACAGGTTCGATCCCTGGGTTAGGAAGGTCCCCTGGAGAAGGAAATGGCAACCCACTCTAGTTTCTTGTCTGGGAATTCCCAAGGACAGAGAAGCCTGGCGGGCTATAGTCCATGGGGTCACAAAAGAGTGGGACACGACTTAGTGACTAAACAGCAACAATTACATTCTCAGCTTCACTAATCTTCTGCTGGCCTCTGGATTGTTCTCCTTCCTTTGTTTCATTTCTACTTTTGTTGCCCATGTTCAGCATGGACAGCTTCATCCTGTGAGGTCCTCTAACTCCCCTTCAATGCTGATTCTCTGTCAAAAAGACTGAAAACAATTAGAAAGAGTCACATCTATTGTTGCCAGGGATGGTTTCTTGCATTTTGATGGAAATATGCAGTGTTACTGCTTTGGGAAACAATCAAAGAGCACCAATTAAAATTAAAAAACATACTCTTAAACCAGCAGTTCCTATGTGGGAATCTCTGCCATAGCAATAAAAGTAGCAATATATAAGATGTCTATATAAAGAGGTATTTACTGAAGCACTGCTTATAATGGCTTAGAAAACTAGAAATAAATGCCCATATCCTAGGACAAATGACTTAATACGGGATCATATTTGCACATCACAGGATGACCATGAATTAGTGCTATTGCAGATTACTCTAAGGGACTGTTGCATGAGAGAAGCAAGCGGTAGAAAAGGTTTTACTTAGGACGATATCACTTCTATAGAAGGAAACTATTACCAACTGTTCCCTATATATACATATATATATGCATATATATACACACATGCATATATATGCATATTTTTATGGAATTATGTAAGTACAGAGAAAATATGTTTAAATACTTATTAAATGAGCACACTGAAGCATGGGCTATCTGGGGTATGAATGGGCTTGGGAACAGTGGCCTTGATGTGAGCGGAGGAGAAAAGTGAGAGGAAGAAGAGAACAGAGTCCTTTCCACAAAGTAAGACTGCTTTTTATAAAGCACAAATGTTCACATTCATCCATTTCTATAAAAATAATAGCAAATATTTTGATAGCTCCTACTCTATTCCAGGCATTGCTTTATTGCCAAATATATTAAATGTACTTAATCTTCCATCAACTCCATGAGGAAGATACTATTATAAACCTTGGTTTTACAGATGATGAAACTGAAATACAGGAAAATTAAGAGACAAGCTAAAGTCACACAGTGAGAAAGAGGAGGTTTCAATCTAAATCCAGACAGTTTGGCTCCAGAGATCACATTCTTAACCATATGTGATGATGCCTCTCAGGGTATATGCCATGTATAAAGAAAAGAAAATTAAAGATAATTCTTAAAGATGCACACACAAAGAGGTAATTAAAGGAATAATGTTGCTTTTAAATTGTGCATTTTACTAAACTAGATGAATCTTTTCCTTTATTTGGAACTGACTGCATTTTTGTAAATTTTATATTTAACTATATTTAATATGAACTAATATTACTTTGCAGCTCGTGACTTCTGTTCTGAAAGGATTACCTTCTCTTGGATGGTATCAATTACACCTAAAATGATCTTGGTCCCAATAGTCATCAGAACTTTAAGTATCAAGGATCTCATTTCAAGACCCATTGATAGAAGTGATTAACTGCTTGTTACAAGTGCTTTTTTAGATATGATTCTCTTCCACAGTGAAATATGGATTAGCTAAAAGGTGTTTTGGGTCAGAATGAAAGAAACTTCTTGAGGTTAATGCAAGAGTCTACAATGTGTTACCCTCTATTTGGTGGGGAAGGACCAATGTGAAGGAAACATTATTCCCTGAAATTGAAATTAGTAAAAATCAATTCCCATCACAAGAAAAGACTTTCTTAGTACAAGAAAAGAACTTGGGATTGGAGGTACAGGTTCAAACTTGACTGGTTTACCAGGCAGCGCCTGCTAAGTGATACTCTTTAAGTTCTCACTCAGTCAAGCAAGCTTCAGAGCTCTGGTTTTATTTTTGTTTGTTTTGTTCTTATGTTTTTCCTACTGAACTCATTTAAGCAGCAGTTTCTTCCTGACCAGAGGAAATTAACTGATTCGGCTTATCTTGTGCAAACTATCTTCCACTTCAAATTTATACTCTGACATCCTGGTTTCCAAATCAGTGTTTGTGTGTGTGCGCTTGTTTGGTCTGAATTTGTGCTCCAAAGTTTAGTCACCTCTGAAGAAGCTGATTAATAGAGACTCTGGACTTGCAGCAAGGAGAAAACTTCATTCCCATGTCACCTCCCAGGCCTTGTCCTATATCCAGGCTTCTTCCCACAATTTGACATCTGTGAGCTGCAACGCCTCACAGCAAAAGGCCTCTGACCATGAAACCGTCTATCTTTAAAGATACATCTTGATCTTGACATGCATCAAAATGCATATTCAGGCTTTAGAAGAGTGATGCCTAAGGTGATTCTAAATGATGGAATGGAAGAGGGACAAAATGAAAGATTCTTTCATTCTTAAATAGATTGAGTATGCATCTGAATGCCTGGAGGCGAACTCTGATTGACAGAGAAGATATATATTGGGACAGAGGTTAAAGGTGGACAGAGAGGTTTCAGAATTGTCAATGTAGTCATTGTCACTAAAGCATTCAGCCAAAAGAGGCCACTAAGATATGTGGAGAAAGGGAAGGAAGCTAGTGGGTCAAGGACAGACTTTTCTGAAAGAAGAAGAAAGATGTGGCAAAAGAAAGAAAGATGAATAGCAAGAAATAGCATTTATAATGAACGCTATTGCTAAATAGGAAGGACTGGGATTTGTAGGATAGTTGGAAGAATGGGAGGGTTGATGTTAGGTGAAAATCAATGGTTCTTAATTAACACCACCCCAAAAAGCAAGGATGATGGAGGCAGAGAAATAGATGATTTATACAAAGTAAGGTCAATCTCAGAATAAATTACAGAATTTGTAGATGGTCACAAACACTGTGCATTTTTTTTTTAATTCTAAGTATTGAGTTTATGAGTAGAGAAGCATACGAGTACAGAACAGAAGCTATTCACATCCAATCAATAGCCTCCTCTTACAAATAAAGCAAGCTGCCATTACTAAAACATGGAACAATGAATAGGTGACCTTATGTCCATGATCCAGGGGTCAACTCACTGAAAGGCTCTTTACTTTACAGATACTCATTGTAGCCTGACCCTGTTTCATCTGTCATGACTTCACTCTGTACACTGGGTTTTCTCCTATAAGTAGAAACAACAAACCTGAAAATCTGAATCTATAAATCCATGTATAGAAACGTATCGAAAATATAAAAAGAGAAAGGTTTAGCCTGTTTAAGAAGAGAATTATCATAGATGTTAAAAAACAAAAAAAAACTTCACACATATAATGGAAAGAATACGAATCAGCTTTTTATGAAAGGACAGAGTAGTGAGGGATATAAGAAATAAAAAAGAAAAGGAGTTTTCACCACTATGTTAAGCTGGCACTCAGGCACTCAGACAGCAGTATGGAGACAGGATGATGAGGTCATCGGAGGGACTACAACCAGATAGAACAAAGAGGGAAGGAAAAAATGTAAGACTGTCTGCAGAATACATGGTTTTCCTTTTCTGATCATTAGGAAAGGAAGAAGAGATGCTGAATATTGAACATCCTAGGAAAGACAGTATAAAGTAGAAAAGACCCAATCTCAATGTGTTTAATAAACTTTGAGTGTGTTGTCAAATTCAAGGCAAAATCTTGAAGACATTTGAAAAGGTTAAAGTTTGAAATCACAGAGCTACTAAACTGACTTACATGAATTTTCCTAGCTATTAAAGCTTAGAGACATTTAGATATGAAAATCATAGTTAGATTAACTCACATGGTATTAGTAACAAGGGAAACGGTATTTATTTTGTACCTTGTTAGTATATTATTTTATATCTCACTCTTTGTTAGCAGTGAGCTAACCAGTATTTCTCCAGTGCAATAAACAACTCAAATAAGTGTTCTGATATTTCTATTTGCATCGTTTGCATTATTTGCATATTGTTTTAAAAAGGGCCTTTGGTGTGTAGAAGGAGGTTGATATTTTCCATGATTTTCCTGGTTTGGGTTTTGTTGCTTTTTTTTGTTTTAAATCTCCCTGACCTCATTTATTTACTTCTGGATTAAGTTCCTACTTTGCTCAAGAACCCTGCAATCGTTCCACCCTTAACACCAGTACGCCTGGTGATAGCTTCCAAATTTTAGGCACAGATTTTTGGCAAGAAGGAACCAAGTAACAAGAACCAGACCTAAGAATTCATTCTTTGAGGGTTATGCACTAATACACAATGAAAAAATAGAAATTAATATTAGAACTATTTCCTGGTGAAAGGCCTTGAAAACATAACAGTGCCTTTATCCATCCAGAGTGAACTCCTGTTGCAGGAAAATCACAGTATAAGATTAAAAAGGCAATTCGAAAAAATAAACCATCAGTGACCAACATTTATTTTAAGTTGATTTCCGGAAGAAATAATAGACTTGGAAATGGCATAATAGGCCTGTTGGGGTGTGCAGTCAGGAATAACCACCACAAGGGAGTGAGAAGAGAAGAACAAGGCCCCTTCCCATCCCAACTCTCAGCTGCTGCCCCTGCCCAGTCAGAGCCCTCACTTAGCAGAGCAGATCTCTTGGGATTAACTTTCTCTAGGACACTGTTACCCTTATAATTGTGTCCTGGATCTGATCTTCAGATTTTCCTGCCTCTTTCTCCAGAATATGAGACTCTTTTTGTATACCACTAATGGGCTGCAGTCTATGGGGTCGCTAAGAGTCGGACACGACTGAGCAACTTCACTTTCACTTTCATGCATTGAAGAAGGAAATGGCAACCCATTCCACCGTTCTTGCCTGGAGAATCCCAGGGACAGGGGAGCCTGGTGGGCTGCCATCTATGGGGTCGTACAGAGTCGGACACGACTGAAGCGACTTAGCAGCAGCAGTGAGCTCCTCTAGCTATCACTCTTTGCTGCAAGTTGATTCATCTTCTTCATCCTTAGTTCTTCAATGCATTCAACCCCCCAAAACAGCCATCTAACCTTGTAAGCACTGGCTCTCTGGAATTTCTCAAGTGCCTGGGATATTTTTTACACACCCATGCATCATTTTCTCTGGTCTCCCAGCTGAGTTCATCAGTTCAGCACTAGTGAGAGTTTGTATAAAATATCAGTACTTTCTAGGAGTGATCAATATTCTATTTCTCTGGAGTAAGAGAGTCCCTGTTGTCAGCAGGCTGGCAGACAACCCAGCTCCAAAATATCTTTTAAAAGAGTCTGTTTCCTAGGACCACTCTTGGTACTCTGTGTCTCTAGTTGGTTTCTGGAAAAACAAATACTGAGATGGCAGATTTGCATTCAGAGGGTTTATTGGGCTGTGCTTTCAGAAACATGTGTAACAGGAGGAGGGAAGCAAGACTGCCCAGAGGCTGTAATTGCCATGGAAGACTCAGGGGCTCTCATAAGAGGCTCTGAAGCTGCACGGTCCTACTGAGATGTTTCTAATCAAGGCAATGGGTCCCAGAATTATAGTCCTATATTGACAACTGAATGTGGCCTGCTTTAGAATGAGGCTGCAGTATTAGGCAAAACCACTTCCTTTGGCTGAGGGCAACTCCCAGGGTAGGAGTTAGCTGTAAACTGTCGGCTGCACCATTCTTTAGCCGCTGGGAAATGAGTGTTTCATACCTCAAGAGTGGCCCTTGGAAGAACAGTGGATTATCCACTATGGCATCGAAGCCACAGGTGACATCCTGCAGTGAAGGAAACCAGGTAATCTGTGCACAACGTGTCCCAGACTGACGCTGTAGCCTGAAAGAAATTTCCCATTCAAATCCTGTATGACATCCCTCTTAGTCAATCAGTCAGGCTGAGGTGCCTTGACCAACACCTTTTCATAGAAGAGAGTTGTCAATAATTTGCCTGATTAGGGTATATTTTCTTCTGTGGTAAAGTTCTTCCACAGTCATTAGAATCAGCATGGCATAAATTACCTCCAAACCATGGTTCTAAACACATCTTGATATATTATGAGTAACTACCCAGTCTATCGCAGGACTAGTTAACATCCTTGCTTCCTCTGATCCGGGAGACATAATGAATTCCAGGGGGTTCTGGTAGAGTTGAAACCTTTAGCAAGCCAAATGCTCCACATAATTAAATGTAGATTGGGGAGAGTTCTGCTTGAAAATCAGAGTGAAACAGCATAACATATGGCCCGGGTGTCAAATTTAAAAGGATATTTGGAGAAAGAAGTGTGCCTATCTGGAGGCAAATGGCCATAAAGCCCAGGAAAAGAAAATCCTGGAATCATTTCAAGTGCGGCAAAGGTGATCCACAGTATTAATGTTGAAATTTCTCTCTTCGTTTTCAATCACCTTTAATGCTTCCTCTGTGAATCCACATAAGCCTCATATGTCGATTCCATGAGTTTAAACCTTGAAATTTGGAAATGAGTACCCTCATAAGGAAAGGGAAAGAAAAGCCAAGTTTTCAGCTCAAGGTTGAGTATGTACTTATTTGCAATGCAAAGTAACTGATAACAGAAGATGGAGATGTGAAAAAAAGCATCTCACTCAGATTTAATGCAGATATTTTTACTCCTGTGAACGTGTGCTTATCACACGCCTCATTAATAAACACAAAAACAAACAAACCAAACAAAAACGTTCAAAATTTTAAGTAAAAACTCAAATACACATGGATTTTTCTCATTCATTGTAAGCAGGGTTAACCCTCTTGTACAACATAAAATGGAAGGCCACTGTCTATCCACTCCTGAAGCTTCTGAATTCAGTGCTTCCTTAGCACTCTCAGAAGATGACATCAAGCTTATATAGCAACTTTTAAGGGAAAAAGAAAAATAGAAGCTACTGACTGGAATTTCCTCAACTTCTGGTTACTAAACTGCTTTTCCACCTGTTACAACAAAGGAGAGTTCCTCCAGGTACATACCACCAATCTTTCAGTCTGTGGTCCTATTCCATCCCCCACAAAATTCTCAGAAAGTTTCTGCTTGTGATTATGCTTTTTCTTTCCTGTGCTCTGGTTTTTTTTTTTTTTTTTTTTTTTTTTAATAGCAACTTTTAAGGGAAAAAGAAAAATAGAAGCTACTGACTGGAATTTCCTCAACTTCTGGTTACTAAACTGCTTTTCCACCTGTTACAACAAAGGAGAGTTCCTCCAGGTACATACCACCAATCTTTCAGTCTGTGGTCCTATTCCATCCCCCACAAAATTCTCAGAAAGTTTCTGCTTGTGATTATGCTTTTTCTTTCCTGTGCTCTGGTTTTTTTTTTTTTTTTTCTCTTTCTGCACTGGAACATTTCAATAAGCCAGATAACATGTGTAACTTGCACTATGCTGTTGCTGCTGCTAAGTCACTTCAGTCGTGTCCGACTCTATGCGACCCCGTAGATGGCAGCCCACCAGGCTCCCCCGTCCCGGGGATTCTCCAGGCAAGAACACTGGAGTGGGCCTCCATTTCCTTCTCCAATGCATGAAAGTGAAAAGGGAAAGTTGAAGTCGCTCAGTCATGTCCTACTCTTAGCGACCCCATGGACTGCAGCCTACCAGGCTCCTCCGTCCATGGGATTTTCCAGGCAAGAGTACTGGAGTGGGGTGCCATTGCCTTCTCTTTGCACTATGCTGCTGCTACTGCTGCTGCTAAGTCGCTTCAGTTGTGTCTGACTCTGTGTGACCCCATGAACGGCAGCCCACCAGGCTCCCCCGTCCCTGGGATTCTCCTGGCAAGAACACTGGAGTGGGTTGCCATTGCCTTCTCCTTGCACTATGCTAGCTGCTTCTATACCTTCCTCTTAAGTAAGAGTTTCCAGCTTACACTCACATAGTTTCCATTCTCACCACTGAAAAGGCTCTTGCTGATATTACCAATCATTTCAATGTGGTTGAATCATCTTTTCTGAATTTGCAGTAGAATTTTTTCCTGGTTGAATAATTTCTGTGTGTGTTCAGACCACCCAAGATGGCTGTTCTCTTGCTCTCTGTACATCCCAACTTGACCAGTACCTGCTTCATCTACATCCTACTCACATAAGTGACTTTCTCACTTAATCACAGAGCCCTGCCCAGACTAGTGACTGTTCTCAGTTCAGTTCAGCTCAGTCACTCAGTCGTGTCCAACTCTTTGCGACCCCATGGACTGCAGAATGCCAGGCTTCCCTGTCCATCACCAAATTCATGCCCATTGAGTCAGTGATGCCATCCAACCATCTCATCCTCTGTCGTCCCCTCCTCTTCCTGCCTTCAATCTTTCCCAGCAGGGTCTTTTCCAATGAGTCAGTTCTTCGCATCAGGTGACCAAAGCATTGGAGCTTCAGCTTCAGCATCAGCCCTCCCAATGAATATTCAGTTCCTTTAGGATGGACTGGTTGGATCTCCTTTAAATCCAAGAGACTCTCAAGAGTCTTCTCCAACACCACAGTTCAAAAGCATCAACTCTTCAGCACTCAGCTTTCTTTATGGTCCAATTCTCAAATCCATACACGACTACGGGAAAAACCATAGCCTTGACTAGATGGACCTTTGTCAGCAAAGTCATGTGTCTGCTTTTTAACATGCTGTCTAGGTTGATCATAGCTTTTCTTCCAAGGAGCAAGCGTCTTTTAATTTCATGGCTGCAGTCACCATATGCAGTGATTTTGGAGCCCAGGAAAATAAAAGTCTGTCACTGTTTCCATTATTCCTCCATCTATTTGCCATGAAGTGATGGGACCAGATGCCATGATCTTTGTTTTTTGAATGTTGAGTTTTAAGCCAGCTTTTTCCCTCTCCTCTTTCACTTTCTGTAAGAACTATCTCTTTATCAAAGGGACAGGTGCCTCTGCTGGTTTTTCTGGCAATCAATGAGCCAACCTGACCAGTTCCTCACCCTCTTCGTAGCAAAGAATGCCTCCATGTCCTGTTTGCCCTCTGCCACATACAGTGGGGCATCACTCCAAGACCTTGCTTCAGATGTGTAAGATCCCCAATATCCATTAAACTGATGTCTCTGTCCCTGGCTCACAGCTCTTTCTTCAGTCTCGAGGATGACTGGGCGTGCAGGCCTGTGGGGTGCAGCTCAGCACTTACTTCTTTGATTATCATGAACTTCCAAGCTCTTGATCCTTTCTTTTCTTCTCTAGCTACTTCTCATCTCCCGAGACTTTAAGTGTTGACATTCTCCGAGATTTCTCACTAGTCTCTTTTCTTATCTTACCTTTTATTTTCTCCTTAAGTGAGCTCATTGTCCTAAAAAAACTATTGCTGCATAATATATAACAATAAAATATCAGTGGCATACATCTTGCCAATGAATCTATGAGTTGGATTCTTGTTAACCTAGACTGGATTTGACTTGGTTTGTCTTCAAGGGACAAGTTAGGTCCGGGTCAGCTCACATCTTTCATACTCCTTGTACCAGCAGCTCACCAAGGCTGGTGAAAGGCTATCACACAGTAGGGGAAGCCCAGTTGCATAAGCACAAGTTGACTATGTCACACTTGCTCACATGTTATTGGTCAAAGTCACGTGGTAAGCCCTAAGTCTGGGAATAGGGAAGTAAATTCTTTTCATAGTGGGGGGTAGGCGAGGAAATAGGTGTTTTATGAATAGTGATTTAATCTCCTATATTAATCATGTATCTAGGACAATGATGCTCAAATCTATATATTTGAGAATATATATATAATTCTAAGTATATTATATATTATAATGTCTTATTATTAATATATGTCCTAAATATATTATATTATATATATATATATCCAGTTCAGAATTTCCTCTTAACATTTGATCTATATATGAAGTGTTGTCTACTTGACATCTTCAACTGGTTAGTCACAGATACTTCAACATTAACATATTCAAAATTCATTATCTCTTTTGTCAGATTTTATCTTCCTTTATGATTCCCTAATTCAATACATAGTATCATCATTCCCCAAGTTGTATGATCCAAGTATCTTTAATACCTTCTTCTTAACTATTCCCAAGAAAATAGAATTAATCAATAATGGATATTTACTTAAAATCCAAGATGGCTCTTAAAAAATATCTAGACCCACAAACAACCTAACAACCTAAAGATACTATCATTTCTTGCCTAGACTATAGCAATAGCTTTCTGACTATTCAACCCTACATCCACTTTGTCCCACTAAAGTCAAACCCATTCTTGACAACGTACTCTGATATTTTTTCAAACAGGACTTATTTTCAGTGATCCTGCCCACTGACTATACACACACGTACATACACACACAGTGACATCCCTTCAATAATCTCAATAGCCTTCTCTTGTGCCCCTTCCTTTGTTTTACGCTGTGTTCCAGCCATACTAATCTTTCTTCTATTTCTCAAAAAATTAATGTTCCTTCTCATTCAGGGCCTTCAACCACACTATTTCCTCTTTCAGAATGACTGTTTGTCCCATCTATTTGTTTATGTTTCACAAGTCACCTCATAAGTCATTCTATTTACTGTATAATCTCATAGCATTCTGTACTTTTTTAAGACTCTTAGAAAACTTATGACTAAATTACCAATTGTGGTATTTATTCCACCCCTACCCATCTGCATTCTTCTCCCAGAAATAGATTGTAAGCGTCATGTGAGCAAAGACCATGTATTATTTAGTCATTTCTGTAATTTAGCACCCAGTTCCTGGTACTTAATATATATTTAATAAATATTTGTTGACTTTCTGAATAAGCAAATAAGTTATTTACTAGATTATCACTGAACATTAGTATTAAAATAATCCTTAAGAGGACCTTAAAATAATCTTCTTTAACCCTCAGTCTTACAACTGAATTCTCTGTGAATTCATCCCCCACATAATTCCAACAAGATTAAAGAATAAAGTTTCCAATATCACTGAAGCAGTGTTTGCACATTTAGAGGTTAGAACCACTGCTTTTTTTTAATGTTTCTGTCCATACAACCCACAAAAAATTAAAACTCATATGCCCTTAGAATATAAAAATTAAAATCAATGCTACAAGCATAAATCCTATGTCCATGATATACTTAGAGCAGTAGTGCTGCATATATTAAATGAAAAAAACAATATCACTATGAGAATCAGAAGACAGCCACAGACTGGAAAAAAAATAACTGATAAAAGACTGGTATTCACTATATACAAAGAACACTTAAAACTCGATAATAAAGGAATTCCCTGATGGTCTGGTGATAAGGACTTGGTGTTTGGTGCTTTCACTGCCACGGCTCAGGTTCAATCCCTGGTCAGGGAACTAAAATCCTGCAAGCCATGCTGTGCAGCAGAAAAGCTCAGTAACAATAAAATGAAAAAAAAAAAACAGTTAAAAAATGGGTAGAAGACATGAACAAACACCTCACCAAAGACGATAAACAAATGGAAAATTAGCATAAAAAAGATGCTCAACAGCATATGTCATCAGTGAATTTCTAAATAAAACAAAAATGATACCACTACATACCTATTATAACAGTCAAAATTCAAAACACTGACAGTAGCAAATGTAGGCAAATATGTGGAGAAAAAGGACTCCCATTTACTGTTGGTGGGAATGTAAAATGACACAGCCACTGTGGAAGATAATGGCAATTTTTTATGAAAAAAAAACATTATATTAACCATACAATTCAATAATCATGTTACTATTTACCTAAATGATTTGAAAACACGTCCACACAAAAACCTGCACACAAATGTTTATAGCAGGCTTACTCATAATTGCCAAAACATGGAAGCCTTCAATCAGCAAATGATGAAACAAACTGGGGTACTAATACATCCATAAAATGGAATATTATTCAGTGATGAAAATATATATGCTATCAAGCCACAGAAAGAAATGGACAAAACAAGTGCATATTGCTAAGTGAAAGAAGTTAATCTTAAAAGGTTGTATCTTGTGTGATTCCAACTATATGACATCTAGAAAAGGCAAATCTATGGAAACAGTCAAAAGAACAGTGGTTGCCAGTCGTTTTTTGTTTTTGTTTTTTTTTTTCAGAAAGGGGAAAGGAATGATTAGGTGAAGCATAGAGGATTTCCAAGGTGGTGAATTTCTTATTTCTAATACTGTAATGGTGGATATATACCATCATATATTTGTGGAAACCACAGAATGTACAACACTGAGTAACTGTTATGTTTATTATAAACATTAGTTAATAATAATGCATCCATGTTGGCTCATCAGTTGCAGTAAGTGTACCACATTTGATGTTAATAATACAGAAAACTGTGTCACTGTGATAATTGAGAATGCATATGGGAATTCTGCTGTCAGCTCAATTTTTCTGTAAACCTAAAGTGGTTCTAAAAAATTACCTATTAATTCTTAAAGGAAAAAGGATACAGGAAACCTTCATATTGTAAATAGTCTGTGGTTAACATAGAAAAAAAGAAAAGTTCTTTAGCATCTAGCACCATAATTGTCGTGTACCAACTGGGCTTGATTATTTAGCAGTATACTAACTTATGAACAGTGGATGTGGGAAGACAGTGCAATACAAAGCTGGTTAAAAATAAAAGTAATAACCTTCATTCTCTACTGTTGATAAATAAAGATAGGATACTGAGAATTTGGTCATGAATTTACTTTTCAGATGATTGCTTAGTTTCCTAGTAGCAGTCTTCAACCAGTTTTTTCTTGCTCCTATTAAATTCTTTCATAAGACAGTGGACAGATGCTTAGCAGCTGTTGCTGCATGTCAGGAAGCAGCTTTATAACTCTGTCTCCCAGTGAAATAAATACAAAGTGTAGGTTATAGAAGTTCCAGTTTTCACATCAGTGGTATGTACTGGGAACGCTATAATGGCTACCACCTGATACACGCAGAAGGAAAGCAAGTACAAAAAATGTTCCACGCACCTCATGCCTTCCTGAAAAATGATAGCTTTCCCCCCAAGACATATGGAAACAACTGCTTTCCTGAATGTGTAATGTCTCAGGGTACAGACGAAGCCAGTCGACTTGACAGATAACAGCAAGGAGAGAAATATATGAACATTTCTCTTTGGGCCAAGAAGCAATAATGTGTCTTACTAGAGTTACTGCCTCTATTAAAACGAGATACAAGATATTAATTGTACGACTACAGAAGATAGAAACAAAGGCTGGAGCAAAGCTCCAAAACAGCATGGAAACTGTCACTTCCCAGTTCTTCCTTCTCTAATTAAGTCCCAATGGGGTCTCCTGTTCATTTCGGTAATGGGCACTTCTCAGGATAAATGATATTTAAACACACAGAAAAATTCCTGCATCCAAATTGGTCACCAATTCAAATTCTTTAGCGGGCAGTGACTGCAAATTGGTACACACTCCTCCAATGTCTGTTTGTTTACCAGCAAGCAATTGTGAGTTAATGAGCAATTGGAGTTAATGCCTCTTCAGAGCAGACCATGGCGATAGTTATGTCTCAAGTCATCAAAGGACAAGAGAGACCCAAACACCAACAATATGGGGCAATATTTAAATTCAGTTTGGCAGGAACCAATACCAGAACCAGAATGGCAGCTGTTTGCAAATTTGTAGTTTTCAATTTAGCTGATTTGAGGGAGGGTTTTCTCTTTCACTAGAAAACCTCCAACCACGTCTAATACGTTTTCTGCGAGCACTCATAGGGGAGCCAGAGGGAATACGCATGCGCACACTGTACTGGCTCCGGTGTGGCTGTGCCTCTTTGCTCATTCACCTCTACCTTTGTTTCCTATACTTGCATTTCTCTACCCGCTTTGGGGCTGACCCTAGTCTTTCTCCACACCAGTGCTCAGGCACCTTTGAGTGCTCATTTTGCTTTGCCTGGACTTTGTCTGATCTTATTGAAATTTTCAAAGACAGGAAACAAAACTATGTCTCAAATTGAAAATCACAAAAACTGGCAAAACCTATTATAATGGATATTTATTTGTCCCTTTTTTTCAAATCTTGAATTCCTAAAGGTAGAAATTATTTTTTTTCCAAATGAAAAGTCCATGAATATATAGATACAGAGTTAAAAGTAGCTAATTAGATGATTAAGCAAGTTGCCAGTTCCAGCCCCAAACAGGCTCTGAGGACTGATTCAATAACTGTGATGTACACTTGGGGCCCTATCTGCCTAGAGCCAGAGGTGAGTTGCTGATCTAGAAGGAAAACCAGCACACCCCATTCACCTGGTCATTTTCATTCCCTAGAGCCTTGCTGCACTATTAATAAAACCAGTGAGTCCCAGGAGGACATCTATTTCACTATGCTATTATTCCATAGGGTGTGTCCTAGGTTAATAAAGCCTCATTAACAACTGCCAGCAGAGCCCCTCAAGCTTTTCAAGAATTCATTTTTACAATAATGGAAAGAACATCACAATTTCCCCCCATATCCAATTTCAAATGCCCTACAGCAAAGAATAAGGGGTTACAAAACACAAAAAGGTGTACGCTATCTTTTGCAATGTCAAAAACAATCACTCTAGGGGTCACTGTTAGTTACTGAACAACAAGTGTGGGATTAAAAGTGCTGCCATTTTAAAATGGCATAAAGTGCTGCATATTATGTTTTTCTTGGTCCTGCACAGCAGCACTATGTCAGACAGCCCATGGGAAGAATCCACAGCTTTTGTCTCAGATTTTCTAAATTTCCACAAAGGTAACAAGACTTTTTTTTTTTTTTCCTTGAAGCCTCCTAATATAAGCAAAATGGGGTTGTTGTGCTATATTATATCATTGTCATTTTTTTTTTAATATCGTTACCATGTTCGTTAGGGTGAATAAAATACATATGTTTGAAACTTCCATCAAGAGACTTATGATTATTAACACATGTTGTCTCAGTAATTAAGAGGTAACTAGGTCATTAAGAACTCATTAATTTCAGTTTTTTTATCCTACAGGATTATGTGAGAGGGTGAAACAGGAGAAAAAAAAAATGTGCTTTGCCTTTCCATTGGAAATGAAAGGCCATTATGATGAAGAGCCTGGATTGTGGATCTCTGTTTCATTCACTTTATATTTCAACTACAGAAACTACATTATTTTAGAGTATGTATTTTGATTTTCTTTTAAAGGATATATCTTCTAAAAGATATAGCTTCTAGTGGTCCAGATATAAATGTTTTGTTATATATGTGTCAGATTCAGCAAAAATAGTTATAATTTTTCTTGGTTTCATCTGTACTGGAGTAATAAAAACACTGTCTTCCTTGTCAGCTCCTGGTCATTCTTCAGAGGCTCTTCACCCTTGCATGCTTTTGCCTCCTTTCCCTTTTTATGGAATCCCTTTCCTTCCGATTCTGATTGCTCACTCTTTTTTTAATTCCTGACTGCCTCCAACTTCTCCAAGATGTAAGGCCATTGTATTGCTTTAAAGTATAAAATCGTATTTCCTGGAGCACTGCACGACTAAGTCAAAGATTTCCTAGCATCAAGAACAAAGACTCTCATTTTGTAAAACAGTCCTGAATGATCCTCTTTCTTAACGGAGAGTTTCAGCATTTTGCTGAAGGCTCAAAGCCATTTAAGCCAGGCAGTGCGATAGAAAGAAAAACTCAGTATTTTCCCCTAGAATGTCTTTTATTGAAATAATGATCTTGGAAGATGGGAGCCTGACAGCTCAAGAGAGAGAGATATTCTGATTAGCCAAAGGGTGAGCATCACATGGGTCAGCGGCAGGACACCAGGCTTACTTCTCTGGCTTGAGGCACATCAGGCCGAGTCAAAGTGCAGACTGTCTCTTCACCCGACTGCGGAGCCCAGCCACGATTAGTACCAGCTGTGAGGGCGAGCTTTCTGATGGAGAGAGGGCTCAACTGAAAGCTGCATCAGCTCCCCAGCCTGCTGCCACAAAGCACCATTCCCCTATAAAATCGCTGCGCGCCTACCGTCCTAATCAAGCCCCAATCAAAGATACACCCAGCAGCACATTACTTTTTTCTTTGGCATCTCTTTTGCCCAACATCAATAATGAACTTGTGAATCAAGTCTTCCCAGTGTGCTGTTTTGATCAAGCCAAAAAAATAAAATCCCTTGTGCTCTTATACTTCATAGTTCAAATTTGATTTCTGAAACAGTGTTCTCTAATAAACATGCATGACTTTACAAAGATTATTGAGAAATCAGTGCCCAGTGATTCCTTAGTTCATACATTAAACAATAGTCTATGGAAATTAATTTTTACAGAAAGTGTATTAAAAGCCCCTGTTATCTCCCACCTCCATCTGAACTTCCAAGGAAAGCCAATGAAAAGACACATAAGGACAAACACAAGGTCTCTGTTTAACTGCAATGTGTCTCATACCACCAACAAACCATATACAGTAGTAGTAGCCACCTTTCCAAAATAAGACCAAGTTTGGCATCACCATTGCTTTCCTAGGGTGAGAAGTATATTGGCATTAGCATTAAATAACCAATGAGTATATCTTACTTGGAAGAAAACCTGAGGCTGTGTCAGATGGCAAGCAGTAACTTCAGTGTACATGAAAATGATCGTAAAACATAAATACAGCCCAAAAGACCACCACATCGGTATTCCTAAATGAATTCCCTCTTAGCTAGCTCTTCCCAAGATGTATACTGCCACCCCAACACTAGCCAACATGATGGGAAATGTGGTGGAAGGGAATTCAGAACAGAATATCAACTTCTATGTGAATATATGACCATGTTAAATTTCCAGCACCCTTCTCAAGGCTATAGAAAGGTGTGACATAACAGAAGGGCTTGAAGCTTAAACTTCTTAATTTTATCGCAGATTTGCTTCCAGTTTTATGATATGTGGGAAGTTCTATATGAGGTCATTCCAGAAATTCAATCCAAATGTGACAAATCTGTTGACTTTTCAGTTGTGCCAAAAATGCTCATTGTGCCAGGCTCTGGTCTAGTTACAAAAACCCTAACACTTACAGTTTATAATCTAGTGAAAAGGCATGCAAATATGAATAAGCAAAATCATTCATTTCAGACAGTGTTAAGTGCCATGAAGAAAACAACAGCAAAAATATAGTATGCATTCTCAGTAGGTGGGGAGTGGGGGTTACTTTCTCTCGGGTGATGGTGAGGAAAGATGTCTACAAGGAGAAAAGTGTGGAAAAGGAGGTATGGCATTACATGGGCCTTGGAGTCCAGTTGTCTCTGATTTGGATTTTGTCCTGTTGTGAACCAGGCTCAGGCTGGCACTGCAGAGGAATTCCTGGGTGGCCAGAGAACCAGTAGATGAAGGACTTTGAAAGGTACCACACTGACTGGCATCTGTTCCCCATCAAGAATTCTGGCAAACCCAAATTTGTTTGGAGGGAGAAAGGAGTGATTTCTGTTTGGACTTCCAGAGAAATGTGACATATCCAGAGATCCTTACCTAATGCCAGAGGAGGGGGTCAGTGGCTTCCACATATAAATTGTCTATTAAAAAGCCAATGTGTAAGAAAGTCCACAGAAGAATCCAACTACAGTACACATCAATTCATATTCTTTATTTCAAAATATGTCTCAGAATCTTGCAATAGCACATTGTTCGTTGCTCTTCAGTTGCTAAGTCATGTTCAGTTTTTTTGCGATCCCATGGACTGCAGCACACCAGGTATCCCTGTCCTTCACTGTTTCCTGGAGTTTGCTCAAACTCATGTCCATTGAGTTGGTGATGCTATCTATTTAATCTTCTGCAGCCCCCTTCTCCTTTTGCCTTCAATCTTTCCCAGCATCAGAGTCTTTTCCAGTGAATCATCTCTTTGCATCAGGTAGCCAAAATATTGGCTACCAAAATAGCTTCAGCATCAGTCCTTCAGGGTTAATTTCCTTTCGCATTGATTGTTGGATCTCCTTTCTGTTCAAGAGAATCTCAAGAGTCTTCTCCAGCACCACAATTAGAAAGTGTTAATTCTTTGGCACTCAGCCTTCTTTATGGTCCAACTCTCACATTTGTACATGACTACTGGAAAAACCATAGCGTTTGACTATATAGTCTTTTGTTGGCAAAGAGATGTCTCTGCTTTGTACTACACTGTCTACATTTCTCATAGCTTTCCTTCCAAGGAGCAAGCGTCTTTTAATTTCATGGTTAGAGTATCACTGTCCACAGTGATTTTGGAGCCCATGAATATAAAACCTGTTGTGAACCAGGCCCAGTTCACAACATTTTTTCCTTCTATTTACCATGAAGTAATGGGACTGGATGGCATGATCTTAGTTGTTTGAATGTTGAGTTTTAAACCAGCTTTTTCATTCTCCTCTTTTCACCCTCATCAAGAAGCTCTTGAGTTCCTCTTCACTTGCTTCCATTAGAGTGGCATCATCTGCATATCTGAGGTTGTTGATACTCTTCCCGGCAATCTTGATTCCAGCTTGTGGTTCATCCAGCACGACATTTCATATGATGTACTTTACATATAAGTTAAATAAGCAAGGTGACAATATACAGCTTTGTTATACTCTATGTAGCACATAGTTTTTGTTATAAACTTTAGTGTCAACTAAAAGAAGGCTGGGTTCATGGAAGTGCATAGCTATGGAATTCACATGCATGTATGTTTAGTCATTCAGTCATGTCCGACTCTTTGCAAACCTTTGGACTGTAGCCCACCAGGTTCCTCTGTCCATGAGATTTTTCAAGCAAGAATACTGGAGTGGGTGGCAATTTCCTTCTCCAGTGGAGTTCACGTGACAACCAACCAAACAATTCTTAGATATTTGTACATATAAACTGTACTTTTTCAAAACAACTCCTCTGGGATTCACAGAAAATCGAAAGTTCTGCTGATGACTGCAAGGGAAAGAAAATGAAATGTTTTTATCCACAAATTTCATATGGAAATAAAATAGATTGTGAAACCTTTAAAAAAAAAAACAAACCTAGATTTGGTGGTTCTGGTTGTGGAGCATGATTTAGTCTTAACAAATTACACACTTAATAATACAACTGGAAAGATCACATTGAATATATATCAATAAGATGTAAACTTTGTTCAGAGATAGAATATTCAGCTCCAACCAACAAAAACCAAAAGCCAAATTAGAGCTGAAGGGCAAAAAGGCAAAATGCAGGCTCCCTAAAGCCAGAGTGGAGAATTGGGTTGAATAGTATGTATAAAGAATTGATGTTTTATACTCTCTGTACAGCAAGTTAATCCTATCAGGAATAAGTATTGATTTACATTTCACATCTAACTTTCCTAGCTTCTGTCAAATTTAATGAATGTTGATGCAGATATTGATTTCTCTAGCAAAAGGAAATTAACAGGACAATGTCCAATTTTGACCTTTACTTAATGAGCCATGTATACATCAAAAGCCTTTTAGAACATGTTGTTGATCAGCCACAGACCTGCAAAAGCAGTATTCTGTACCAAAAAAAAAAGAAAGAAAGAAAATATTTCAGACTTTTAATGATCCCTCAAACTCATAATTACTGTTGAGACAGGGCTCAACAGAAATACAAAAGAGGGCAGTTCCCTTGCCACAATCTAGGCAATGAGAAATCTTTAGTGGCTTGCAGAAAGTGGAAAATGGGATATGTCTACTTATAATTCAAATACCATCTTTTACAAGGCCCTGAGGGGAGTTTATTTAATAGCAATCCTGAATAAAACCTCTGGCTGTGTACCTTGATATCTAAAAATAAGTCCCAGTGCATGTTTGTTTAAATCAGTGCTACTGGAAAAGCTTGACTTTAGTTTTGATGTTCTTTTGGACAAAAATTCAATTCCAGATCACTGAAAAGAAAATCATGTGTGTGTGTGGGGGGAGGGGTGTATTCTGTTGATCTGATGCTTCTAATTATTTAATTTTTTTTTCTCCGATGTGTGCTTTGTCTAAACGATTGGGATGCATGGAAATAATCAAATCAATGTCTAGATCCTCTGAATAAATGTTCTTAAGTAGGTATAGAAAGTAGAGTTTTGATCAAATGTTCCAAGTAAGGTCATATCTTGTTAATGTAGACTCTAAGAAACTTCTATATTTTATAGTATATTGAAACACTGTAGTATTTTGTCAAATTGCACGAAAGCAATAGCTGCTACTTAGTCTTGAATATAAATAGTTCTTTAGGTAAATATGTGTGATAATGGTGTTTCTTGTAACAAGATTCCGATAGCCCCAAGTGTAAGTTATTGATATAAGACTGTAAGGAGGTCTACATTTTTTGTTGAGTCAATAAATTTTGAAGGTCCCTGCAACTGTCTGCTTGACAACCTTCTTTGTTTAAATTAAGGATTTCTCAAATTCAACAGGTTCAAGGAAGGGCAAATGAAGCTCAGAGGCATTATGAAACTGGCCAAAGAGAAGAGAAAAAGGAAGTAAAAAGAAGACCAGATCCAAGTGAACTGGTCACATATAACGCAGGAACACACCAAGCATCTTATAAAGGAATGGAGGGGCATCATTATCTGCTTTGTGGAAGTGTTCAAATAAATTCCTTGACTACTGAACAACTGTAGTTTATTTAAAAGTCATGAAGAAAAATATTCATATTGTATATAGTTGACAGATATATATCCTGAAATTATAAATTAAATTGTGCATAAGCATGCTCTGTCTTTAAATCAATCCATTTGATGAACAATTATATATTCTTCTAAATTCCAAGCTACAATGGAAAGTGGCCTAGTGAGCCTTTTTTATGAATAAATATTCCTGATTACACTATAAGCCTGATTATATTAAAGAAATTATTCCATAAATATCCACTTTATTAGGTTCTCGCAAGTATTTTTCCCTAATATTTTAGCTCAAGTCCAATCACAACTCTTTTAAGTCTGATTTTTAGACTATAATCCATAAAATACATGTAGATACAATGAAAAACAGAATGGAGGAGAAGGACATCTTTTGCAACTTCACATAGCAAATAGATTTTTTAAATCTTATAAGAAAATTCCCTTAAATAAAAGATTTATAGTCAACACATTGACCTGATTTCAGGGTCAAATCCCATCTCTGCCCACTCTGTATCCACTGCTTACTGCAGCTGTGTAAAATAGTTGAGGTCAATAATTCTTGGGGCTTCCCAGGTGGCACTAGTGGTAAAGAACCTGCCGGCCAATGCAGGAGATGTAAGAGGAGAGCATGACAACCCACTCCAGTATTCTTGCCTGGAGAATCCCTTGGACAGAGAAGCTGGCAGGCTACAGTCCACAAGGTTGAAAGAGCTGGACAAAACTGAAGTGATTTAGCACACACGCACACAATGATTATTGACTAAGAAATTCCAGTCTCCATCTTGAATCATGTTCTTTTCTATTAGATTCTATTTTATTTTCTAAAACAGAGATTAAAAAAATATTTTTGTGTAGGTGAGAGATATTAAAGCAGTAGATACAAATTATCAGATGAAGTTGTGGAATATTTCTCTTTAGTCACATGAAAAAAAAAAATGTAGGGAAGTCATAGGGATGATGGGACTGTGGTCTCTCCTGAGTCAGAGAGTGGGCCACATGACTTCTTAAGATTCTTTCCAGCTCACTGAGTCTATAATTTTATTTCTTAAATGCACTAACAATGTGTAAAGACCCTTTAGAGCTATGGGATTGGGAATGATTTTATTTTTATACTAATGATAAATTGTAGTCACATAATGTTCTTTCCTCTAAGGATCTGGGAGAACTTTTTTGACATTTTCTAATTACCTTTTTTTGCATTTTTCAGAAGCATGCATAAGGCATTTGTTATTATCCACTTTGAAGGCATAGCAAAGATGAATGCCTAGGATAAAAAAAATACAGTGAATCTATACTTGTAAAGTTCTGAATACTCAAAAAAAGATTCACTGTACTTCTACTAAGGTAGAATTTACAGAGAAGGTGCAGATGCTCACAATCTTGTATTTTTTAAGAGAAAAATAAAAAACACATCTTTGAAGAGAGATATCTAGATTGTATGCAAGACATTGTCTCACTGTATTAGAACAAGGATCTGAGATTGGTTCTGATGGCAGTTTTCAAGAGAAAAACCAAACTCAGAATTGATAGATGGTCCAACTTTTACATAGTATGGATTCCATTTATCTTAACTGGCCATTTTGATGTATATATAAAGCTATATTTTTTAAAGTCCTATCAAAATGTATTAAGGAGAAATGAAAGCTAGAAAAAGGTAAAGAAGCATCCTTCCCAAGAACCTTCAGAAAGAGCAAGACCCCTCAGAAAGAGCAAGACCCCACTAACACCTAGATTTTGAACTTCTGGCTTCCAAAATAAGTTTCTTTTTTAACATGCCATGTATAAAGTAATTTGTGCGGCAATATTAGGAAACTGGGCTTCCCAGGTGGTGCTAGAGGTAAAAATCCACCTACCAATGAAAAAGACATAAGAGACATGTGTTCAGTCCTTGGGTTGGGAAGATCCCCTGGAGGAGGGCATGGCAACCCACTCCATTATTCTTGCCTGGAGAATTCTATGGACAGAGGAGCCTGGCGGGCTATGGTCCACAGGGTCACAAAGAGACAGACACTACTGAAGTCACTTAGCATGCATGCAGTAGGAAACTAATGGGAAAATGATCTTGTCTATGTTTCTTCTTTTCCATCTTTCATTCTGAGAGTACTCTCCAGGACTAGATATTGGGTAGCTCTAATTCCAGTAGAAAAACCTCAACATGGCTGGATTGATGGATCAGAATAGAGTCTGAATCAACCATATCCCTCAGAAGTGAAGGTATTAAATGCTAGAAAGGAAAGAGTCAGAGAAAGGGAGCCTCAAATTCTATATATACACTCTAAGTTTCTAGCTGACCCTTGTGTGATTCAAATATATGCACTGTGCAAGCAACAAGCAGCCCTGGCAAGATTAAATAAACAACAGCAAGGAAAAAAAAAAAAAAAGCTTCAGTTTGAGTTAAGCCAAGTTAACAGTCTGTAAAGAAAAACATGGAACTCTTTGGCAGAACATATAATAGGCACAGAGTCTCAATGACATGTCATTCATAACGTACAGGATTCAACCCAAAATGACCCAACATAAAAAAAAAAAACCAGGAAACCCTAAGCCATTCTGGACAGAAAAGACAATGAATAGAAATCAACTTTATTATTAGATGTTGGAATAGCACAAGAGTAGCTATTATTAGTATGTTCAAGACTGTAAAAGAAAATCTGCTCCTATTGACAGAGGACCTCAGCAGAAATAGAGAAACTATAAAAAAGAATCTAAATTATAGAACTAAAGATTATAATATTTGAAACTAAAAGTTCACCAGATGTGATTAACAAAAAAAAAAAATCTTCATGAGCAAAATGAAGATTTTATAGGAAAGATTTCATGAATTTGAAGTCAGTTCAATAAAAATAAAGAACAAAAAGGGGGAGGGGGAGAGACCAAAAATGAGCAGCACTTGAAGGACTTGTGAGATGATTCAAAACAAAAGAAGAGCGAAATAATGGAGCTCTCTCTCTCTCTGTCTCTCTCTCTATATATATATGAAGGCGATGGCACCCCACTCCAGGACTCTCGCCTGGAAAATCCCATGGATGGAGGAGCCTGGTAGGCTGCAGCCCATAGGGTCGTGAAGAGTCGGACACGACTGAGCGACTTCACTTTCACTTTTCACTTTCATGCATTGGAGAAGGAAATGGCAACCCAGTCCAGTGTTCTTGCCTGGAGAATGCCAGGGACAGGGGAGCGTGGTGGGCTGCCGTCTATGGGGTCACACAGAGTCAGACACGACTGAAGTGACTTAGCAGTAGCAGCATATATATGTCAGAAGAAATAATGGCTGAAAACTTACCAAGTTCAATGAAACACATAAAGTTACAGATTCAAAAAGCTTATTAAACACAAAGCAAAATAAACGAAAACCTCATTTAGACACATCCTACTCAAACTGCTGTATTTATTTTCAATATAAATGTTAAAAAAATATTTCAATTTCTATTTAAAAATATACCTGGATTTTGATTGTGGTCACTTTAAGTTTTTAGAGATAATTGAGAGGTTAAATTATAACAATTTTAAGACTTACATGAACAAAGCACACAATTTCACTTATTTGAATTTTATTTAATTTCTCTCAGCAATATTTTGGAATATTCAGTTTAAAGGTTTTTTACGTGCTTTGTTAAATTTAATCTTAATTATTTTCTGTATTGATATATTTCAAAGTTCTTACTTTCACTTCAATTTCCAGGATATTGGACACTGTTAACACATTGAAATGTAATTCATATTTATATGCTGAACTGGTATCCTGTCACCTTGCTAAAATCACATATTATCTCCAGGAAGTTTTTTGTAGATATTCAATGATTTTTCTAATCAGAGAATAATATTGCTGCAAATAAAATTGCTCCTTGGAAGAAAAGCTATGACCACCCTAGACAGCATATTAAAAAGCAGAGATGTTACTTTGCCAACAAAGGTCCGTCTAGTCAAATCTATGGTTTTTCCAGTAGTCATGTAAGGATGTGAGAGTTGGACTATAAGGAAAGCTGAGCACTAAAGAATTTATGCTTTTGGACTGTGGTGTTGGAGAAGACTCTTGAGAGTCCCTTGGACTGCAAGGAGATCCAACCAGTCCATCCTAAACGAGATCAGTCCTGAATATTGATTAGGACTGATGCTGAAGCTGAAACTCCAATACTTTGGCCACCTGATGTGAAGAGCAGGCTCACTGAAAAAGACCCTGATGCTGGGAAAGATTGAAGGCAGGAGGAGAAGGGGATGACAGAGGATGAGCTGGTGGGATGGTATCACTGACTCAATGGATATGAGTTTGAGTAAGCTCTGGGAGTTGGCGATGGACAGGGAAACCTGGTGTGCTGCAGTCCATGGGGTTGCAGAGAGTTGGACATGACATTGATTGCTGCAAATAAACTGTTTTCTAAATTGGGTGTGTTTTTTTTTTGTTTGTTTCTTCTTGTTTTATAGAACTAGGTAGGACCTCCAACACAATATTGAATACTAGTGGTGAGATATCCTTGATTGTTCCTGAAATAAGGATGGAAGCATTCTGTCTTTCCCTATTATATATAATATTAGCTCAGTTTTCATACATACACTATCAGGTTAAAAAATTTCCCTTTATTTCTTGTCTGCTGGGAGTTGTTTTTTTTTTTTTTATAAAAAATCACAAAAGTATATTGAGTTTTGTTAAATACTGTTGCTATCTCTACTAATAAAAGTATTTATTCTTTCTGAATGTGATGAATTAAATTAATGAATTTTCACATTTAAATTTGCATTTCTGAGATAAATCCTAGTTGAACATAAAGAGTTATCATGTTTATATATAGCTGATTATGATTTGACAATTTTTAAAGAATTCTGATTTAAAATCATTCTGCTTGTGGGATAGTGGTCTGTAGTTTTCTTTGGTAATAATATCTTTGTCTCATTTTATTTTCTGTGTAATTCTAGACTCATAAAATGAGTTGCAAAATTTGCCATTATCTTTTACATTTTGGAGAAATTTGTATAAAATTATATTTTTTATTTTAAAATATGAGTTAGTTTTTAACAGTGAAATTACATAAGCCTGAAGTTTTCTTTTGAAAAAGTTTTAAATTATTAGTTCAGTTTACTTGGTATAGAGATATTAATACTATTTGCTTTTTTAATTTTGTATAAATTTATGAGCTATGTATTTCTTCTTGAGTAAACTCTTTTGGTTTGTGTCTTTTAATTATGTATGTGTATGGTGATGTGTTAGTCTCTCAGTCACGTCTGACTTGTTGCAACCCCATGAACTGCAGCCCACCAGGCTCCACTGTCCATGGAATTCTCCAGGCAAGAATACTGGAGTGGATGAGTGAGTGAGTGAGTGAAGTCACTCAGTCGTGTCCAACTCTTTGCGACCCCATGGACTAGTAACCTACCAGGCTCCTCCCTCCATGGGATTCTCCAGGCAAGAGTACTGGAGTGGGTTGCCATTTCCTTCTCCAGGGGATCTTCCCAACCCAGGGATCGAACCTGGGTCTCCTGCATTCCAGGCAGACGCTTTAACCTCTGAGCCACCGGGGAAGCCCATATTCTGATGGGCCTGGCCATGCTCAGCAAATTCTTAATCCAATTTTCTGCTGATGTGTGGGGCTCTTGTTTGGCCTGAAGCAGAACTATGATGGGGTAATTAAGGTAATGGTGACCTTCTTAAAAAGGATTTTTAAGGAGATTGTAGGCACTGTTGTATTTAGTGCCCCTGACCCTGCTGCAGGCCGTTGACCTACACCTCTGCTGGAGACTCCTGGACACTCACAAGACCCAGTATCCCCCCACAGTCAGCCGGTCCTATCAGGAAGCTTCCAAAAGTCTCTTATCCTTATCCATCAGAAGACAGACAGAATGAAAACCACAATCACAGAAAATGAATCCAACTGATCACATGCACCACAGCCTTGTCTAACTCAATGAAACTATGAGCCATGCCACGTAGGGCCACCAAAGACATATGGGTCATGGTGGAGTTTTCTGACAGAGTGCAGTCCCTAGAGAAGGAATGGCAAACCATTTCAATATTCTTGCCATGAGAACCTCATGAACAGTATGAAAAGGCAAAAGATAGGACACTGAAAGATGAACTCCCTAGGTCAGTAGGTACCTGATATGCTACTGGAGAAGAGTGGAGAACTAACTCCAGAAAGAATGAAGAGATGGAGCCTAAGCGAAAACAACGCCCAGTTGTGGATGTGACTGGGGATGGAAGTAAAGTCCGATGCTGTAAAGAACAATATTGCATAGGAACCTGGAATGTTAGGTCCATGAAGCAAAGTAAATTGGAAGTGGTAAAACAGGAGATGGCAAGAGCGAACATTGACCTTTTAGGAATCAGTGAACTAAGATGAACTGGAATGGGTGAATTTAATTCAGATGAACATTATATCTACTATTGTGGGTAAGAATCTCTTAGAAGAAATGGAATAGCTCTCATAGTCAACAAAAGAATCCAAAATGAAGTACAGCCTCAAAAATGACAGAATGATCTCTGTTTCAAAGCAAACCATTCAATATCATAGTAACCCAAGTCTATGCATCAACCACTAATGTCAAAGAAGCTGAAGTTGAATGATTCTATGAAGACATACAAGGCTTTTTAGAACTAACACCAAAAAAAAGATATCCTTTTCATCATAGGAGACAGCAATGCAAAAGTAAGAAGTCAGGAGATACCTGGAGTAACAAAAAAAAAAAAAAATCTGAATATAAGGCTTTGTATCCTAGCAGTAATTAAGTGTGGTTGGACTGGAAATACTGCCTTTGCTCTTATGGTGTTTGTGTATTGAGTTCCTGGCAGGATAATCCTGGCATTAGAAAAAAAGAATTCCATCTATTGAGTATTTTTTTCAGGAATTATCAGTGCCAGCTATGGTTTTAAGTTACATTTTAACAGTGAAGTGGGGAGACATTGCCCCAGATGGTGGATGTAAAATGTGCCATAAATTTTAATGAAGCAAATAAGTCACTAATAACCCTACTGCTAACACTGCTATGTTTGAGGCCGACCTTAATAAAGGAAAATTAAAAAGGCACATGCAGCCCTTAAACAAGTGCCTAAGAAGGCTAATATGATTTACTGATTCGGCTATTCACACTCTGATTGCACAGCCCCTGGTCATCTGCTCAAGTACAGCTGCTTCATGCAAAATAAATAAATAAATAAGTTTATTGACCACCAGATGTCCCAGCCTGTAATGTGTGCTAGTAGATTTCAGGTCACTCAAAGTTCAAGCAGATTTCCTAAATATACATATGTTTTTGGTAGCAACACTACCTTGGAAACCATACATGTATAATTTTGTTTTTAGCCAGAGTCTGGAGATAACTTCATGCTTCCTTTAAGTCATGAGATCTCAACCAATAGATTTCTTTTAGGGGAGCAAAGTGTAACAGATAGGTTATTGGTTAAGGATTCTGGGAAAGGGCATATGGGACTTTTTCACTTTTCATTAAAACCCTGGCAGAAGATTCCTGAAGTTAAGCATCATTAAGTCTTTACCAACCCAAACAATTAACTTGGAATGGTAACTGGGCATCATTTTCTAGTTGAGGTAAGTGATGCTCAGGGAGGTTTATATGATTCAGCCAACAACACATGGAGCATGGAGGAGAACTAACAATCAAATGCAAATCTCTTAGATCAGATAATGCTATAATGTACATTTGTAGGATGCAGATTTAATAACATACTAATCCATCTAGGCATTATTATCTGCATGCAAAAATAGGGAAAATAAAGCATGAGATAAAATGAAATAATAATATTTTTAAGTAGCTTGCTAAGTGTTATAGTTTCACTATTCTTAGCTAAAATCTTGAGACAAAATATAGTTAAGACAAGTTTCATCATTAACTATGGTCAATAAATATATTCTAAATAATCTTCTTTGTAATATTAATTCTAAGCTACCAATTTCTTGTCAGATATAATTATATTATCTTTTCCTCCTTCTGAAGTGGTTGATGAAGGGGTCATAGGAAATGGACAATTGTCAGCTCTCCTATCTCATTAGTTGCTGCAATTACATGATCTATGTTATTTTTGACCCATACTTACTCCTCAGGACTTTTTTTAAAGCCACTTGCCCATTTCATGAGGAATTAGGTCAGTTAAAAAAGGATAATATCATTTAAAATCCCACTTAACTAAAGGCATGCAAGTTGCAACATGTCACACAATTTTGAAAGCCAACACCTGCACAAAGAAATAACAGTTGGTCCCCCTCTAGCGGTGCACACTTCCTCCTAAAACCACACCTACTCTGAAACACAAGGCACTCAGCAGATGGATGGAATGGGGACCCAGAGTAAATAAGTTCATATATTGTATACATTACCCTTATTACACTGTATTCCTTTCTTATTTTTAAATAAAAATATACATTGAAGCTCTATTTTTTCTGACATTCAACATTAAATATTATCACTTCAGATCATTAACTATATCAAGGCATCATTACAGTTATCAAGACATTCACAGTCCTTAATGAAATACCTGGTATCTAATGTTCTGCCTCTTCTAATAAAATATTCTTGTTTGCCAACATGCTCCAGTTATTTTCCTAAAATACTCCAAAATGTCATGTGATGTTTAATGACATATTCCTGAACTATTTAACAGAGATGAGAAACAACATACACCCAGAAAAACATGAGCATCATTATGGCAGATTTATATAGAGTTTGGTCATTTATATAATTTATGTAGACCAGAATTTTAGACAAATATAATGAAAAGGAAAGTTCAAATGCATAAATGTGTATATTTATATGCCTGAACTTCAGTTTCTTTACTAAGAAACTCCAATAGAATATTTATTAAGGACAATTATTTTACCCATATGACTTTGTATCTTGACTGTAAACTTATTTATTAAGATTGATTTTCCTTCACCTTTGGACCTGAACAGGAGAAAAAGTCATTTTACTCACACAAGAGAATGATCCAAACAGGCCCTACTCTACCCACATCTATCCACAGACTATGAGACTAAAGAAAGACTGCTTCTCAATAAAACTTTCAATAAAATTCAGAACCATGTTCTATGGAACTTAATAGTGTCATGCTTCAGACTTCTGTCAGGGTTTCTATGGACTACATTAACCCTCAGTGTGGATGGTTATTTGCAGTCTTTTCAAATTCTCCAACCAGTCTCTACAAAAATGTTTCCCTAAAATATTCCAGTTAAATTTCACCACAGCACAAAAGTCCCAAGATCCTTCATAACTGTTTAAATAAAGATAAAAATATTATTTGTTTCTGTAGTATGCCAATGAATATTCAGAACAAACTATGCGGTTTCTAAAATGTTTCCCTTCAAACACAAATATTTCAAGGATGGTAGATGAAGATTTATACTATAGTTTCAATGTAAAAGTAATTTGTAATGCAAAAGTTATTTTAAAATAATTTTAATAAAATTAATTTTAAATCTGGGTGATGGGGAACATGAAAAACATGTTAGAAAACTCTCCTAGTTTGAATATGAAATTTTCAGGTTAATGTTTCAATAACAGATTATCTGGTCTGCCCCTTGCTTTATGCGCAGTCAAGAAAGTGAGGAATACAATGCATATCAAATAAAACTGTACTGAAAATCCAAACATTGCCAATCTAAATAGAACCGCTATCAGAAGCTTCAGGGATGCAAAGTTTTAAATATCGTTTAGAAATTTTTCTGAATTTGGAGCCGGGGGAAGATGACCCCACAGAACCGGTGGAGAGTATGCACTCAGGCTTATTCACGGGGGTTTCTCACACCTTCCCCTTAGACATGTTTAATTAGCCCGGGCCTGTTGTGTTTATTTGGTAGATTTGGATACAAATGGAAAAAAGGTCTTTTCATCTCTTTTTATCAGTAGTCCCCCAAAGCCAAGGCAGGTGTCTGTGGGATTAAACATAATTACAAAGGAAGAGGGTGAGAGAAGAAGGGAGCTAGATAATAATTCCCAACAGAGCTGGAATTTGAGAATGGGAGCAGGTGCTGCAAGAGGCCCCATGTATCCAACTAATTTAAGCGACAATGTTGTGTGGAGGCCCACATATTCATCCTTTCAACGGGGAGGGCGCTGGCAGTGTGTGAGTACAAAGGCACCCCAGTCGGAGTGATGCCAAGATGGCCGGCTTCAGCACCACGGCTACCAGGGTAACCAGAGCCTGCTTCTCACTGCCGCCTTTGTTGGGTGGCCGCCACGGGAAACAAAGTGCCACTTCTTACCATTGTGCAGGCACATGCATAATCATCCTCCTTTTGGCTTATCATCATGAATTAGCAATTACTCTATTATTAAGTGGAAGAGCAGCAGCAGGTGACAAAGCATCACAACTTCTAGTTTATATTTCTGAGCTCCTTCATTTAGTTGGGTTTTTTTTTTTTTCAGTTTTGGATTGACCTCTTCAGCTAGTGTATTCCTATTGTGCAGAAAATTCTATGATCCCATAGAAAAGCCGTTTTCTCTCTCAACTTGGAGAGTCTGACCCATGATTCTACTGGAGGGGGAAAGAAAGCCCTGAAAGAATTATGGACAAAAAGGTCCTTCTTCAACTAAGAGAACACCTGGACCGTATAAATGAGACACAAACCTTAGGGCTCCCACCCCCCCACCGTGCCAGGGCAGCTTCCCATCGCAGGCTGACTCATCCAACCCCCTGAGCCTCCGTCTGGACTCTTCATTTAAGATCCATTATTCACTGAAACTTTTGAGATACTGCCACTTTTTATCGGGTTGTACCCACAGTTCTCAAACACTTATAGAACGAGAGGGGAACTGGGAGATTTTAGTTCTTATGATTCTGAGCTTTCCAAACCCAATGCCTGGAGAAGAATTTTAATAGTAACTGATAAATTATTTCAATGAGTCTTGAGAGAAGGGCATTTTTTTTTTTTTTTGGTAGACTTCAAAAAGAAGAAGAAAGACCTATTTTTAAAGCTGGGTACAATTTTTTTCAGGCCTTGGAGGAATTCTTGAATGCCAGTGTTCCAAATTGTAATAATAAAGCAGAGAGAATAAAGTTATTTTTCCAATATGTCGCTGGGTACCATTTATTTTATAGTGTTATATGTAGTAGGTATTCCTATGTAATAGGAATATTTTACTTACACAAGCAAAATAACTGTTTTGGTATTTTCTTTCCTATCAGCTAGGAAAAATGAAGTCAAAAGATTGATATTTTCAATGTACAAAATTATAAAATGACTTTATTGTCTAATTGAACATTTCATATAGACACCCAAGTACAGTCTTTTTTTTTTTGCATGTCATCTAGTACATTGTAAATTACCTGAAAACACAGTTCTTGGCTGCTCTAAGCCCAATGGTATTGTCAGAACGTTAGTATGTTTGATGAACATATATGTTTAGAACACCAGGAGGAAGTCAATCTGGGCCTATTATTAGCACTTTGGCATCTCATATATGTCAGGGACTGCTAGGAAAAATGAGGATAAATCTCTAAAGAGTTAAAGAACATGTCTGAGGGTACTGAGTAAAGGTAGACTTTTGGAAAGCAGGTGCTGAGAATAGAGAGTAAATGAAGGGTATCTTTGCACTTCTAACAAACTGAATGGAGAAAATATTTATTCTGAGAAAACTGTTAGGACGTACTGATTCTATTCAGGGATACTAACTGGATATTGGTAGGAAGAGAGGGAGACAGAGAAGAGATTATCAAGAAGGAAACTGTTTTTCAAACTAGCCCCTGGCAGATTTTGTACCAAGATTCTAAAAAGTATTCTATGCAATAAAATTAAAATGAGTCAAATGATAGAGTGCATCAGCTACTTGGAGATCTTAAAAGAAATAAAGTGAAAGTCATCTCTGTTTGGGGCCTGATAAAACACTAATAATGTTGGGATAGGGTCCCTGTATTATTTTATTTTATTATATTTTATTTTATTTTATTTTCCCTCTATTATTTTAAAGATGCAATCACTGGGGTCTGGATCAGGCCATCTGTGATAAGGTTAACAGCAGGGATGAAGAGAAGAGTGAAATCTTACCTCAGCGATGGATGGGAGCAGCCGCCAAGACTCTGAAAGGTCAATTAACACAAAGCTTGGAGAAGCCCCATAAGACACTCAAGTAGCAGCAGGATGGAAATATCAGAAACCTGGTGCAAAGGGGCTGGCCACAAGGAGTTTTGTTTGTTTGCTTGTTTTTTGTTTGTTTGTTTTTAGGAAGAGTTATTTTAAGATTCCAGCAATCAATCTAGAGGGACTTAAAGACAGGGTGATTTTTGTTATTAATTTTACTCTAATTGTACCTTTGAGGCTTCCCTGGTGGCCAGCAATAAATAATCCGCAGGAGATGTGGTTTTGATCGCTGGGTCAGAAAAATCCCCTGGAAAAGGGGATGGCAACTCACTCCAGTATCTTTGCCTGGGAAATCCATGGACAAGAGTGCCTGACAGGCTACAGTCCCTGGGGCTGCAGAGTGAGACAAGACTTAGTAACTAAACAACAACAATTGTACCTACAGCTTGATCAGTTCTGAGAAAAGTCCGGTACCTAAAACTGCAAAACTCATGTTAAATAAATATGCTTAAATAAAGTATAAATTATTTATGAATGCTTTCAAAAAGGAAAGAATTGGGCCTTGTCTTATTCTAGAAGAAATAATTTGATAGGTTTAATATTTAAATATCATGATCATTTAATTTTGAGTCTTTGCAAAGCATTTATCTCAAATCTGGGACTAGAGTAGGCAGTCTTCAGAGGGCTTCTTACAGAAAGAGATAGCATTGTTAAATTATTTCAGCCCTTATCACTGAGGTGAACTAGGTCTGGGCTTGAGTCTCAGACTTGACCAGCTGGCAGGGAGCTAAAGAGTAGGCTGGACTTTGAAATGAGAGGGATGAGGATTTTCGGAGGTATTTAGCCACCTGCAATTTACTCATTTAAATCAGAAACTTGAATTCAGTGACAGTTTCAAGCTTCTTGGCTAAGTGGCTATCAGGCCTGCATCTGGAAGGCAGAAGCAATGTTGAAAAGAATTACTTGGGGCCAAGGCTGTAGGAGCCGGTTCTAGGAACACTCTGAAATAACTCTGTTCACTTGAAACACTTCGGAGGTGGGGGATCTGGTACACACGTGTGCGCCCTGAAGTAAGATGGTTCCTGCAGGGAAAGCAGGGGAATGACATATATCTAGTCACAATAGAATCATGAAGGTGAATTCAGGGAGTGGACCATGTAAAGCTTTTGCCCCTGAGTATCTCCACCTGTGTGGATCAGCAGCTGCCATCTGAGGGTGGGCCTAGGGGGGCTGTTACACAACAGATCAGAAGACGATCCAGAGATGAGGCAGAGGAGACTAAAGGCAAGCTGGGATTTGCAGACTACCAACTACCTGCTCGGGGCTTCCCTGGTGGCTCAGAGGATAAAGTGTCTGCCTGCAATGCAGGAGACCTGGGTTCAATCCTTGGATTGGGAAGATCCCCTGGAGAAGGAAGTAGCAACCCACTCCAGTATTCTTGCCTGGAGAATCCCATGAACAGAGGAGCCTGGCAGGCTACAGTCCACGGGGTCACAAAGAGTTGGACACGGCTGAGCGAGACTTAGCAACTAAAACACCAAATAAAGAGAACACAAAATCCAACTCACATGGTGTCATTCTTACTACATACAACCAAAACACATTTACCTCCTACCCAAAAGCACAAAGTCAAATTTATCCTCGTTTGGATAATACTTTCCTAGCTGAGTCACATGCTAGTTTTGCTATCTTTTAAATTAAATACTGAAATATATGTTAATTGCCAACACACCTTGATTTGATTAGTCATCTTTTCTACAACTGACATGTGGTCATATTTGGTATTTATGATGTTCTTCTTTCAAAACCCATTCCTTATTCTCTTCAGCCTCAGGAAACAGGAGCTGGACATGCTCTGTTTGCTGGGTGGGATGACCTAAATAAACCTTCATTGCTAATGTATCTGGCCATTTACAGTACTGCCTGCCTTGGGTTATAGTTTGCAATGAACTTTTATCACAAAGCATGGTAATCATGAGGTGTTTCAAAAACATCCCTTTATTGCAAACATATCCCTCCTTATGCAGTGTAGCAGCAACTGAATCCCCCCTAAATAAGATCAATTGTCCCAGCCTCATTCCTGAAATAGGTTAGTGGTGTGGAGAGCCCAGAATAGCCAGGTGGTACACTCAGCTTCCAGTCTAATAGAAACAGTATATATGCCCTCTGGTGAAGGCATTTCTTCCTTGAAAACTAAGAGTTTAAAATCAGTACAGCCCCAAATTGTGGGAACAGGAGGCAAAAACTTTGCTAGTGGTTGATTATCAGTAAGAATAAGAAGGAATCACTCACATTCCAGTTGATTCCCAGACCAAGGGTTCTGGCTATGGGAGAAACAGCACCACAAATAGGTTCCCAATTCAGAACATGCTCTTCAGCCTTGAGGACATCACCCAAAAGAGCTGGCACTATAACCTAGCCTTTAAAAAGCTATTTCATAATTCCAACTATTCAGCTGATCCAGGTGATGGAAGACATGGAAAAATCGATGGCTTCCATCAGCCACTGCTGCACTTCAGTCTTGTCGCTGGTCAGAAGCAATCTTTGTGGGATATCATGACAGCAAGTGAGGTTTTCTGTAAGTCCACAGACAGTTTCCTTGGAGGCAGGATTTGAACATGAACAGGAAAGGCAAATAAATCCATATTGACGGTAAGAATCTATTCTAGTGAGAATAAATTCTGCTCCTTCCATGATAGAAATCATCTGACGTAATCAACCTGCCGACAGATGGCTGGCTCATACTCTGTGTGCCATATTGGGGGCTCAGGGCTTATCTTTGCTGTTGGCTGTTTGGAAACGCACCAGTGCCTGTAGCCAGAATAGCATAGTTGACTAGTTGCTTTATGTTGCTAAGTTTATACAGTCTCCATCCCTGTTTTCTTGGCCACTTTTTTCCACAAGCTATTGGACAAGGATAGGAGGTGAGTGAGGAAAGATGCTGACATTCACAGAATGAGTTGCCTTGTCCAGGATGCTCAAACATCTTTTGTTGACGTTCCTAACTTTATAAGCAAATACAAGGGAACAAATACCTTCAGAGTCTGTGCCCATTTGAGGAGACCTTGTCATATACTTCTTCTTGAAACCATGCTCCTTCCTAATTTTTTAAACTATTCAGCATATGGTTAACTATTGCCTATGAATTAACATGGGTCTGGACAGCTGGATAACTCTCCTTCCAAATAAAGTGAGAAACCATGTGAAATGCTAGAACCTTGGACCAATGGAAAAAATTACCTTCTTTACTATCTTTTAAGACTTCCCTTTAAAAGTGTCAGACTTTACTTTTTTGGGCTCCAAAATCACTGCAGATGGTGATTGCAGCCATGAAATTAAAAGACACTTACTCCTTGGAGGAAAAGTTATGACCAACCTAGATAGCATATTGAAAAGCAGAGACATTACTTTGCCAAAAAAGGTCCGTCTAGTCAAGACTATGGTTTTTCCAGTGGTCATGTATGGATGTGAGAGTTGGACTGTGAAGAAGGCTGAGCGCCGAAGAATTGATGCTTTTGAACTGTGATGTTGGAGAAGACTCTTGAGGGTCCCTTGGACTACAAGGAGATCCAACCAGTCCATTCTGAAGGAGATCAGCCCTGGGATTTCTTTGGAAGGAATGATGCTGAAGCTGAAACTCCTGTACTTTGGCCACCTCATGCGAAGAGTTGACTCATTGGAAAAGACTCTGATGCTGGGAGGGATTGGGGGCAGGAGGAGAAGGGGACGACCCAGGATGATATGGCTGGATGGCATCACGGACTCAATGGACGTGAGTCTGAGTGAACTCCGGGAATTGGTGATGGACAAGGAGTCCTGGCGTGCTGCGATTCATGGGGTCGCAAAGAGTCGGACACGACTGAGCGACTGAACTGAACTGAACTGAACTGAAGTCCTCCCTAGTAAATGGCTAACTTACTTCAAATACTGACTTCGTGATAGATTCAGTATATCATGCAAAATCACATGTAAATCAGACTCAACTTTCTCCTCTTCAGTCAACTCATCCCAGGGAGCTGTCCATGAAGCCATGGGTGATTGTTTTGAGACACAAGGCAAAGCGGCAAGAGTAGGCGCCTTGGGAATCTGAAGCACTCCAGAGCCTTCAGGGACTGTTCAAGCCCAGTGTCACTATCCATGTGAGAGCAGGGCACGGCTCTGTCCACACTCAACTCTAACCCTTTGAATTTCACTGGGATTTATTTCTCTGTCTCAGACACATGCTTCTTTCTTTCCAAAATATCCAAGATAGTGGCTACTTCCTAATTTTGATTCCTATCAACCTGATATTGATGGAGTGTCTGATGGGAAGTCTTGTTCTATGGAGAGGTGATCAATGCTCAAAGGGTGAGATTAAAACAGAGAGTTGGAGTATTGATGTAACTCTAAGGGAAAATGGTGAAAGTGTATTTCTAGCTTTGTAAATGAAAAAATAATATGCATTTTGTGATCTTTTACTAACATAAAAAAAAATCCAATGATTTAGTAATTGGCTCCCAGATATCAGGAAGTCTGTCCCTTTGCTTCAGTAAAGAAGCCATGTATGCCTTAAAAATCTAAAAATAGAATTACTATATGATTGAACAATCCCACTCCTGGACATATAACCAGAGAAAACTCTAATTTGAAAAGATACACATACCCCAATGTTCATAGAAGCACTACTTATAGTAGTCAAGACATAGAAGCTAACTAAAAGCCCATAAACAGATGAAATGAATAAAGATGTGGAATGGAATATTACTCAGTCATAAAAAAGAATGAAATCATGTCATTTGCAGCAAAATGAATGGAGCTAGAGGCTATCACACTAAGTAAAATAAGTCAGACAAAGACAAATATCATATGAGATCACTTATACGTGGGATCTTAAAAAAAATGATACAAATGAACTACTTCACAGAAACAGACTCACAGACATTGAAAAAAAGCTTATAGTTACCAAAGGGGAAAGGACAGAGTGAGTGACAGTTAATTTAGGAGTTTAAGATTAACAGATACAGACTACTATATATAAAATGGATAAAAAACAAAGGCATAATGTACAGCACAGGGAACTATATTCAGCATAATAACATATACAGGAAAATAATATGAAAAAGATCTGGTATCCTCTCGATTACCTCCTCCAGCACTTCAATAGGAAAGGAGGACCTGTATTATTACTTTCCAAGTTTACCACCATCTGTTGTGTATGTAACTTGAATTTTTTTGTGTGTTTTCTTCAAAAAGAACTATGCTATCAAGACTTCAGCACCGTACCTATGGCATAATGTGTTCAATAAATTTTTATGAAATTAACTTAAGACATTTGTGAAGAGGAAGGATGAAGTGTGTCTATACCGGGGCAAATTCAGAGAGTAGATCAAAATGCACTGATGATTGCTTACTTATTAAAATACAGTGAGGCATGATCAGTTCCAGAGTTAGGGTAGATGCCAAAAGAGCCAAGCAGAAATAAAGTAATTGTGGATTTACAAGTTCAAGCCTTATTTCTACCTAAGCTACTTCGACATAGGAGTCACAGAAACACAAGAAACGCAGTAGGATCAAGTAATAAGATAAAGCAGTATTTTCAGGACTACATTAAGAACATTTGACTAATTCCTCTTTATACACACAAACAAACAAACTGACCAATGTAAAAAGTAATAAAGTATGCAGAGCCTAATTACATTCCTTACGTAGACACTTTTAGAGTGGCTGCTGCTGCTGCTGCTAAGTCGCTTCAGTCGTGTCCAACTCTGTGCGACCCCATAGACGGCAGCCCACCAGGCTCCCCCGTCCCTGGGATGGTACACCATTAATAATTATGTTGGGACAGCATGCATAAACACAGGCTGCCCTAGGTCACCAGGACATAAGATCCTGAGGTACCAATCACCTGTGATAACAACTAGCATGCTCAGACTTATCAGGTTATATTTGCAGGGTGGGCCTTGAGGACTCACAGCCAAGAAATAATCCATTCTGTGTGAATGGATTTATCCACTCACATATTTATCCACATCCCCCAAGGCGCACTACTTATATAGTGTTTGAGAACTGCATCCGTTTTCCTCCTTACTTTCCCCAACACTTTTATGTGTATCTCTCTTAATTTACTTCTTATTAATTTTCCTTTATTCACCATTGTTTCATTTTGCTCCTATGCTACCACAAACTCAATTTACTACTCCATCCCTCCAGGTATTCTTTAGAGCTAAGACTGAGATTCTTTGGGAAGAATTCTTATCATCTGAAGTATAAATTTGCATCTTAAAAAGCAGACATAAATTTAGAATCTTTTATTTCCCAGGTATAAGACTATGAAGAAGTAATGTATATTTTCCAGTTACACAAAAGAGAAAACTACTAGACTTTCTGATATCTTGAGTTAGTTGGATTTGTAAATAAAAAAATACTTTTGGAGCTAACATGAAACTTAGACGTTACCATGTGCAGCTTTTTAAATAAAATTTCACCCACTTCTGGGATATTACCTTAGAAATGTCAGTCAAAATGGAACCACAGTTTAAAAGAGCAGCTTTTTCAACTGACAAAGCATGTTTGGAGGAATTTCTGAGCATGGACTGTTTGCTTAGGGATTGCCTTGGTGTCTCATTACCAGCGGACTGAAATTCAGATCAGACTTGGGGCACAGAAAATAACAGAATTATACCGTTACGGGGAGGCAACCAATCACTTATGGGAATGTGCAAAGGTAAAATTTACTTCAGGGATTTTCTGCATATCAAGCATATTCACCTGTCATTCTTCTGTTTAGCCTGGGATGACTGCTTAATCTCCAATCTGCAAACTAGCGATGACACAGCACTGGCAGACCTAAAAGGCAAAATGAACATGCAAAACTTTATGATGCAAAATGCATCATTTCCTCTTCTTTATTACTGAAAGTTTTCACTGCAAGGGATTTTAACAGCCCTATCATATGTGACCCTCAATATTTGAAAGATGCCTTTTTAAATTAAAGTCACCGCCAAAGACAAGCTCCAACTAGTAAATTTTCCCTTTAAAGTAAAAACTATTATAGATTTTTTTCCTCTTATGATTTGGTGGATGCCTTTTTTTTCCGTTTCTGTTCAGTTTGCTTTATATATAGATATTGTTTAAGGAATTCCATGAGTAAGCAAATTTTTACTATATATTAAATACCTCTTTTTTTCTGAATCACTCAAAGTGATTACACTTGAATCATTATCTATAAATGTAAGATACCAAATTCTGTTTTTCTTGACATGTTAGATTTTTTCCTACACTTACAGTAATTAAACTGCAAAATTTGTGAACCATTACAGCATATGAATTGGGTTAGATTTTCTAAGAAATAAATGGATCTTTCTATTATTATATATGTCCCCTGAAAACCCTAACAAATATTTTCATTAGTATGCCCCACTGTTTCCTAGCTAAAAAATACAGATAATGCAGCTCAAACCCATTCATGATACTGAACAATCAACTTATAATACATATTCTATTAATACTGGATTATTGGCATTTTAGTCTATAAATAATAGTCTCATTTTTAACAGTTTAGTCTGTTGTTAGACTATATTCTACCAATGTAGTCCTACACTGAAATCATAATCATTTTGATTTAAAATCTTTACAAGTTATAAAAACTATACAATAAATTAACTATATTATCAAGTTCCATAATTGCTTAAAGGTACATATATTCTTTCATACCTGAAGAAAATTCTTAAGACTCTACAACTTAACCAACTACTGTATATGAAGATAACAAAAGGATTTGATTTTTGGAGTATAGCTAAGCAACTGTTCTCTCTTTCTCTCTCAAAAAGATTTTTCCCCCTCAAAGGGAAACTCTTAATGTGAAAAACTGTATTTAAATATAATATTAATTGATTATAATTATAAAACTAAGGAGAAGGCAATGGCAACCCACTCCAGTACTCTTGCCTGGAAAATCCCATGGACGGAGAGGCCTGATAGGCTGCCGTCCATGGGGTCGCTAAGAGTCGGGCATGACTGAACGACTTCACTTTCACTTTTCACTTTCATGCATTGGAGAAGGAAATGGCAACCCACTCCAGTATTCTTGCCTGGAGAATCCCAGGGACAGAGGAGCCTAGTGGGCTGCTGTCTATGGGGTCGCACAGAGTCGGACACGATTGAAGTGACTTAGCAGCAGCATAAAACTAAACCAAATAAATCATTGGAACATTTAATCATTTCTCTGAAATAAGAATTTTTCATTAAAATAACATTATTTTTAAGAATGTTTCATTACTGAAAATTTAAATATATCCCAAAGTAAATAGAAGAGTATAAAGAATTTTCTGGCATAATAAATATTCCATACCTATATTGTACCATTTCTGCCCTAGCCCTGGAATAAGCCTTTTCTTGAAGGAGCACTGGTTCTTTTTATTTCTTTAATTGTAGACTATAACCTAGAAATCAAAATACTAAATTTCATATGGAAATGGGTCCAATTTTAGATTTTCTCTCCTGATCCGATAGTTTCTCTGACTATTCCCACGCTAATACCAAACTGATATAACCATAGAGGCTTTATTGTATGTTTTAATTTCTGGTAGGTCTAGATGGACCCTTCTTTCTGGTAGGTCTAGATGGATCTCTTCTTTTTAAAGGTTTTCCCAGATATTCTTGCATGTTTGCTTTCTCAAGTAAAATTTAAAATTAACTTTTCTGTCCCTAGAAAATGAATGTCATTTTTATTCAGATTACATGAAACTAGTTCTTAATTTATGCAAACATGCATCATTATGATGATGTTTTGTCTTCCTATATTCTTCCTAGACTCCACAGATTCTTGTGGACTATATACCATTTTCCTATATTCTTTCTTATACTGTCATTCATGAGGCAAAGGTTATATGTTGTCCATAGTATCCTGTTTTATGGATATGTCTTTTTAACTAAATTCTTATTCATATTTTATGGATATGTCTTAACTAAATTCTTATTTATGTTACCCACTCCAAGAAACAATCAATGTTTTGCTAAATTCGTAGGCAATTGGTGGCTCAGACGGTAAAGCATCTGTCTACAATGTGGGAGACCTGGGTTCGATCCCTGGGTCAGGAAGTTCCCTGGAGAAGGAAATGGCAACCCACTCCAGTATCTTACCTAGAAAATCCCATGGACGGAGGAGCCTGGTGTCCATGGTGTCGCAAAGAGTCGGACACAACTGAGTGACTTCACTTCACTAAACTTATTTAGCCTATCTTCATCTTTCTAAACATGTATTTTCTTTCTAGTGCTAGAAATAAAGTTAGCCTTTCCATATTTAGAAAATACAAATGAGGCAGGGTATTAATATTTTTTATGCTTGTATTACACCAATAAGCAATCACTGCTTATTTCCTAGAATCTCAACCATTTAAATTGTGCAGTTATTTTCTCCTTGATAAGAAAAATGCATTTTAGTAACAACAATAGTAAGTACCATCAAAAGGTAATTAAAACTAAAAATAAAAAATATTTTTATTTATTAAGTTTAATAAAATTTAAGAATGAATCAACTTGCACTTCTACTTTTTACTTCATGGTAAATAGTATCAAAGAACTCTTTAAATTGAATATTTCAATGGCATTGTTTCTTCTATTACCATAAACACAAAACTTTTTATTGTTGTTGACTACTTCCTTTGTTTCCATGAAATGATCACAGCCTTCTCTATTCCAGTGTGCCACACACTATTTTGTGCCTAGTAAAATCAATATGGTCACTACATATTTTTAAAACTCATGTTTTGTGCCTATCTCTATATACAGGAGGGAGGAATCAAGGTGACCTACAATATGTTAACTATATGAAATTGCCAATACTTTACCATATGAATTTACTATTAGACCATATTTCACCTAAAAAATGAAAATATAGGCTTTGGACTAATACATATCAGTTCAGTTCAGTCACTCAGTCGTGTCTGACTCTTTGGAACCCCATGAACCGCAGCACGCCAGGCCTCCCTGTCCATCACCAACTCCCGGAGTCCACCCAAACCCATATCCATCAAGCTGGTGATGCATAAATGCATTCAAAAATACCTGAAAGGAAAATATGAGTTTGTATGGAAAATAAGAGAGATGGTTACTCTAAGAACCAGAGCCAAGTTATTAATATTTATTGAAATTGAGTATCCAATTTGACTGTGAGCTTCCATGAAGCTAGAGCACATAAGAAAAAAAAAAAAAAGATAAGCCAGCCAAAAAAACCTCTCACTGTTAGAACTCTCAACTATACATTTTCAGATGCCCTTGCACACTAATCAGCACAAATATTTTCCATCAATCAGTGTTCAGTAAGATTATTTCTCCCATTTAGTTCAAGGGTGAAAGAGATAAAAATAATATTAGTTATTATTGAAAATATTTCTAAATCATTTTAGTTCTTTGTCCTAAAATTAATTAAATACTTTGAAAAATTTAAATCTTTGACACATTACTGATAATCCTATACAAACACCAGTTCTCCTTGTAGAGTAAGAGTTTTAAGGGAAGACATGTTAAAATGCTTTTTCATCTTTATTTTAAAAAGCATAATTACCTCTTAAAGACCTGTTACATTAAAACTTCACTTTAAGTTGAATTTTTTAAACCACTAAAATGAAACAAAATATAGCCTGTGTCCAAAAGGTATTTATCACTGCAGCTCTCTGGCTTCCTAACAGTTCATAGAAAGCAGGTGAACTTATAGCAACAGCTTCTTGGACAGTCCACATTGCTAGTTTCACTTACATTTTAATCCATATCTCAAAATACCTCTGTAATTGAGTTTTTTGATTAATTCATTCTAGTTATCTGATGTCTCAGAATATATTTCATCAAGCTAGGATAATGAACTGTCTTCTTCTAAGTATGATCCAGTGATTCTTGAAAATTTTGCGGTAATATAGAAACTTCATGTACATTTCACCATATATAATAAACTCATTTTAACTTTAATATATGCCAAGTGCATTTAACCTTTATGTGTGTATGTATTCTGCACAATGAAAACATGCTGATGAGAAGGCTGCAGTTCCTGCCAAAAAAAGAACTTCTGTTCTACTGGGACAAACAGTAACAGAAACATTAGTCACAATCAAAGTCCTTGGTAGTTTCATAAAAACAACAATAACAGCCTTACCTCTAGGAGTGAAGAAAACTTCCCAGAAAAGGGGACATTTAAGCTGTTTTTAAAGAAGTTGGAAAATACAGAGAAAGATATCTGAATTAGAAGTCATGAAAAATAAAAAGAAGTAATAAGAAAAAGAATATGAGTTGGAGCAAGCTACAATCAATATGGTGAATTTTCCAATATGGAGTTTAAGGCAAGGTGGAAATTGATTCTCAAAACATCATCACTGTTTGTGTTGGTTTCATACTGTGTCAGCTGAATTAGACTGGAATAGTATTTGCTACAGTTCTGCTCTCTGATAGCTGTGGGTTAAGGTTGTTCACTAAGGCAGGGTGCATGAGATTTGGAATGCAGAGCCACGAGGAGAGCGCTAGGTTCTCGGGTTGAGTTGGAGTGAGAGCTGCTGCTGCAGGTCAAGTACAGAGAAATTGATCATTCATCATGGGGCACATCCACCTCTGTAGCGCCTGCAGCTCCCACGTGATCTCCTCCTTTAAGACCTCAAGCCCTAAATCACGCACATGTGTAAAACGCTGTGGCCTCTTTTGACCTTTGCTGTTGGGACTGGATGTGGTAGGAAACACCTGCAGGATTGTTTCTCTTTGTGAGTTCCAGTTCATCTTTTATCTACCCCAGTTTTTTCCCTGCACTGCTAGCTCCACTGATCCACAGACTCTTCAGCCCCACCACCACATATGGAGGCAACAGCTTTTCATAAACTATGTATTACATAACATCTAAAATAAAGACTTTATACCATATTACTCATGCTGATGCTTTCCTGGTTGAACCCACGGGATGCACAGCACTTTCTATTATTTAAAATTAACAACTAAATTAAAAAATAAGTAATCAAAATATCACTTTTCTTTCTGAAAAAGTCCATAAATCAGGGTGATTTTTTGTGTATATTTACCAGTCTGTGGTGGAAGTAGTGAAAAAACATCAGAACTCATTATAGATAGGGAAATAAAGTGCTTGATTTAACTGGAAGAACATCTCCATGGGGGAAAAGAAAAAAAAAAAAAACCTTCCTCCTTGCAAAGAAAACAAAGGGGAACAGCTTGAAATCAGATTTGTTCACATAGATCAAGACTGGAAATGCTATCTTTATTCTGGGTTAGAATGGAACTGGGGTTTTTAAATTGAGGATTAATCCTCTTTTCATGAGTATTTCCCTTCACATGTATAAAATAATAAGTTATGCTATTAACAATGCTGTTAAAATGTCACTTTTGAATCCCATCTACTGTGAGGTCCCAGAATATTCTGCCAAATTTTTTGTCTCAATCCAAGGCTAACTAGCAAACAGTGCTGTGCAAGTGTTTGATAAATTTGATAAACTAGTTTATTTAATGTAACAATTGAGTTTTGAGGATTGGATATTTTTGGTACTGGATCGAAACATCTGCCTTTCTGGTACACAAACTTCACAAATAGCCAACACCCAGACCTACCTTTCTGTTTCAGAGGTTTACTTAACCAGAGAGCGAAAGATGAGAAGACTACTTTAAGACATCTGTTTCAGATTTAGAAAAATATTTACCCACACTTGCTTTATACCTTGAGAAATAAATAGCTATTTGAATTTTTAAAAAAAAAGACAAAAAACCGGCAAAGCGCTCCTGATAAGGCCATAGCATGCTGGGGCTGCTAGGAGGGTAGTGGATGACAGTCTCTGGAGTTTCAATTATTTGTCCTTGGCCTTCAAACTGGAAAGAAAGAAATTGCTTATAGTGACAATAAACATACTGACAACCTAGCTAAAATGATTCCAATCAAATTTGCTGCCCTATTTTGCTAAGAAAATATCAAGAACACAATTAAGAAATCAATGATGATTAGTGTATGACAAAACACAGTGTCTCAGAAAAAAAAAAAAATCTGAGAAAAGAAAAACGTAATTTAGCAATGGTCATAACTCCCGTAAAGCTAAATAACTTAACAAAACACAATTTTAAGGCCTCTCATAAATAACCAGACAATTTCACCCATTCCCAGCAGAATAATGTTTCTGCTGTAGAGGTAATAGTGTCTAGCTTCTTTTAAGATAAACATTTCCAAGCAGAGTATGGGGAATTTCAAAATTAAATCATGTGCCCAAGACTGTCTTCATTAGCAGTCCACACTTTACCCCCAAAGAATGGGATCCACTGAACTAATAATCATGAAACAATGGAATCAGAGGTGGAAATATATGTTGACTGCATGAATATATTCCAGCATAAGCACATGAAAGCACTTTCTTTTTTGTACTCCCTGTGCAAAATAGTTTAAAGATAGGTGGATGAAGTTGCATTAGGATTAATAGGATGTAAGAACAGCTCTGCTCATCCAGTGTAGTCTCTGTGAAGAACATGAGGTTGGATGCTTTTCAAAAGGGATATATATGAAAAAGAAATGGCTTCCCTAGATCATAATAAATATCCAAATATTTTGAAATGTACACTGTCTTTTACTTTAAAAATTCTACTTCAATTCCTTTACCATAAAAATTTGGAATGTAGCTGCAAAGATTTCTACTCCAATGTTATTTAAAACATCCAAAAATTTTGACATTCACAAAACTCAATTACAGAAGATTGTTTGACTAAATTATGATATACACATATAAAACTACAGCCATATATTAATATTTGTTACTAATACAATATGTTCAAAACATAATGTTAAAGAAAATATGTCATTGACTCAGTAAACCGTATTATGTGTGTATATGTGTGTGTGAGAATGAGAGAAAATCTTGAATTATGCAAAAATTGTAGGGTTTTTCCTTTCCATTTGTTTTCAGTTTCTAGACGTTTTACAATAAACATGTTGCTTTTGTAATTAGAAGTAAAAAATAATAATTAGAAATAAGTTATGTAGATTTTTTTTTTAATGAGTAACAAGAATAGAGGATGCCCCATGCAGAATTTTAGATTTGGAAGGAATTCCATACCAAGACGTAATATCTTTCATGTTCCCTGTTTTAAACAGAATGTCTCTCAATTACGCCTTGTTGGTTTATTTCCCCCATTCTCCTCTCTGGGACATTCTTCAGTTTGTTTTTGCCCAAGTACTTTGTTTCATATTACAGTATGATTCTTATCTCATGGTACTACAAAGGGGCCCTGGGATCAAGGCTGGCTGAGCCCACTGACATCTTTTGTAAAGGCAACACGGACTGACCAGGTGGGAAGACGTAGCTCTCTGGGGTAAAGGACTGGAGGAGGAAGGTGAAGAGGGAACTTTTGAGGGCTTGGAGGGAAGCTAGTCAAGAATAAAAACACAAATGAAAATAAAACATTTCAAAGAATGAAGGATAAAGGAAACCTGATTTAAAATAATATTGTCCCTGAGTTCAGCCAGTTCTGGGTGGCATTCTCATCCAACCACCAGGGAACTGAGGTTCAAGGAGCAATCAAATTGAAGACAATTGGCATTCAGCCTTGGCGAGGAGCAGGCACAGAAGGCTCTTTGTTGAATCAGGCAGCCAGAGAGTACCTTGTGCTGAGCAAGATCTGGATTAAGGGCATGCATGCTCGCTTGTCACAAATGTTTTATTGTGTGTCTGGGCAAGTCATTCTCACTTGTTAAGGAACAGCCAGGGTTTTGTTCTGCATGGGCTTAAAATAAACCAGAAAAATCAGAGGGGCTTAGGGAAAGGGGGGAAGGAGGAAGAAGAGTTTATGTTTATGGTTTATTTTTGTTTGGTTAGCTCTTTAAGCTCTTGGAATAGGCAACTTCCTGGGGACTTTAAGTCTTAAAGTCTTTACTAACTCTAAATTTAAAATAACTTTTATGCTGATAATTTAAACAGACTACATTCGAATAAGTACTGTACTTATCTCAGTATAAATGTCATCTTGGTAAAGTGCATTGTATACTATCAACATATCTTAACGCTGACAAACTGTATGAGCTCAATGAAGACAATGGGACTAGTGAGAGAGAATATTTTGAGTACATTTTTCCCTATTTTTTTTTGCTCATATTCTCTTTCAAAAAATATAAAAATCTCACAGACTCCTTTATTTGCAAAACCATGAGTGCAATGAAAAGCAAATCAGAATACTAGAAAACTGTTTTTTTTTCAATCCTCCTATTTCCCTTCCTCCATTCTATTATGTCCCCACATCCACCATCTCTTCTCAGAGCTGTGTGATCCCTATTGAAAACCATTCATTGTTTGCACATAATCAGAAAACCAAGTTTCTAGCCCCAGCCCTGTTTTCACTAAACTGCCATCTGTACTTGTGCAAGTTACTTATTCTCTCTGGGCCCTGCTATCCTTATCTGTCAAGTGTGAATACTCTAACCTGTCTTCCTGTTTAAAAGAGTTATTGAGATTCAAAACTGATAACAAATTTTAAGACACTTTATGACTAAAGAATAAGTAATAGTAGTATTATGAAAAGCCTTCAGCTTTGCTATTGAAGTATAGCTCATATACACAAAAGCACGCATATAAAAAGATGTCAGAAGAAAAAACTGTGAAGATAATTACTTCTGAAGAAGCATTTGCTTTCCTGTGAATCCACCTCCTGCCCCAGGAAGGAACAGGGGGTTTACTATCTCCTTTCCCTCTGGACAGGTAAGAAGAGAATTCTGGGGACAACTCGGAACAGCTTAAATGTGTTCACTGCTTCTGGGAGAATCACAGGATCTGTTGCCTGGCTTAAACCTAAAAAAACCAAAGCATTCTGTGGAAGAGGAGAGAGATGTCTGCATTAAGTTTGGTGGAGTTGTGAGGGTGATTCCAATGAACAGACGTAGGCCAGTATTCAAGAAGAGAGAGATAAAGTGGGCTGCTTTTGCTTCCAATAATAAGACCACCTCTAGGATGGTATGCAGGAAGTGTATGCTACTTAACTGGAGGTTTGTATAGGTTACATTTCTAAGAGCTGCAGAAACAAAGGATCCACTGGAATAGAGATGTACTTTCCAAATCAAGGCTCTCCTTGACTTGCAAGGCTCCCAGGAATGACCATCACCAACAACCAATGAAAGTAGGAGGCAAGAGATCAGTTTCATCATATATGAGAGCCAGAGAAAAGAAAATCATCTAGCCCAGTAACACTGCCCTATTTACATCCCAATGCTCTCTTTCCAAATCTGACACTGGGGGGATCTGTTATGTCGAATAGCCAGAGTCAGTTGGAAAGGGAACACAAGGCTGAAATCTACCCCAGCATCTTTCTGGAAGCCAAGCAACCACCAACCAAATGTTAACAGAGGGAAAATTCCTTTTTAAAAAAATAAGCACTGAAGCACTTAATATTAAAATTTTGGCCTGGAGAGATATGTACATGGAGACGCAATCAGGAAGATGGGAAACATTCTGCTACAAAACAAGATATTACCAGAAGCTATGAGAAAGGTCCATAGCTTTCCTAGAATCCAGAGGCAGCTTGGTCTTTCTGTTGTCTTGATTTTGGACTTCCAGCCTCCAGAGCAATAACACAATAAATTTCTGTTTTTTAAGCCACCCGCTGTGTGGTAATTTGACTGCCGTCTATGGGGTCGCACAGAGTCGGATATGGCTGAAGTGACTTAAGAGTAGCAGGGTGTACAAACTAATATACCCTTTCTTAGCATGAGTTCAACACATAGGCTACAAGGGTATACTTTAACACAATAATAGAATCAAATCCTTAAGGAAAAGGCAGGAATATTTAACATGTATCAATACTTCAAATTCATGTCAGTAGAAACTAAAATAAAAAGGATGTCTTCAGCTCTGAAGTGTTATGTGCTTATGACATCACACTCAAACGTCTCACCCACTCATCTGTCTTCCCTACTAGTCTGAACATGCCTTAATAGGAATTCTGCCTAATTTATCTCTATAATCCTTGCACCTTGCACAGAACCCAAAACAGTTCAGTCAGAATTGAGCTAAAGAGAATAATCATTATCAGGAGCCTGACCACTAACAAGGAAGCATTATTTCAGTTAATCTGACCTTAAATCCTGTCTATATACACATTTCCTTGCAATCATTTAAATTCTAAATATGTGAAATGGGTATGGATTTTAATCTACCATGTGCTGGTGCTAAGTCGCTTCAGTCATGTCTGACTCTGTGCGACCCCATAGACGGCAGCCCACCAGGCTTCCCTGTCCCTGGGATTCTCCAGGCAAGAACACTGGAGTGGGTTGCCATTTCCTTCTCCAATGCATGAAAGTGAAAAGTGAAAGTGAAGTCGCTCAGTCATGTCCGACTCATACTGACCCCATGGACTGCAGCCTACCAGGATCCCCGTCCATGGGATTTTCCAGGCAAAAGTACTGGAGTGTGTTGCCATGCCTTCTCTGTTAATCTACCATACTCGGGTGCAAAATAATTTCACACTTCATACTTTATTTTCTAAGTAAACTAACTTCTGACTCTGAAATCCTGCCTCAGTGATGGAGAGAGATTCAATCACATTGAGGTTTGAAGCACAGTACTGAATCACGTGCAGTCACATTCAGGCTTAGCAAAGTTGCCACTATTGCCATACCATGAGCAAGAGGCCCTGAAATCTGTCTGCCACAGTTGCCTTTGCCTTGCTCCTGGCCAAGCCCTCAGGTGGCCTCTGAGGCTGCTTCTCATAAATCAGTTTCTCATTAATTCACCCTGTTACATACTTTGTATATATAGTGCTTTCAGCACTAAGTAAATCAACATTTTCACAGTGACACAGTCTGGACTATTATTCTACTCGACGGTGAGACAGATTTACCCTAAGAAGCAGTAGAGACCTCCGTTCCCCCTCCTCAGTCATTCCAGTTTACAGCTTCCCTGAACCAGGCCCAGGTATGTATTTCCTTGTTGTCACATTCTTTGAAGGAATATGGGAGCATGGCCTTGGGGACACACATTGGGAATAACTTTCATGGTCCAGACCAAAAGCTGCCCTCCAGATGTCTGCAGCCCACAAGCACGCCCCATATAAACTGCAGCTGCCTTGGGTTCACATGAAGTAGGAAAATCAATTAAAGGAGAGTCAAAGCATAACTTGGAGAAACGCCTCCAGTCTCTATTTACTATTTCTACCCTTTTCCTTCTAATGTAACCAAACTTTGATGAATCTAGCTAGTGTTTCCATACCATTTTACTGTCCCGGCCCATGTGGTCAAGCCGGGGAGAAAGAAAGGTATAAAACCTCTCAGTCGCTTCATTTCTCAAAGGAGTCCAGCATCACAGCAATGCTCATTATACCTTGACAACTGACCTTCCTATACATCTATGACCTATTTAACAGTTTTCAAGAATGACGGCCAGACTCTTTTCAAAATCTGTAAAATCATATGTGTGTATGTGTGCATACAATATGCATTCATACTAATATGCCCAGGCACACAGGCTCTATTTCAAGAGTGGTGTGCAAAGAATCAGCCCCCATCGACCATTTTATTACTGTTTGCACATTTGGTACAGAACAGCAATGAAGGCCCCAGCGTCTGCAGCAGCTCCGGTAATTAGCTCCGAATGAAACAGTCATAAATAGTAATTAGCCATTCCCTCAGTCATGTCCCAAAGCCTTTAAAAAAAATCTGCAGAGAAATCAATGCATTCTTGTCCAAAGACCTACTATAGGCACACCACCCACTCACTCTACCATCATTTCTCAGAAGCTGAGAGGAAGAGCAGGATTCCTGCCACTCCGAGATGTCCATGGGTCCTATAGGAAAGAAAAGAAAGTAAAATTGGGCAGAGAGACAAGGTGTTACAGAATCAAAGGTCTGTAGAATATTGATCAATGCAGGGAGATGTGGGTCTGCAGGAACCTAGAATATTCAACACAGGACACTGAGACAGGACCCTAGTAACAGAATTATATCCTACGTGGCTCGATATCTGCCTCAACTGTGCATCTGCAGGAAAGCTTCAAGAATTCTCCCTTCACTCTGCAGTGAAGTCTCTCAGCCCTAGGATGAAGCTGGTGGTGTCACATTTTTCCTTCAGTGGGAATACTAGATCAGAAAACCTAGGACAAGGTCTCATATTGGTGAGCCTCCATCCCCTGTTTTAAAAGTGTGGATTCTGAGACCTGAATCCGTGTGTTGTTGGGCAATTTATGATCATGAAAATTAAGGCTGGTCATCCAATAAGCAGACACAGTCTATTCTGTGATGTGCTGAGTAGCCTTGATCAGATCGTTCTAATTCTCATAATTGGACATCTACAGTGGGGATACTAGATCAGAAAACCTAGGACAAGGTCTCATATTGGTGAGCCTCCATCCCCTGTTTTAAAAGTGTGGATTCTGAGACCTGAATCCGTGTGTTGTTGGGCAATTTATGATCATGAAAATTAAGGCTGGTCATCCAATAAGCAGACACAGTCTATTCTGTGATGTGCTGAGTAGCCTTGATCAGATCGTTCTAATTCTCATAATTGGACATCTGGAATGTGCCTTAAAAGCTTACCTGGCTTATTACCTTGGCTTCAGTTGCATCCCTTCCATTCCAAACAGATCTCTGTATAGCAAAACCGTGATCTTAGTCTTTTAGTACCAGCCATCCAGACCCTGGACTAACCATTCATGGAGGGCATAACTATAGTGGAGAACCTTGGTTCAGGCATTACCAGTGGCTTGAACAAACACTTGCGTGTTCCCTCCATTTCTGAGATGCTACAGCATTGCCTGGCATGAAGACTGAAGCATCTTTTCCAACCTTATTTCATACCTTACACTGTTGGGTCTAACAGTTAACCACACTGGAGTACCCAACGCAGGGAGTCCCCCAATAAGGCACATATCTGTTGTTCACAGTAGTCTCAGAGCATTTCATAGAACTACTCCACCCATCTAGGGGGCAGCCTGATGGAATTACAGAGGTTCCAGACAGACCCACATGCTCAAACCCTGACCTTGCTACTTATTAGATGCAGGAACTTAGAACTGTTCTTTGGGTTCCTGGGTTCCTGGGTTCCTGGGTTCCTCTAACCCAGGAATTCTCACCCTTGATTTCATATTAATATAACATGGGAGGTTTAAATAACCAAAACCATAGTCACAACCACACTGCCATACTCAGACCCTACTGCAGGTTCCTAAAGTCAGAAGGGGTATAGGGGAGAGTCGTGGTGCAGATACTTTTTTGAAAGGTATTTTGTGTGATTCTCTTCTTATAGGCACTTAAGGTCCTAACTATAGTTTGAAACCTCAATTTTGCTCTACTGTATATCAGTGATAATATTGACCTATTTCTGAGGGTTATTATGAATTCTTAATCCTGCAACATGGGTAAAATGCCTGGAAAATATTAAATATATGATCAGTGAACTGCGATTATATTACTATTATCCACTTTGCTTCTAAGGCATTTTATCCGGGACCTCTGAAAGCTCTGTTACAGTCCAGCGTAAGTTTTGCACTCGACTCTGAACTCAAGGGCATATCTATCTGCCTGCCTAGTGCTCGGCCTGTATTCAGCCCAGGAGAGCATAGGCATTATGAATGAACCATTCTTTCACCTTGAATGTCGCCTACCTTTGATCCAAATATCCAAATCCCTCAAGGCCTATGTGAAATTTCACATCTCTCCTAAACAACTTTTTCCCATCAGAACTCAGAGCTCTGATAGCGTAGATCATTTACCTGGCAACTAGTTATAACAACCCTTCCTTCATGATCTTGTTTTAATTTGCTTGGCTGTTTTTGTTTATATCTTGTCTCTCCAAATAGACATTCTATTTATACTTTTTCATATCCCTCATAGGGCTTAATATGGCATATATTATACCTGGCACATATTAAGAAAATATCTTAGAAAGAAAATATCTTAGAAGAAAAACAAAATATCTTCTGACAAGGGGGAAATGAATTTTACTTTAATTTTAGTACAAACTGAATTGGGACAGAAATGGTAATATTAAAAAAAGACTTGAGCAAACATTTTAATTTCATGGTAACTAGTTATGCGTTCTGTGTTGGTAAACACATATGGATGCCAGTTGCCAAAAATGATACTAAAAATCACACAGCAAAAGCTACAGAGTTTGAGACATGGATTCTAGTTCCAATGTTATTAATATATAACTTGAGACCTTGAGCAAGTCAAGTCACTATTATGATTTTCAGATTCTGTAAGAACCAGGGTTGTTCACCAATCTGTAACGTAGCTTTCAGCCCTCACATTCTACATTTGTCACTAAGATTTTTAAATACAAGTGTGCTGAGTTACAGACAATGAGGACCTCCCAACAGACAACATTATTCCCCTGAGAATAGAGGATAGAATTTTGAGAAACTAAGAATTCAGGGAAAGAATGAAAACCCAGCCTGAATAAAGAAGGAAACAAAGAGCTTGGAATGAAGTGTGATTTGTGGGTCTCTACTGCCCTCCTCAGAAAGAAGGGACTGTCTGCAGTGGGGCTGCAGGCACTTCAGACCTGGGGAGGGAGAAAGAAGCTTTTCTGCAGTCAAGACACAATGAGCAAGACTTTCTTAGCAAAACAGTATGCAGGGTGGATTAAAGTATTTCTGAGATAACAATATGCCTGAGAGTCAGATGTACTAATTTGAAAGCTAGTCAAATCTTGATAATTATTCAAACCAACATTGATGAAGAAATTGCTATGCTTCTGTCAAAAGTGAAAGAGCTTCTATTTAGGGACACTATAAAACCTTATTTCTCCCCCTCAGATAAGCTGTCCCATTTCCCTATCTGGTGACTCTTGCAATAAGTGATTAAAAATTTTTATTGAAGCCACCATTGGCTCCTCACATTTTTTTAAGCGTGTGTACAGTTTAATGGTTTGGGGTGCCATCCACAGATGCATGTAACTGTCACCACTGTACTCGATCATTAAAGGCCCCCCTGGTGGAACTCAGCCCACAGATGCATCCGCATCTCTCTGTCTCCACGGGAGGAGGGGAGGCCAGACCCTTTCCTGCATCTCGTGCTTTGCATCTGTCACACTGCTTGAGTGAATTTCCTTCTTATCCCAGCTCTCTGTACAAATGTAAGACAGTTGCTGCATTGGTCAAAAATTCATGCGAGTTTTTCCATAGGATGTTACAAAAAACCCACTTTTTGACCAACCCAGTACAAAGAACCACCTCTAAAGTCATGGGTCTATGAAATCTTCTCCAAATCTTCCTGTCAAAATCAGCTTTGGAGATACTCAGTTCAACTGTTAAATGTTGAGGACCGAATAAAAATATTCACCATCTTTTCAGCACTGTCCTCAAACCACACCAAAATGAAAGTAAAGGAATAAAAAATCAAAAGAAGAAAGAGGACAGAATATAGTATCATCAGAGAAATTCTGACTTCAATAAAAGAAGAGACAGCTCTGTCAGAAAGTTTAGTAGAAAAAACAGCAATAAGGAAAACATATACAGTGGGGGAAATATATATTTTTTCCTGTTCTCTGCAGGAAAAAATAATATGAAGAAACTAAACTAAATATAAAGAAACAAAGTATAAGAAAATATAAAGTAACCAAAGAATAATAAATTATGATAGTATGTAAAAAGGCAAGAAAAATAAATCCTAAAATATCATAATAGGTGGCTTAAAATTTTAAAAGTAAATCAAGAAATAACTGTTACGCATTATCTTTAGAGATACAAAATAAATGCCAGAGAATAAGTAGCTAACAAAACAAAGAGATTGCCTTGGGGGAGCCAAATGTTGATGTTGCTTTCGATGTATGACTTTATATGAGATTGAATTAAACTAGCTGCCTATAATATTTAAGTTCAAAAAGTTATTTTAAAGGTAGATTGAATATCAACTCATCACTCCTTTCTATCCTCTTGGACTCAACCAGACCTTGTTGCTTCCTTCTTGTATATTATGAGTGTCTACTTTGTCTCACTAACTGATTATAAGTTCTTTAAAGGGAAATGTCATGCTTTTATCCTGTGGTCCTTCCACACCTCCACCCAGTGGCTATTGGAAAAGCAAGCATACATTTGGGGAGTTGTCATATTGGAAACATACTTGTTATTGAAGGTGTGGCTACTGTAGACATCCTGCAATATGGGGGGTGTTCCCACACCACAAAGAATCATCCTGCTGCAAACACTTTGAGAAATAGTAGGTAGTATGATATTGGGCATGGTTTCCAGTCAACATACCAAGATGCTGAAAGGATTAAGATTTTCAAGCCACTGGTGTCATCTATACCTTACTGTGGGTGAGCTGAATCGGTCTTTCAGATAAGGTAATGCATATATTTTATTACAACTCAAGGTAACAAGAAAATAAGGAAAGTACTCTGCAATATTTCACTTCTACCCCTAGAAGACTCTGAGTCAGTCGCTTTGAGTTACAGCCACCGAATCCATATTTGTATAAAGGTCATTAGAATATTCTACTGCTGTCAGGTCTGGAAATCCCAAGTTTAGAGGAGGATGAGAACAGGAAATGAGATAAAGAAGAGAATTTTGAGTTTCTAAAAGAGAAATTTCCATCTTATTCCGTTTGTCCAGAGATAATCCTCGCTGTCATCTCAATTTGCCAGTAGGCATTTGTTTTCTTCCCAGTGTTGGAGTTTGCCTCAGTTAAACTCAGAACAGTTGTGTTCACGTAGGGTCTATAGCAAGTTTCACAGCTGAACTTAGCTAGAGCAATATTTGACATCAACATACCTTATCTATTGAGACAATACATTTACCTTCAAATTGCTAAGAAAACATGAATTTTTATTACATGTAGGCCATTAGCCTGCAGATTTTATAGCTATCTGGGGGCATGGATACTGTTAATCCATGAATAATGATGTCTGTCTTTTGAATAAGCTGTTTCTTAGAGTTTTATAATAAAGTCTGTAACTTTCAGCTCTAAAGAATTTGCCAACAGGTAATAATAAAATACAGCTCAAAATGAACTCCAGCCTCAGATGTGAGGACCTGTGTGGTATTATTAAATATTATGCTGTCTAGTTACCAAACAGTGACCCCATGGCCAAACAAACATTTGAAGAATTGCTCAGTTGCTCTATCAATCAAACTAGGTAAAGTTAAAACAGCAACCTAATATTTTTACCTGGCAAAATAGCCAATATCATTAAAATCAGAATATGTTGTGTCAATTACATGCACACAAAAAAGATTATACAAAAGGATTTTTTCCCATTAAAAATCAATCTAAATATTCCACAATAGAAGGATGATTAAATGAGTGAATGGGTAAGTGGGGGAGGACATGGGTAAACCTATGGCTGATTCATGCTGATGTTTGGTAGAAACCAAAGGAAAATTATGACCAACCTAGATAGCATATGAAAAGCAGAGACATTACTTTGCCAACAAAGGTCCGTCTAGTCAAGTCTATGGTTTTTCCTGTGGTCATGTATGGATGTGAGAGTTGGACTGTGAAGAAAGCTGAGCACCAAAGAATTGATGCTTTTGTTTTGTTTTGTTTTGTTTTTTAATTTTTATTTTTGCTTTATTTTACTTTACAATACTGTATTGGTTTTGCCATACATTGACATGAATCCGCCACGGGTGTACATGAGTTCCCAATCCTGAACCCCCCTCCCACCTCCCACCCCATATCATCTCTAACTGTGGTATTGGAGAAGACTCTTGAGAGTCCCTTGGACTGCAAGGAGATCCAACCAGTCCATTCTGAAGGAGATTAGTCCAGGATGTTCACTGGAAGGAATGATGCTGAAGCTGAAACTCCAGTACTTTGGCCACCTCATGCGAAGAGTTGACTCATTGGAAAAGACTCTGATGCTGGGAGGGATTGGGTGCAAGAGGAGAAGGGGACGACAGAGGATGAGATGGCTGGATGGCATCACGGACTCGATGGACGTGAGTCTGAGTGAACTCTGGGAGTTGGTGATGGACAGGGAGGCCTGGCGTGCTGCGATTCATGGGGTCGCAAACAGTCGGACACGACTGAGCGACTGAACTGAGCTGAACTGAACACAATACTGTAAAGCAATTATCCTTCAATTAAAAATAAATACATTTGAAAAAATGAGTAAACAGCCAATTATCAATTAAAATCATGTTTTTTTAAATTTAATTTTACTTTACAATACTGTATTTATTGGTTTTGCCATACATCAGCATGAATCCACCATGGGTGTACACGTGTTCCCAATCTTGAACCCCCCTCCCATCTCCCTCCCGATACCATCTCTCTGGGTCATCCCAGTGCACCAGCCCCAAGCATTCTGTATCCTGCATCAAACCTAGACTGGCGATTTGTTTCTTATATGATATTATACATGTTTTAATGCCATTATCTCAAATCATCCCTAAAGACTCCACCAGAAAATTACTAGAGCTAATCAATGAATATAGTAAAGTTGCAAGATATAAAAGCAACACACAGAAATCCCTTGCATTCCTATAGACTAATAATGAAAAAGTAGAAAAAGAAATTAAGGAAACAATTTCATTCACCATTGCAACGAAAAGACTAAAATACTTAGGAATATATCTACCTAAAATCATGTATTCAAAGACTGTATATAGACTTGCAGAAATAGTTATCATAAAATAATTTTATAAGATAAGGTATAAAAATCCATATATAGCATCAGTTTCATAACTCATACATAAACATTCACACACATATATATATATGTATCTATGCATATACACACACACAGATATATATACAATGTACCAATCAAGTAGTGTTTCTGGATGGTTGAGATCACGAGCATTTTTTATTTTCTTTATACCTTCTTACTATTTTCAAATTTTGCACGATGAAAATGTGTTTCTCATATATATATAAATATATGTGTATATATGTATAGTTGACTTACAATATTGTGTTAGTTTCAGGTGTACAGCAACATGATTTAGTTATAAATATATATGTGTATGAAGTGAAGTGAAGTGAAGTCGCTCAGTCATGTCCGACTCTTTGTGACCCCATGGACTGTAGCCTACGAGGCTTCTCTGTCCATGGGATTTTCCAGGCAAGAATACTGGAGTGGGTTACCATTTCCTTCTCCAGGGGATCTTCCCTACCCAGGGATCGAACCCGGGTCTCCCACATTGGAGGCAGTCACTTTAACCTCTGAGCCAAGAGTAGTCCCTATATATGTGTATAACTATATTCTTTTTTGTTTGTTTCTTTTCCATTATAGTTTATTATAAGATATTAAATAGAGCTCCCTGTGTTATACAGTAAATGCTTGTTGTTATTCTATATGGTAATGTGCATCTATTAATCTTATATTCCTAATTTATTCCTCCCCTCCTTTCGTTTTGGTAACCATAGGTTTGTTTTCTATGTCTGTGAGTTGTTTCTGTTTTGTAAATAAGTTCATTTATACTGCTTTTTAGATTTTACGTATAAGGGATATTATATATTTGTTTTTATCATATATTTGTTTTTTAATTTATTTCACTTAGTATGGTAATCTCTGGTAAAATCTTATTTCATTTTTTGTTACGTATCTTTTTAATCAGAAAAAATAAACAGAGTTGTGTTATTTGCTCAGCAACACTTGCAACCCCACGGATAACACTTGCCAAGTGGGGGAGGTGAGTTGCTCAGGGCAAAAGGCTGCAATTCCAGAGAGGCTTGAAGGACTGATTCAATTAGAGAAGGAAAAAAATCATTACATTTTTTCCCCCATCTAAGATGCTTTTAATACATTTTCAGAGTTAGAAGTAGAATAAAATATACCATGTGGAATACTAAATCATGAAGAAATAGATCCCTTTTGCAAGGGTGTGTTTTGAAATTATTATTATAAGTGAATTTATTCACAGTGCATTGGGCTTTGTAATAAAACAGCACCCTTCTCTCTCTGTGTCTCATGGTTCCTCTGCTATCTTGCCACACTTCTGAACTGTAAAATAAATCAAATTACCCCAACAAAAAGGAGAGTATTCTCCAAAGAGGGGCCTTGTGTCCCTCCCTTTATTCTATATTGTGCTTGAATAAAACACATGAGACCCTCTGATTGAATCCGTTTAAATATAAAGCCTTTAGAAAAACCAGGCATCCTCTTCTTCCCAAATGCACGTACAATTTCCATTAATGTTAATAAGAGCTATGTGATGGGATGAGGAAAACCATTCCCATTATATTTTATTACATTTTTATTTTATGAACTGGTCTCTTGGATGATAAATCAACGCTACTGCAAAACCATAATTCTTTGGGGAAAACCTCCATGAAATTTCCCTTCTTTGTGCTATTCTGCTGCTGTCAAAAAGAAAAATCCCAAAAACTAAACACAAGCTGAATGCTTTTGACCTGTGACTAGTGTACTGTAGATGACACCCCAATAAAATGCCAACTGCATTGTTCATAATTAGCAACAACTGCAGTTTTTCTAAAAAGAAAAAGAAAAAAAAACTGCCTGAGATAATTATTGCATTTTATAAGTATCCACTCAGCAGCTGGCAATTAGATAACCCAGAATCAAATTATGCCTACCATTAGATAAGTCTCAGGCACCTAAATGCTTCAGAGTTCCATTTGGCAGAATTCTAATTATGGTGACAGGGCCCAGCCTTGTGGCTGGCCACACAGAAATGGCCTTATTTGCCTTTGCTCCAAGAGGTGTGGCTACAAGGATTCAACCTCAGTTCCCTAATCTTTACCATTTCCATGTGGCAGATACTCCACTGGATCCATCCATTTCAGTATATTCCTTTGTGTTTTGTGCCCAGCCTTATCTCTGCTCAAAGAGCTCCCTGAACTTAAAAAAAAAAAAAAATCTCTCCGTTCCTTCTTTCTCACTTGGGCCCCTTTCTCTCCATAAACACTTTTTCCCAAAATTCTGGTCCACGTGGTTCTTTTGTCTTTTGAAAAAAAAAAAAACTTTTTATTTTTTAGAGCAGTTTGAGATTCACAGCAAAATTGAGCAGAAAGTAGAGTTTCCATATATCTACTGCTCCATGCAGGACAGCCTCTTCCACACCATAGTACAATTGTTACAATCGATGAATTGACACGTTATTATAACCCAAAGTCTGTAGTTTAGGGTAGAGTTTATGCTTTGTGTACCTTCTATGGATTCTGGCAAATGTATAATGGTTTGTATCCACTATTATAGGATTATACAGAATAGTGTCACTGCCTAAAAATACCCTCTGCTCTGCCTATTTATCCCACTCTTTCCCTTAAGCCCTGGCAGGCATGAATCTTTTCACTCTCTCCATAAGTTTTGCCTTTGCCAGAAAGTCATAAATGTAATCTTAGTGTTTGGCCTTTACAGATTGACTTCTTTCAATTAATATGCCTTTAAGTTTTCTCCACATCTATTCATGGATTGATAGCTCATTTCTTTTTAGTGCTGAATAATATTCCATTGCCTGGGT
>SJXO01003747.1:136949-162630 GCA_006408615.1 Connochaetes taurinus
AAAAGATGGGCAGAAGACCTAAAAAGACATTTCACCAAAGACAACATATAGATGACCAAAAGGCACATGAAGAGATGTTCAAAATTACTAGTTAGCATTAGAGGCTTGCAAATCAAAACTACAATGAGATATCACCTCACACTAATCAGAAATGCTATAACCAAAAATTCATGAAAAATAAAAGCCTGAGGGAGTGTGGAGAGAAGGAAACCGTCCTAACTCTACTGGTGGGAATATAAATTGTAGACACTGTGGAGAACACTATGGAGATTCCTCAAAAACTAAAACTAGAGTGATCATATGATCCTGCAATCCTACTCCTGGGAAAAGATGGTCAGAAAGGAACAATGAATCCCAATGTTAATTGCACCACTGTTTACAACAGTCAAGCCATGGAAGCAACCTAAATGCCCATCAACAGATGAATAGGTAAAAATGTAGTCCATATATATGATGAAATATTACTCAGCCATTAAAAAAAAAAATGAAATAATGCCATTTGCAGCAACATAGACAGACCTAGTGGAGAAGGCGATGGCACCCCACTCCAGTACTCTTGCCTGAAGAATCCCATGGGCAGAGGAGACTGGTGGGCTGCAGTCGTGGGGTCGCTAAGAGTCGGACACGACTGAGCAACTTCACTTTCACTTTTCACTTTCATGCATTGGAGAAGGAAATGGCAACCCACTCCAGTGTTCTTGCCTGGAGAATCCCAGGGATGGGGAGCCTGGTGGGCTGCCGTCTACGGGGTCGCACAGAGTCGGAAACCACTGAAGTGACTTGGCAGCAGCAGCAGCAGCGGACAGACCTAGAGATTGTCATACTGAGTGAAGGAAGTCAGACAGAGAAAAAGAAATATTATTCACTTACATGTGGTATCTGGCCCTGGGTAAGCTGGGTTTCATCATCTCAGACAAGAAGCACAGAACAGGCTGCACTGGAGCTAAAGAATCAGCAAAGAGGAGGTGATGTGCTGACTCCAGCAGAAGTATGATGGGATCATCCTTCCTGGCAAATAAAGTGCCATGTCTATCCAAAAGGCCAATAAAATATTGTCAATGACATGTGGAAAAAATGATACAAATGAACTTATTTACAAAACAGAAACAGACTCACAGACTTAGAAAATGAACTTATGGTTACCAGGGGAGAAGGCCAGGGAGGCAGTGGTCCTGGGGATGGAAGGGATGGTTAGGGAGTTTGGGATTAACATCTACACACTGCTATATTTAACCAACCAACAAGGACCTATTGTATAGCACAGAGAACTCTGCTCGATATTGTGTAACAATTTAAATGGAAAAAATGTATAAATAAATCACTTGCGGTACACCTGAAACTGTCACAATATTGCTAGTCAACTATATTCCAATATAAAATAAAAAGTAATATATATATATATATAGTCATACCAGATACATACAAACATGAATAAAAAAGAAAGAAAATCTAAAGTAACACTACATTTTAAAAAATCTAATGTGAGTTTGAAAGTAACAAGACAGATTTAAAATACAAAAAAAGCGGCAGCATACAATATGGGAAGAAATAAATGGGTTCAACATGTAGTAAAGTCCTTGATAATATTAACTTTAGACTCTGATATGTTAAATGTGTGTGTTTGATTTTAGGATAACAACTGAATGAAGAAAAAGTGTGTAAAACCTCCAAACTAGTAAAGAGGGGAAATGGAACAGGAATAATTAAAACAAAGATTAGGCACCCCTGGCTCTCTATGCTGATGAAGGTATGAGTTGTATCTTTAAGTTTTATGCCCACCTTGCTGCCCAGCAGACACTAGTTCCATTGTTCCATTATTTTGTCTGGTTTGACCCTCTTCTTGTCACTCTTTTTAACCTAGTGCTCTAGTTTCTCCAGTATGCCAACAAATTCAGAATCGAGTCCATCACAAGTTACTTTGTGAAGACATTAACCCTTGTTCAAGATAGTATTTTCTAAATTAACTCATTCTGCCCAGATATGAACTTGATCTTTCTACCCAAAAATCCATTTTTCCCAGAAATACTATGATTTTACATAGAAATACATAGTTTTCCAGAAATACTATGATTGGCTATAAGGCTAGAATGTTTTTCCTAAAAATACCATGCTCTACACTATGGCCTTACCTATTTTGTTCAACCCAGAAAGCCCAAGATCTTACCTACCATTAAATCTCATTGACTACTGACACTAACTGTTCTCTTAAAATGATGAAATGATAGTTTAAGCATTGTAGTTATGTTGACATACTAGAGTAAGCAATCTTCCCTGGTGGTTCAGACAGTAAAGAATCTGCCTGCAGTACAGGAGACCCAGGTTCAATCCGTGGGTAGGGAAGATCCCCTGGAGAAGGGAATGGCAACCTACTCCAGTATTCTTGCCTAGGAAATCCCATAGACAGAGGAGCCTGGCAGCCTATACAGTCCTTGGGGTTGCAAAGAGTTGGACACGACTGAGTGACTAACACACACAGAGTAACCAGGTCCTCATTAAACAGTGAGATTCTGTCTACTTTTAGTTAGGCAGAACTAAATTCATATACTACAAGCCCTTCAATCTGTGACATCTTTCCTACCTCCAAGGCTATAGAGGCACTTACACTTACAAGCACATAAAGTCCTGTGCCAGCCTCCATCCATTCATCTTCCATCAAGCGTATGAACCCTGCTCCTGATTCCTTCAGAGCTGCCCTAATTGCTGTCAGCTAATTCAAATCACAGTATGTGCCTTAACTCTCTACTGCCTATATGACATTCATTCTGGAAGCTTCAAAGTTGAGCAAGATGCAGCTTCTGTGTAATCTCTATTCTATGCTTAGAAAATTCTCTGGCAGACTCAGTCCTGCCGGACGAAAGCAGGCTGTCATTATACCTCCGGTCCTGAATTAAGTGAATGAACAGAAAGCTTGCTTCATCAGTTCAGCTGTCTTTCTAGGTATAGATATTGGTTAGTAGACAAGATAAAGCAATACGGCCTCACAAGTATTAGTACCAGTCGCTCAGCTGTGTCTGGCTCTTTGCGACTACGGACTATAGCCGGCCAAACTTCTCTGTCCATGGGATTCTCCTGGCAAGAATACTGGAGTGAGTTGCCATTTCCTTCTCCAGGGGATCTTCTCGACCCAGGGATCGAACCCATGTCTCCCGCATTGCAGATAGATTCTTAACTGTCTGAGCCACCAGAGGCTGTGAGGAACAACTCATCTTCACATAGACTCAAGTTACACTCCTGGATTCTTTGAGTACATGTTTGAATTATGTACGTACTTGAATTATTTTCTTTGTACCTGCACCCTTTGTCTGTGGCACAAATCCTTCCCAAATACCAGCTTATACGTCTGCTCGGGTAGGTTTCAGAAGACCATTTGGATTCTGTCTCTAAAGTTTGCATATGGTTTCCTCATTATAATGGCATTATTATAAGGAAGACTCATACTGGCATGTTTTTTTGTTTGTTTGTTTGTTTGTCTGTTTTTTGCTTTTGTTTTTAAAATTTGTATGGGGTATAGTTGATTTACAATGTTGTGTAACTTTCTGTCGAATAGAAAAGTGAATCAGTTATACACATACACATATCTACTCTTTTTTAGATTCTTTTCCCATGTGATCATTACAGAATATTAGAGTTTCTTATGCCATACTGTAGGTCTTCCTGTTTTTGGTCCTGCAGATTCTGCCCAGTGCAGTCACAATGGAAACTTTCATCTTACTAAACTGTCCCTTTGTTTTTAAATTCATAAAATGTTGTGATTAAAAGAATGGAAATATTCTACCCTTGCTAGGTGGTTTCTCTCTTGTTGCTGCTATTATTGTTCTTGATGTATTTATGCTTTATTTTGAGATTTCCCTTTTCTATTTTTTCTTAGGGTGAGGCTGGACAGTATGTTCTCTTGAAATTATTAATTGTTTCCACTAGATAACCTTTATGCCTTTCATTCTCCCATAAAATATTATTTCTCTTCTGAGTTCACTTCTGAATTTGCTCAATTCAATTAGCTTCAATCTCTTAAAGCATCTTTTTATTCTTTATTGAATCTCCATAAGAAAAGAGTATATAGTTTTCTTCTCTGCATGCCCTTGCCTCATTACTTTTTTCACAATATTATTTTGATATAATAGTTTAGTGCTAGTAGAAAAAAATATATTTTATCATTCTAATCCACTTATTAAACTACATAAACTATCAATCCCCCCGTATATTCTTCCAATATATAGTATACTCTTAACAAGCCCCATGTGTTTCATTGGGACAAAATGTTTTTTAAACCCCATATATTTGACCTACTGTTTCTGGTTTCTATATGTACCATGGTTTTTCAGTGTTTTTGTCTTTTCCATTGCAGAATAAATTCAAGCTTTCTTGCTGTCTGGTGGCTGAAATGTAGCTTCTACTTGGAGGTGTTCTCTGAGTATGGACACAAATATCCTACAGATTAAACATTTTGACTTCTTTAATTAGGATTTTACTGGTTTTTTAAACATATATGTTACAATCTGTTGGGCCCCAAAAAATAGTAGCCATTTTTTCCTACCCAGGATCTGGACAAATTATGAAATAAGACAAAGAAGCAGTAGATGAAAGAAGCATTGTATTTCTTCAAATCGAATATCTAATGGATTATAATGCTTTTTGGAATTCCAAGAATAACAAGTATGAGAAGAACATCACAGCTGTTGAAATACACGGACACCTGTATTCCCGATAAAGGACAGACTGTAGAATGGATTTCTGTCTTTGGGCAGGTGTTCCTACTAATAATGAATCACAGAATCAGGCTGCCATGCAGTCACAGCCAAGGCTGGCCCAGAGCAGGCATTCCCCCACAGGGATGTCACAGCCCGGGAAAGACTTGTGCACTCAGGAGCAGGTACCGCCCGTACCTTACTGATAATCTACTCCTTAGAGCAGGATGCAGGCAGAAGAGGCTGGGCCACACATGCCCATTTCTCCTTTCAATCTCAGCAATTTAATTTATACCTTCCCCTGCCCCAGGCAAAGAATGATTGAAGGGCAAGCGAGGCCAGGGATGCTTCAGCAAGAATCGCTCCCCTTCCTATGCAAGAAATTATCATGAGTGAGGAAAAAGCATTTCCTCCTTGTCCCAGCACACTCCTCTTCCTCCCCCAAGAAAAAAATCCTGTAATTTTCCATACAAGATGCCCCCACAGAGTCTCAGCAGCAAGGCAGACACAAACCAAACCAGTCTCTAAAAGAAGTCTTGAGGTTGCAGTGACCAAAGTTTGTTATTTAGAGGTACAACTCCATCTCCTCATAGACATGCACGAAAGGCAGTTACTCTTCGCCCAAAAAGGGGGCGTATAATATAATTACCTTCCCTGATTATTATGTCCTTGCCACACTGCCATCTTGGGCTCAGTTCTCTATATAAACTTTCATTTCCAGACAACCACATGACATTTCACAACACTATTAAATTTTGTCTCATGGAGGACAACCACAATTTTACAGGCTGTATAAGTTATTATACTAGTCCAAAAAAAAGAGCTATGATGATTTCATTACAAGAAACACTGAATGAGGCAAACACTTAATGCAAATTTCTTTCATATTTTACATGCCTTTCTGCATTTCCATTTTCTGTTTAAAAAATCCATCTATATATTTTATAATCTTTTGATTGACTACAGTCAAAAGTATAGTGCCTACTACTTATCATTTGATTATACCATAAACAGCATCTCCTATAGAAAACATTGAGCTTCCCAGGTGGCACGGTGGTAATGAATCTGTCTGCCAATGCAGGAGATGTAGGAATCACAGGTATCTGGGTGGGAAAGATCCCCTGGAGTTGGAAATGGCAATTCACTCCAGTATTCTTGCCTGAAAAATTGTGTGGATAGAGAAGCATGGTGGGCTACAATCCAGGGAGTCACAAAGAGTCAGACATGATTGAGCATTGAGTACTCAGGCACACACATAGATAACATTAGAAACTCAAGTACATTACAAATACTTTTTATCACTTTGTGTTAGTTTCCCCATTTTAGCATAATCATAGCCATGTGAAAGTCGTTCAGTCGTGCCCAGCTCTTTGGGACCCCATGGACTATAGAGTTCATAAAATTCTCCAGGCCAGAATACTGGAGTAGGTAGTCTTTCCCTTTTTCAGGGGATCTTCCCAACCCAGTAACTGAACCCAGGTCTCCTGCATTGCAGGTGGATTCTTTACCAGCTGAGCCACAAGGGATGCCCAAGAATATGGAGTGGGTAGCCTATCCCTTCTCCAGAGGATCTTCCTGAACAGGAATCGAACCGAGGTGTCCTGCATTGCTGGCGGATTCTTTACTGACTGAGCTATCAGGGAAGCTCCCTAAGCCACCTAATCATAGCCACAAAGCTTTTTAAAATCCTTGTCTGTATAATTTTTATCCTTCTAATGCTCAAATTTGGGGTTTGGCCACTATTAGAATTCTTTTGTGCTAGCCTCTTAGTCCTTTTCAACACAACACACACCAAACATTTCTGAAAATATCTTTGCTTTCTTGCAAGAAATTAATTCAGGTCCATGTGTATTCATTCTACCTTAAGATATAGTATTAGCTCTTCTCCCAGAAGTTCTAGTTGCCTTAAGTGAAATTAGTGCTCGATAACTGAGGGTCAAGTGTGGCAAGAAGTTGAGGTTCGTCAAAAGACTAAAAACAGAACTACCATAAGATCCAGAAATTGTACTGCTGGGTAGATACCTGGAAAAAAACAAAAACACTGATTGAATAGTTACATGCATCCCAATGTTCACAGAAGCACTATTTATGATTGCCAAGATATGGAAGCATTGTAAGTGTCTGTCAAGAGATGAGTGGATGAAGACGAGATGGGATATAGCTGCATGCGTGCTAATTCATTTCAATTGTGTCCAACCCTATGGCAGCCCACCAGGTTCCTCCATCCATGGGACTCTTCCAGCCAGAACACTGGAGTGGGTTGCCATGTCCTCCTCCAGGGGCTCTTCCCAACCCAGGGATCGAACCCCCATCTCTTACATCTACCTGCACTGGCAGGTAGGTTCATTACCTCTAGTGCCGCCTGGGAAGCCCATGGGATATATATATATATATATACACATATGCCGCTGCTGCTAAGTCACTTCAGTCGTGTCCGACTCTGTGTGACCCCATAGACAGCAGCCCACCAGGCTCCCCCGTCCTGGGGATTCTCCAGGCAAGAACACTGGAGTGGGTTGCCATTTCCTTCTTCAATGCATGAAAGTGAAAGTGAAAGTGAAGTCACTCAGTCGTGTCCGACTATTCGCGACCCATGGACTGCAGCCTACCAGGCTCCCCCGTCCATGGGATTTTCCAGGCAAGAGTACTGGAGTGGGGTGCCATTGCCTTCTCCATATATACATATATATATATATACAGTGGACTATTAGTCACAAAAATAATAAAATTTTGCCCTATGTAGCAACATGGATGGACCTAGTCCTTAGTGAGCTAAGTCAGACAAAGAAATACTGTATGATATCACTTATATGGAAAATTAAAAAATAAAGCAGACAAATGTGTATAATAGTAAAAACAAACAACAAACTAACAGGTATAGAAAACAAACTATGGTTGCCAATGGGGAGAGGAAAGGGGAAAGGGCAAGATAGGGGCCTGAGACTAAAAGATCCAAACTACTAAAACATTTCTTCTGACTTGGAAAGGAAATGAACCCAGGGAACAAGAACGAATTTGAAAGCAAAAGTACCTAATGACATGCATGGAGTTCCGCTATTCATTTAATGAACAGTAAAAAGGAACCACAAAATACAGAGCCATATCAGCTCTGAAAGTTTTCTCCTTGAAGCTCTACTCTTTCCTTCCCCTTTTTTCCTCTTTCATTATTATACTTTGTTAACAGTATTTTGATTATTGAGGTCAGTCCAGTTACAGTTCCATATTTGACTTTTATTTAGATATCTGCCATTTCCATTGGAGTTATTTCAGGTATTTTTAATGCATCTGCAAAGTTTTCTTTCTTTATAAGTACAAGCAAAAGGAACTTAGAATGTTACAGAAGTAGATTGTAGTGTAAACATAAATAGTTTAATGATTAAAACATGCCAAATCTAAGGTTACTGCATACTTGCTGCAGAAATAAAACATACAGACATCTCAGAGAAGTTAAAACTATGGAAATACAACCCAATTTATCAGGAAGGATACATTGGAAAGACTCTGAATTGTAGCATCAGATAAAGAAGCAGGATGTTCCCTCTTGAGTAAACACTGACATCTCTGAAAGCTAATTATTTTTGCACCAAGTAACTAGAATATATTTGGAAAAATCATAGCCCTTCAAGGTCAGAACATATTACTGTAAGGAAAACTATTTGTCATGTATGCTTCAAAGCAGAGATACTTGGCCCAAGCCTCTCCTTGGTGAGGAAATGTGCCAAAGTTAGGAGTTTGGGCTGAAAGAAGGGTGCCTCCTGTTGGGTATGTTTTTTCACATGTGCATATTATTCAGGGGCCTCTGGAGAGGGTATTAACTCAGGTCATCATATTCTCCATGTGACCACAGATGGGGTAACCTGGACACGTTCCTGAATTATATATGGTGAGTATGGGTGGTGATTAGCACTTAAAAGTATTTCTCTTCAGCCTAGGCTCAGCAGTGCAGAGTGACTGGCTCCTATGGTTTCTCCTCACTGCAGGCAGCCCTGTATTTGGGGGGATGGCATGCCCTTCCATTATCCAGTTCCACCACTCCTAACATTTTCTGTATGTAGGAAATCTCAATATACTCCAGGAGTTACTCTAAATGTTTAAGCCTTGCCATTTTGAGTAAAGATTATGTATTAGACTCCTGCCACATCGTGAAAACTGCTTAATCCATGCTTATTGTATTTCTGAGTGGTGTCTCTGCCTAAGCAGGTTAGATATTAAAATCAGTAGATCAGGCAAAAATTGGATATAATCTAAATCATCCTTCAAAAACCCCCATTAACATCCTTCAGCTTTCAGGATAATGAACCGTTGGGTTCTTAAAGGAGCATGTTTGACTGTGTTTCTCTCTGCATTTGAACTTGTCCTCCTTTCCCCTTGGAAAGTGGAGACCAACGGGTTCAATCCCTGAAACCAAGAGATGTAGCTTGAAAGAGGGAAAAGCAAAGGAATAGGAAAAGGATTTTTCTACCACTTGAATGCAATTAAAGGAGCACGTGATGCTACTAAAAACAATAGTCCGTTTATTTGACAAATGGTGATCACTCTCTAGGTTCTGGGGATACACTGGTAAACCAAACAAATGAAAATCTCCCTCCTTAAAAAACTTACATCCCATAATGGCAACAATGGATCACTAGTTTGTTTTTGTTTTTTAGCTTGTTTCAAAAAGGAAATGGGATATATATATATATATATATATATATATATAGTTCAGTTCAGTTCAGTCGCTCAGTCGTGTCCGACTCTTTGCAACCCATGAATGGCAGCACGCCAGGCCTCCCTGTCCATCACCAATTCCCGGAGTTCACACAAACTCACGTTCATTGAGTCGGTGATGCCATCCAGCCATCTCATCCTCTGTGGTCCCCTTCTCCTCCTGCCCCCAATCCCTCCCAGCCTCAGAGTCTTTCCCAGTGAGTCAACTCTTCGCATGAGGTAGCTGAAGTACTGGAGTTTCAGCTTTAGTATCATTTCTTCCAAAGAACACCCAGGACTGATCTCCTCTAGAATGGACTGGTTGGATCTCCTTGCTGTCCAAGGGACTCTCAAGAGTCTTCTCCAACACCACAGTTCAAAAGCATCAATTCTTCAGTGCTCAGCTTTCTTCACAGTCCAACGCTCACATCCATACATAACCACTGGAAAAACCATAGCCTTGACTAGACAGACCTTTGTTGGCAAAGTAATGTCTCTGCTTTTGAATATGCTATCTAGGAAAGTTATGACCAACCTAGATAGGAACATATATATATATATATATATATATATATATATATATATATATATATACACACACACATACATACACATATATAGCTATCTCTAGTAAGTCACTTGTGATGTTTGTTTTCCTGTTTTCTTTTAATGTAAAGCTATGCTAAGTGGACTATAAAGCAGCCCAGTTCATCCAGATTATACTTGCAGACTACACATTGTGGGTATCCTTGGGTGCTCAAAGTTCACTGTACTCAGTCCCCATCTTTACACACATGAACACCTCCACATAGTGTTGTTGTTGATGTTCAGTCTCTCAGTCATGTCCGACTCTTTGTGACCCGATGGACAGCAGCACTCCAGGCTTCCCTGTCCTTCACCATCTCCCAGAGCTTGCTCAAACTCATGTCCATTGAGCCGATGACGCCCTCCAACCATCTCATCCTCTGTCATCCCCTTCTCCTCCTGCCCTCAGTCTTTCCCAGCATCAGAGTCTTTTCTAATGAGTAAGTTCTTTGCATCAGGTAGCCAAAGTATTGGAGCTTCAGCTTCAACATCAATCCTTTCAAAGACTATTCAGGGTTGATTTCCTTTAGGATTTACTGGTTTGATCGCCTTGCACTCTAAAGGGACCCTCAAGAATCTTCTCCAATACCAAAGTTCAAAAGCATCAATTCTTCAGTACTCAGCTTTCTTCATGGTCTAACTCTTCCATCCATACATGACTATTGGAAAAACCATAGCTTTGACTAGATGGACCTTTGTCAGGAAAGTCATGTCTCTGCTTTTTAATATGCTGTCTAGGTTGGTCACAGCTTTTCTTCCAAGGAGCAAGCGTCTTTTAATTTCATGGCTGCAGTCACCATCTGCAGTGATTCTGGAACCCAAGAAAATAAAGTCTCTCACTGTTTCCATTGTTTCCCCATCTATTTGCCATGAAGTGATGGGACCAGATGCCATGATCTTACCATTTTTAATGTTGAGTTTAAAGTCAGGTTTTTCACTCTCCTCTTTCATCTTCATCAAGAGGCTTTTTAATTCCTCTTCAATTTTTGCCATGAGTGATGTTATCTGCATAGCTGAGGTTATTGATATTTTTCCTGGCAACCTTGATTCCAGCTTGTGCTTCATCCAGCCCAGCATTTCGCATGATGTACTCTGCATATAAGTTAAATAAGCAGGGTGACAAAATACAGCCTTGACATACTCCTTTCCCAATCTGAAACCAGTCTGTTGTTCTGTGTCTGGTTCTAACTGTTGCTTCTTGACCTGTATAGAGGTTTCTCAGGAGGCAGGTAAGGTGGTCTGGTATTCCCATCTCTTGGAGAATTTTTCCACAGTTTGTTGTGATCCACATAGTCAAAGGCTTCACTAGTCAATAAAGAAGAAGACTATAAAGAAAGCTGAGCGCCAAAGGATTAATGCTTTTGAAGTGGGGATGTTGGAGAAGACTCTTGAGAGTCCCTTGGACTGCAAGGAGATCCAACCAGTCAATCCTAAAGGAAATCAGTCCTGAATATTCATTGGAAGGACTGATGCTGAAGCTGAAACTCCAAATACTTTGACCACCTGATTCATTTGAAAAGACCCTGACAAACAACTGATTCATTTGAAAAGACCCTGACACTGGGAAAGATTGAGGGCGGGAGGAGAAGGGGACAACAGAGAATGAGATTGTTGGATGGCATCACCAACTCTATGGACATGACTTTGAGTAAGTGCCAGGGGTTGGTGATGGACACGGAAGCCTGGTGTACTGCAGTCCATGGGGTCGCAGTGAATTGGACACGACTGAGCGACCAAACTGAACTGAACCGAAAGCCGAAGTAGATGTTTTTCTGGAACTCTCTTGCTTTTTCTATGATCCTGTGAATGTTGGCAATTTGATCTCTGGTTCCTCTGCCCTTTTTAAACCCAGCTTGTACATCTGGAAATTCTCAGTTTATGTACCGTTGAAGTCTGGCATGGATAATTTTGAGCATTACTTTGCTAACATGTGAAATGAGTGCAATTGTGCAGTTGTTTGAACATTCTTTGGCATTTCCCTTCTTTGGGACTGGAATGAAAACTGACCTTTCCAGTCCTGTGTCCACTGCTGACTTTTCCAAATTTGCTGGAATATTGAGTGAAACACTTTCACAGCACTGTCTTTTAGGATTTGAAATAGCTTAGCTGGACTTCCATCACCTCCACTAGCTTTGTTCATAGTGCTGCTTCTGGAGGCCCACTTGACTTTGCACTCCAAGATGTCTGACTCTAGGTGAGTGATCACACCATCATGGCTATCTGAGTCACTAAGATCTTTTTTGTATAGTTCTTCTGTGTATTCTTGCCACTTCTTCTTATATCTTCTGCTTCTGTTAGGTCCATACTGTTTCTGTCCTTTATTGTGCCCATCTTTGCATGAAATGTTCCTTTGAAAGTGAAAGTGAAGTCACTCAGTCATGTCTGACTCTTTGTGATCCCATGGACAGTAGCCTACCAGGCTCCTCAGTCCATGGAATTTTCCAGGCAAGAGTACTGGAGTGGGTTGCCATTTCCTTCTCCAGGGGATCTTCCCAACCCAGGGACTGAACCCTGGTCTCCTGCACTGCAGGCAGACACTTTACTGTCTGAGCCACCAGTTCCCTTGGTATCTCTAATTTTCTTGAAGAGATCTCTAGTGTTGCCCATTCTATTGCTTTCCTCTATTTCTTTGCATTGTTCACTTAGGAAGACTTTCTTATCTCTCCTGGCTATTCTTTGCAACTCTGCATTCAGATGGGTATATCTTTCCTTTCCTCCCTTGCCTCTCACTTCTCTTCTTTTCTCAACTATCTACAACCCCCTCAGACAATCATTCTGCATTTGCACTTCTTTTTCTTGGGGATGGTTTTGATCTCCACCTCCTGTTCAGTGTCATAAACCTCCGTTGGGCTTCCCTGGTGGCTCAGTGGGTAAAGCGTCTGCCTACAATGTGGGAGACCCGGGTTCGATCCCTGGGTTGGGAAGATCCCCTGGAGAAGGAAATGGCACCCCACTCCAGTACTCTTGCCTGGAAAATCCCATGAACTGAGAAGCCTGGTAGGCTACAGTCCATGGGGTCACAAAGAGTTGGACACGGCTGAGCGACTTTCCCTGTAGTTCTCCAGGCACTCTATCAGTTCTAATCCCTTGAATCTATTTGTCATTTCCACTGTATAATCATAGGGGATTTGATTTAGGTCATACCCAAATGTCCTAGTGGTTTTCTCAACTTTCTCCAATTTATGCCTGAATTTGGCAATAAGGAGTTCATGATCTGAGCCACAGTCAGCTCCCAGTCTTGTTTTTGCTGACTTATAAACTGTGGATAATACCTAGGATTTATTAGGGCAAATAATAGGAGTACCATGTAAATTCCTTGGCTTGATAAAAAATTGTCTCTTGAGTAAATTTTTGTATTACCTACAATCCTTTTTCATGATTTCTGATGTCTATCCAGGTTGCCAAATCACAGGAAAGAATTACTACCAGGATATTTATTAATAGACTACAGTCTTCATCATCTTTGTCCTCTCTCCTTGATTCCAAAAAATTTTTTAATTGATATTATATTTTTACCATCAGAATTCCTCTAATTCAGCATCCATTTCTAAAATTGCTCTGAGACCTGATTTCCAGGCAGAGAAGCTAGTAGCTTACTGTGAATAACATAGCAACTGTCATTTATTATAGGCTCTGAGGTTAACTATGCATGCCTCTTCTTCATCAGAACAGTGTCCATTTCTGCTATAAAATTCTTATGGTCGTCCTCCATTTCTGCCCAGACTGTTTCCGACAGCAATATGTGCTTTGCTTCTGCCACCATCTCCTATGACTTTGCCACACCCAAAGTTTGGATTATCATGCTGAACAAGCACAAGACTATATTTCTTTCATAATTGCCTTTCATTCAGCAAACAGTGGGATAGGTAGGATACCATAGGTCATAAAGACTATCTAGGATGCCTACTGAGATAAAACATTTCTGATAAGAACATATTTTGCATTCTTTCCACTTAGACCATGAATTACTACTGAATACATTCCTGTTACTAAAGTAATTGATTTACAAAATAGCTTTTATGTAGCACATACAAAACTCACTCTTTTGCCAAATATGAAAGATTTTCAAATGCTACAATTTGGTGGAACAGAGAGCCTGCTGAGCTGAAAAGCAAATACATCTATCTGATTAATTGATTCTGACCTCATAAATATTATACTTTGGGGGCTCTAATGGAACTTCCTGAGGGTAAATCGTATGGTTCACCTCATTCATTTATATCTCTGGCTGACAGATGTACATTATAAAATGTCACTGAATATGCTGGCAATAAATGAGGTATAACATTAGCATCTTGATTCTGTGGTGGGATTTTTATGGAACACTTCTATTAAATGATTCCAACAGTAGTAAAAATATTACAATATTATTCCTTATACATCATCCTTTCTATTTTAATCACTCTCCCAACAATTCATATTGATCTCCTTTGCTTATAAGTAAAATTTCAGCATTTAGAAAGTAGGTTTCTCTTTTATGGTGTGCTATCTGTCCTGCATAATTAACAACTGTTGACTGCTGGTAGCAAGAAGTTTTAGGCATACTGGTTGCTGTACTAGTTAATAGCCTTTTTATTAATAAATAATAAATTACATAAATAAAGAATAAATAAATAAAATTTCAAACTTCAACATGAGGCAAAAACTCAAGAAGTATATCACAAATTAATAATCTTTCTTAGAGTTTAAAATTTCAGTCTTATAATAATCATGTTATTTCATTTAAGAAACATTTATAAATGCAAAAATACAGATAATAAAAGCAAAAAGAGAGGTAATTTTACACAAAAATATGACCTTTTTTGTTTTACTGAGAAATAGCTGGCATACATCACTGTGTAAGTTTGAAACCTAGAGCGTGATGGTTTGATTTACATGTAGTCTGCAATGATTACCACAGCACAGGCAGCTAACATCAAAATTCTCCCTAAGTGATGAAAACCCTTAGGATTTACTCAACACCTTTCTGCACTGACCTGGGGAAGGAGCAACACTCCTTCAGTGGATAGCTGCTTCTCTTACTCTCAAAGTCTCCATCTCTGTGGCCCATGGAGTTGCTTCAGCCTCACCCCCATGTTCTAGGATTCTTTCAGGGGTAACTTGTTATTAAATAGCTGTTAGCTGTTCACTTTATGAATGAGAGCAAAGTCAGGAATGACCTATTTTGCCAACTTGATGATGTCACTCCAGTAATACATTTCAATGTAACCGTATATTTGCTGTTATTGTACTAATATCTCCCTGAGAAAAATGTATATTGCATATACTGTGAACCTACAAAATTTGCAAGTTTCAGTGAACATTAAACTTGCCAATGAAAAGATGATTATTTTAAAGACAACTCAGCTTCAGGAAAAGTCTAAAAAGAGAACTAGTATATCAGTCAAATGGAACAATTTAATAATATACTTGAGGTGTCATTATTCTTTTTTGTTTTGAGTTCCTGAAACCCAGGAAAATAAAAAAAAATCATTTCCTGAAAGTAAAATAGAAAAAAACATTCAGATCTTTTCATGAATAAAAGATTTATAGATTTGAATATTATAAAGAAGATTTCTAATTGCTAACATGGTTATCACCACTCTTAAAAAACCTCAATTTTTTTGCTTTGTTATAGTTGCCTATATACTGTTATTTCACTACTTTTACAAATCTGGGAACAAACATATTTAACCCAATTCTTCAAGTGAGAGACAGGAATAAAGGAAAGTTATAAAGCTTGACTATGGTTTAAAGAAACCAGTGATTGTACTGGTTATTATCAAAATTCAGGGTCTAATTCAGATAAATGAATGTGTTCAGTCCATTCTTTTATGTTAACTGAAGTGCAGCTAAACAAGTTAGTACAACCCTCTGAAAAACTTACAAGTTGAAATTCAAATAATTTCGAACAATATCATTAGTGAATTTACATTTTAGGATTCCTTGAAAAACTGAAAATGGAAAAGCATGTAGTGTTGGCCACAGTAGAAAGAGCTACATTCATTAAAAATCCAAATAAACGTGGCAATGAAGTTCCAAGACCCTGCTAATATAAGGATTTAAAACTAACTAAAATTTATGCTAGGTATGTATTTCCAGACTTCCTCAATTAACTTTTATACATTCTTCAGATCTTTATTTCTGTCCCTTCTGCAGGGAAACCTTCCTTGATCCTCTCTTCTCTTTATGTGTTACTTCCTTTCTTTTTTCATTTATGCTTTTACATTCATGAGTGTGACTACTTGGTTAAAATCTCCCCTTCCCACTGGACTTTTAGGCAATGAAAGCAGGGACTAGGTCTGTTTATTGTATATCCAGAGTGTTGGGCTAATCAGTAGAAAAAATTATAAATTTATAATACATTTAAGTAAAAATTTATTTTTTCAGATATTTGTGAATATAAATACTGTGTACCATAATCATACTAGGTTTTAAGTTTTAGAAATAGCTCAAATATTTTCATTCCTTCAGGTTGGAAAAAAAAATTATATTCCATGTAGGAATTTTTTTTTTATGAAATTCTGTTACACCAGTATGTTCAAGCTTTTTTAATAGCACTTTGACTAATTTCTCTCACAACATATATAGTTTTGTTAATATTTTTTAATGTATATTTTGATGTCAATCTTTTTAAAGCTTTTAAGTAAAACATATAATTGACATATTTGATAAAAATCAGTAAATTGACCACTAGGCAAATTGGCTTTCAATGAATTGATTTGAGAGAAATTAACCTACTTCTTATTTCTAGTATGTAGCACAAATCCTAGTGTATTTCATCCTAGTGAAATAAGTGTATTTCATTTTCTTTTGACTTGTAAAGTTATATATAAACAATGGTTTTTATGACCTAGAGAGATTCAGGTAGGTACTAATGGAGTCACTTTGTGAAAGTGACAGTCGTTCAGTCATGTCTGACTCTTTGTGATTCCATGGACTATACAGTCCATCAAATTCTCCAGGACAGAATACTGGAGTGGGTAGCCTTTCCCTTCTTCAGGGGATCTTCCCAACCCAGGGATCAAACCCAGGTCTCCCGCATTGCAGGTGGATTCTTTACCAACTGAGCTATTAGCCACTTTAGAAAGATTTATTAACCTCCCTCAATCTCTCTTTGTTTGAAAACATATACTAATAATTCCCTTCATCTCTCTCAAGAATTTGGGAGGGATTAAATAATGTATATGCAGGACTTTATAAACTGTAGAATACTATAAAAATATAAAGGAGTCACAAAGCAGCTGAATCCAAAAGGTCATTTTTATGACCAATCTATCTCTGTAAAAATGTTCCACACTTATCTGTAAGTCTGAACGGTACAGTCATTCTTGCGGACTTTGGGAGCTAATCCACCAGAGGTCCAAGATTTTAATGGTTTCATGGGTATCTCCAAGGCATTTATCACACCCCTATTTTCAAGAAAAGCAAGCATATTATTTCTTTCTAGAATTCCTCTAGGATTGTAACCTACAGAGGGTAACCACAGCAAATCAGGACCAGCCAATTTGCAATCAGGAGGAATCAATTTGTCAAGCATCAGGAGGAATATCAAAAGCCAAGCAGAGATCAAGGGGCAAAAAAAAAAAAAAAAGGTGTTTGTTTTTTTTTTCTTATACAGTCCCATTTTTTAAACACTTACAAGGAGGGAAATGGCATCTGAGGATTCCTCTCCAGAATGTTGCAGACATCCTGCTTGCCTTCTGTTAGCCCTCTTAGTAACTGGTCTAGAGATATGAGCTTAAACAGCAAGATAATAGTTATTTTTTTTTAACTCTAAATATGACAGTGAAATAAAGGATGTCCTAATTTCTTGATCTTCTTTGTGAGTGGATATCATTGGTTCAGTTCAGTTCAGTTCAGTTGCTCAGTCGTGTCTTTGTGACCCCATGAATCACAGCACACCAGACCTCCCTGTCCATTACCAACTCCCGGAGTTCACTCAAATTCATGTCCATCGAGTTGGTGGTGCCATCCAGCCATCTCATCCTCGGTTGTCCCCTTCTCCTCCTGCCCCTAATCCCTCCCAGCACCAGAGTCTTTTCCAATGAGTCAACTCTTCGCATGAGGTGGCCAAAGTATTGCAGTTTCGAATGCTCAAACTACCACACAATTGCACTCATCTCACATGCTAGTAAAGTAATGCTCAAAATTCTACAAGCCAGGCTTCAGCAGTACATGAACCGTGAACTTCCAGATGTTCAAGCTGGTTTTAGAAAAGGCAGAGGAACCAGAGATCAAACTGCCAACATCCGGTGGATCATCGAAAAAGCAAGAGAATTCCAGAAAAACATATATTTCTGCTTTATTGACTATGCCAAAGCCTTTGACTGTGTGGATCATAATAAACTGTGGATATCATTGGTAGCCTTATGGCATAAGGACAGAAAAAAGATCAATTCAGTCCATTTAATCTTCATTTTACAGATGAAGTTAATGAGGTTAAGCAGTTGGTCAATGGCTGAACACTTAGTAAATTCTGGCGATGGGATTCAGCCCCAGGACTCTGTGGCTTAGAAGGCTGTGCCCTAGCTCACTGTAAGAAGTACATGGTCGGTGCGTGTGTGCATGCTGTCTTTTCAGTCTCATCCTACTCTTTGCAACCCTATGGACTGTAGCCCACCAGTCTCCCCTGTCCATTGGATTCACCAGTATTCTTGCCTGGGTTGGCATTTTCTTCTTCAGGGTCTCTTCCCAACCGAGAGATCGAACCTGTTCTCCCACACCACAGACAGATGCTTTACCGTCTGGGCCACCAAGGAAGACCACTGTAAAGTAAAACTAACTCCTAATTGATGAAAACTATAATCCATCCCAGCACCATGTTTTGATTTCCACTGTGACATTAGGTCAAACAGAAAGAGAAGCGTGGGAAATAGGAGAATGGTTTTGATCCCAATGGCAAGACAGGGTGTGATGCCATTCCAGCTTTGGAGAAAGCTCTGCATCTACTGAGGCCACTTTGTCCAATTCCTGAGACTCTACACTGGAGTCCTCTAACACGCAGATCTCCTCAGTCAGTTCCATCAATACTTCTATTCAGTCTGTGTTCTTGGGCTTCTGGTTTCTCATACATAAGATAAGAATAATAATATTAAATACTGTTAGGATTTCTGTGAGGATTAAATGTGTTGAGATAATAGTGACTGGCACAGGAAAAAAGTGAGAGCAAATGAAGAGAGAACTCTATGTTTTTGTAGATAAGTAAAACTCTTAAGAGTCCCTTGGACTGCAAGGAGATCCAACCAGCCCATTCTGAAGGAGATTGGTCCTGGGTGTTCTTTGGAAGGAATGATGCTAAAGCTGAAACTCCAATACTTTGGCCACCTCATGCAAAGAGTTGACTCATTGGAAAAGACTCTGATGCTGGGATGTATTGGGGGCAGGAGGAGAAGGGGACAACAGAGGATGAGATGGCTGGCTGGCCTCACCGACTCAATGGACATGAATTTGAGTGAACTCCACGAGTTGGTGATAGACAGGGAGGCCTGGCATGCTGCAATTCATGGGGTCACAGAGAGTTGGACACAACTGAGCGACTGAACTGAACTGAAGAGACAGAAATAGATGTTCATCTACTTCTGCTTTATTGACTATGCCAAAGCCTTTAACTGTGTGGATCACAACAAACTGTGGAAAATTCTTCAAGAGATGGGAATACCAGACCACCTGACCTGCCTCCTGAGATATCTGTATGGGGGTCAAGAAGCAACAGTTAGAACTGGACATGGAACAACAGACTGGTTCCAAATAGGAAAGGAGTACATCAAGCCTATATATTGTCACCTTGCTTATTTAACTTATATGCAGACTACATCATGAGAAATGACAGGCTGGATGAAGCACAAGCTGGAATCAAGATTGCTGACAGAAATATCAATAACCTCAGATATGCAGATGACACCATCCTCATGGCAGAAAGTGAAGAACTAAAGAGCCTCTTGATGAAAGTGAAAGAGGAGAGGGAAATTTTGGCTTATAACTCAGCATTCAGAAAATGAAGATCATGGCACCCAGTCCCAGTCCCATCACTTCATGGCAAACAGATGAGACTGGAAACAGTAAGAGACTTTATTTGGGGGGGCTCCAAAATCACTGCAGATGGTGACTACAGCCATGAAATTAAAAGATGCTTGTTCCTTGGAAGAAAAGCTATGACCAACCTAGACAGCATATTAAAAAGCAGAAACATTACTTTGCCAACCAAGGTCCATCTAGTCAAAGCTATGGTTTTTCCAGTAGCCAGGTATGGATGTGAGAGTTGCACTAAAGAAAGCTGAGAGCTGAAGAATTGATGCTTTTGAACTGTGGTGATGGAGAAGACTCTTGAGAGTCCCTTGGACTGCAAGGAAATCCAACCTGTCCATCCTAAAGGAAATCAGTCTTGAATATTCATTGGAAGGACTGATGCTGAAGCTGAAACTCCAAATACTTGACTACCTGATGCTAAGAACTGATTCATTGGAAAAGACCCTGAGGCTGGGTAAGATTGAAGGCAGGAAGAGAAGGGGAAGACTGCCGGGGTCCAGCCCCCGCAGGATCCAGGGGAACCTGAAGGAAAAACGGCATCGGCGGATGATTTAGAGAGAGATAAGGAAAGAATTTTGTAGATAAGAAAATAGAGGAGAGACAGAGGCTGATATTCCTTGGTTTACATAGAAAGCCAATAAAACTTTGAGACAAGAAGTTTGCCCTGTTCACGGAGGCCACAGGTGCCTTCCCGGTCTCCCAAGGGAGTGAAGACGCAGAACGTCTTCCCGTTCAGGTCTTAGAAACCCGGGCAAATAAGTGAATGCAGGGAGCCTCCATGCTCCAAGGGATCAGCCTGAAAAAAAAAAAGTAAGAGAGAAAAAAAGAGAAAAAAGAAAAACATGGGGTGACCAAGTGAGGCCCATTGTTTTTATTTTTAAAAGGGTCTTTTATACCTTTACTTGTACACAGAGGGAAATGAAAGATGCAAAGTCATACAGAGTCAGCCCAAACATTATATCTGTTTTGTCTTTATCGAAACCAGGATTTTTCTGCAAACCTTTCCCATAAACAATATTGTGTACATTATCTTCTGTCCTTGGAGGCCTATGAACATTTTATGACCCTCTTTTGATAAAGGCTTCTCAACCAGAAAACTTATTTTTCTTTGAAATGTTTTTTTTTTAAATATTTCTAATCTATGTCAGCCTCAAAAAGTATTAAACAAGTTACATTTCTCATGGAGTAAAGGTGCAGTGAGTTACAAGAAAGAACCAATTAGCTCAAAAGTCTGATGTGGTTAATTTCAAGGCTACATTTGTTTTTTCTACTTTCCAACTATGTTAACTAATGCACTGCCAGGTGCACAGTGGATAAGAGATATGGGAACTTAGCAACAAGCATTGGCCCAATAATGAAATCCTACATTAGCACTACTCTAATAACTTTTAACTCTTTGAAAGGCTCTATGTTTTAGGCTTTCTGTGACTCTCTCAGTTGGGAGGATGTAAATAATCATATGTGTAGCTGCAAGAGTCTGGATATACCTGCCGAGCAAGCTAGAATGCTAACAGAGGGGGTTTGATTTGAAATATTTCTCTCATGTCCAGGAGGCTTATTAGCAATAGCCCTAAGTTAATTTTATCCAGAGAAAGGTGATCAGGGTTAACCCCCTGTTAATGTCAGAGGAGTTGGTGAAAGTCATGAAGTAGTAAAACAGACAGATTCTGGTTTTGGGAGTAGATGCTCAAGAAAGCCTAGGGATCCCATTGAGTTGTGAAGCCTTGCTTAACAGTTCTCTTCCACATGACCTTGTCATGGGTGGGCTCTCCCGTGGTGGCCCCTGGCAGAAGACAAAGGATGAGATGGTTGGATGGCATCACTGACTCAATGGATATGAGTTTGAGGAAGCTCCAGGAGTTGGTAATGGACAGGGAGGCCTGGTGTGCTACAGTCCATGGGGTTGCAAAGAGTCAGATATGACTGAGCAACTGAACTGAAATGAACTAAAGAGACAGCAGACAAAAGGCAATACTTGGTCTTCCAGGTGTTGCCCCTTTCCAAGCTCATCTCCTGCCATTCTCTTTTCAGATCCCTATACTCTAGCCATACTGACCTGTTTTTTCCAACTTACACCTTGCTTTCTAATATTATTAGTGCATTCATTCTCCTTGAAACAACGTAATTGTCCATTTTATAATTCATGCAACAATTATTTTATAAACTTTGACAGGTTTGACAAAGTTTATACAGAAGTGTTTTTATTTATGTGTTACATTTTATCTACTTGGATTTTAATACCTTAGAGATTCTTACTGCTTTTTGAATCCTGTATGGCACCTACAAATGTTTATTAAACTGAATCAAATTTCCATAATCTTGCTTTATTTCTTTTTATGGGGAAGCAATTAACCAATATCATGATTTCTTCAAAATTGTTCTTAGAGTTTTTAAAGAAATACAATCTTCTTTTCATTCTGTTATCCAATATTTATTTGCCAATACAGTTGTTTTGGAATAAGACACAACACTTACTTATGTAATGGAAAACTCATTTCACAGCCCTGGATGCACTTTAGAATCATGTAGGAAGCTTAACAAAATTCTGACGCCTAGTACACACCTCAGAATAAATAAATCAGAATTCGCCTTCATGTTTGTTTGGAGGAAGTGGGCAATGTACAGATATGGATTTTTTTTTTCAAGTTTCACAGGCCATTTTAATGTTAAGCCAGAGTTTAAATACTGGCTTAAATCTACAATCTTATACTTTGAAGAGAAACAGATAACCAAGCATTGCCAGTCTGTATTCAGAATATCAACTTCTTTAACCTCACGCAGAGAATTACTTGGAGCCTATCCCATCAGCAGAACAAAGTGGAAGCGCCAGTAGGCCAAACTCTGATGTGATTAACAATCTGTGGGAGTTGTGGTCAATGACACATTTCCCCAGACACAGAGATCACCGTCGAAACCAGAGTAAGCGACCTGAGGGACAAATCCCTTTTAGTCAAACGATGATTAACAGTGTGGAATAAAGAGTTTGGCTTTGAGGTCAGGCACAATAGAATTTGAATTCTAAGCCTGCCACTTATTTTATGGGCAACCTCTATCTATATGAACCTTAATTTTCTCCCATATAAATTGAGAACAATAATTCTAACTTTAAAGAGTCGGTACATTTTTAAGAAATATATATATAATTTCCTAAAACTGTGGTCATGGCCTCTGAGAATCAGCTTCCTTCAAATCCTAAAGCACAGCAGATGATTCTTAACAAATACACTTACTCAGGGCTACAGAGAAATCATGCTGACCTTATTCTACACAGGCAACAAATCATGGCTTGCTATTAGTGAGTTGTATCCTTGAATTCTAGTTCTGTTAGCCAGAAACTCCTATGTTTATAGGTTGGCCTATAAAAGACACAGAATTACTCATGTCCTTAAAAATCCTGGACTTGCATCAGCCAGAAACTTTGAGATTCATTTCTTCCCACATGCACACCCATCTCCATTTTCAGTCTTTTTCATCCCCTATTCCCTTATCCATGACACCTCTGGCAGGATGCCTGGAAGGAAACTCATGACCCATTAAGTTAACTTACCTCAGGGGTAGTAGAGAAACAGGCTTAATTTAACCCAGAAGACACCAAGAAAGAATGACTTGGAAACAGAGACCAGGCTGAGCTAATACACAGGCAGCCTTGAGAACTATCATTTATAGTAGGGTATAGAGCGTTCAAGCACAGATAAGCTCACTCTGAAGGCAGTGAGCCAGGAGCCAAGTTTCAATGTTAATTATAAGATAACTGGTAAGTCTCTGCTCCACATATTGCAGGGAATTAGATCAGCCGAAAGAGTGTATATCTATTCTGCTCCCCAACAAGCCACCAGGAGCAAATTTGTGACTCAAAGGTAATGAACATGTGCAGCTATACATCCAACACCTCCCCACCAACTTCCCTCCCAAAGAGGAAGTCATAAAATGTTATCACCTTTATGTAAGTTTGAATCCTTAATTACTTCCAATCTTGATGAGTTATTTTGGTGTGTGTGAGTATCTGTAAAAATCTTTTTTAAAAAATAGGGAGGAACTCAGATTCTTTCTCAAATATGTTGCTCCAATGACTTATTTCTGCTGCCCCATTTAATGCAAAAGCAGAAAATGAGAAGAGTAAGAACTATGAGTGAAGTGGAATCTAAAAGAAACCACAGAATCTACTAACAAGCAGTCTTTTCCAAGTCATTCCATGTCACATATCTGCATCCATCACTCCAGTGCTGGACGGGGAATTACTATGAGAAAGAACTACTTGGGAATCTTACTTTGTTCATGTAACACCCAAAACCACGATCTAGTAATAAGCATGGTCATACTTGACCTATTGCTTTCTTTCTTTTCAAACAATCTTGTACTGTAATTAAGTTTTCTTTGATTCCTTCTTGCTCTTAAATAGTTCCTAGGTAAGTGGGAAAGCAGTCTGGGAGGCACAGCCACTCTGAAGGGAAAAATGTCCTTTCCTGAATCAGAAGGGGCTGCCATAGGGCTAGAGAAAGGCAAGGGTGGGAAGAGGAGGACACAATTTCCTCTTTCTACTGTTAACTTACAATTAACTATCATTTTTCAGAAAACAGTCTTCTTGATAATGTCCATGGGTCTCCCATGAATCATTGCCCATAAATATAGGACAGTTTTCAGTTGTGAGCTGTAGTTGTAAAAAGTGGTGGAGGATACTCATTCTTTCATTTAGCAGGTATTTTTTCAGCCCCTGTTATGTGTCAAAAATTCTGTTGGATGGTAACAGTATGAAGACATAAAACATGTAGACCTCCAAAGAGCTCATAGTTCAGAACAGAACACACAGATGCATGAAAATGATTCCAACATCATGTGAGATTTTTATAGCAATGTGGTGTTCAGTCAGTTCAGATCAGTCGCTCAGTCGTGTCCGACTCTGTGACCCCATGAATCGCAGCATGCCAGGCCTCCCTGTTCATCACCATCTCCCGGAGTTCACTCAGACTCATGTCCATCGAGTGGGTGATGCCATCCAGCCATCTCATCCTCGGTCGTCCCTTTCTCCTCCTGCCCCCAATCCCTCCCAATATCAGAGTCTTTTCCAGTGAGTCAACTCTTCTCATGAGGTGGCCAAAGTACTGGAGCTTCAGCTTCAGCATCATTCCTTCCAAAGAAATCCCAGGGCTGATCTCCTTCAGAATGGACTGGTTGGATCTCCTTGCAGTCCAAGGGACTCTCAAGAGTCTTCTCCAACACCACACTTCAAAAGCATCAATTCTTCGGTGCTCAGCCTTCTTCACAGTCCAACTCTCACATCCATACATGACCACTGGAAAAACCATAGCCTTGACTAGACGGACATTAGTCAGCAAAGTAATGTCTCTGCGTTTGAATATGCTATCTAGGTTGCTCATAACTTTTCTTCCAAGGAGTAAGTGTCTTTTAATTTCATGGCTGCAACCACCATCTGCAGTGATTTTGGAGCCCCCAAAAATAAAGTCTGACACTGTTTCCCCTGTTTCCCCATCTATTTCCCATGAAGTGATGGGACCGGATGCCATGATCTTCATTTTCTGAATGTTGAGCTTTAAGCCAACTTTTTCGCTCTACTCTTTCACTTTCATCAAGAGGCTTTTTAGCTCCTCTTCACTTTCTGCCATAAGGGTGGTAGCATCTGCATATCTGAGGTTATTGATATTTCTCCCAGCAATCTTGAGTCCGGCTTGTGTTTCTTCCAGTCCAGCATTTCTCAT
>SJXO01003747.1:165644-195518 GCA_006408615.1 Connochaetes taurinus
GGCACGAGGTTGCTCCTCCCAGCTGCTGCCCCTGACCTCTGACGCAGGGTGTCTCCACCCGGCTGCCCCTGACCTCGGACGCGAGGTGTCTCCTCCTGGCCTCCACTGACCTCGGGCGCGGGGTAGCTCCTCCTGGCCGCTGCCCCTGACCTCGGACGCAGGGTGTTATGTACAGTTTTTATCGAGACCACACTAAAGTAGAAGAGACTATAAATCTAATCACAGGCATGAAGGAATTCATATATAAAAGTTAAATATATTGAGCACTTGAACTGAGATTTGAAACAGAATAGGAGTTTGCCAGACAGCACAGGGGAAGGTATCATAGGCCAACAAAGAGTATGGAAATGAGTAGATGTGTAGCAGCAGCAAGATAAACTTTGAGGGTTAAAAGATGAGGCTACAGCAGGACAGGGGCCAGGATTTAGATTTGATTTTCTTCTCTGGATGATGGACAGTTACCAAAGAATCTGAAGCAGAGAAACAGCAAAGTCAAATTCACTGTAGTCAAGCTTAAGCTGGAAGCAGAGGAGAATGTTGACTGGAGGAGAAAGAAATGGAGACTGTTGCAGTGGTCCAGATGGGAGGATGCTGGTAGTACCACTGGAGTTGGAGAGGGAGATAGAACTAAGAAAGGATGCAGGAACACGGAAACATTTGGGCATTAGGGCAAAGCTTTTTAACTTGGGCAAACCTATGAGAAGCACACTAATGTGAGAAAATTCAATAAGTATTTTACAGCAACATATGGTCCAACCAAAAGGAATAACTGAAATAGTACACAATATCCTACATATCTTGTGATAGTATTATGAGATATACATATATACCCAAATATACAAATTTAAATATTAAATGTTCTCATCATTTAAATTCCAAACCATAGAATTCCAGAGGGCATTTGGGTTGAGGGCAATGGAATAAAGACAGGTGCAAAAAAGTCAAGATAGTTTGACTCTCTCCTTTTTTCCCCTATAGCCCCTGATATCCCTTTTAAGAGAAAGTGTTTGTGTGGGGGCTGGTTTCCATCAGAAAACCTGAGTCAAGGGCACTACTTTGCACAAATTAGCTCTCTTCTCCCCACACATACTTTATAAAGTTTATGATGAAGTGAATAAGTCTTCCTTTCAAGGAAGAAATTATCAGCAACTTGTCAAATATTATAAATTATACTCAAAATGTAACCCACATGTGTTTAAACTAGGCCTTGTGGAAAGAAATATAAATAAGATATTATGACTAGTATTAAAAATATAAAAGTAAAGGCACTGGACTTCAAAGTAAAATATACCACTTGATAGGTCTTAAAGACTACTTGTATCACATGGAGAATTTCCCCAGGTACTGATATGCTAACATTTCCCACCATCAGGACTGTTTTTCATCAAACCATGATGTCTTCTCATAGCCTATGCATAGAACACATGTTTCTGTTCCTAAGATATTCCTCATGCTTCCTGGAACCTAAAATAATCTCCATTTCTATATCTTTATTGCATCTGCTTGTGATGATGAATTTTGTGTCATTCCAGTCATTCAGGGGAATTTTCAGATGAGATTAACATCAAAAATGATCAATTCTGAGTAAAGCAGATTGCCTTCCGTAATGTGTTTGGGCTATACTCAATAAGTTGAAGTCCTGATAGAACAAAAAGACTTGTCTCCCTAAGCAAGAGGCAACTATCCAGAAAGCTCTCTTTAGACACCATCTGCACCTTTGGCTTTCCTGGGTCTCCAGGCTGTAGTCTTCCAACTAGACCTTCACCACTGGCTCTGAGCCTGCTGGCCCACTCTGCAAATTCTGGAACTGCCAGCCTCCATAGTTGCATGAGCCAACTTCTTAGAAAATATCTCTTTCTATATATGGATACATCTTATTTGTTTTGTTCATTTGGAGAAAACTAATATACCACCCCAAATTCATTATTCTTCCTAAAACATCCATTTTCTCTTGTTTAATAGTTAGCAAGATATACCTACATCACAAGAAGGGCAAACAACATGTTAAAAAGTTGTCACAAACAAACACAAACATACACAAACAACATTTATACATGACAAATATCTAATCAATTTAATTTGCCATCAGATTACTGATTTACGCATACAGACAAAGTCATTCATAGTCAGAGTTACAGTCATTCCTAGTCACAATGCAAAATAAAGTTTTTTTCAGCTTTTTTTCCATTTTTCTCCTTCAACCTACCTCTGCTAACCATTACTCTTCCTGTCCATAACTTCCTGATAGCCCCTATGAAACTTCAGCCAGTTGTTCACTATAGTAAGAACTCTTAATCACGTCTTCCTACTCCATAACCCTGAATCATCTTTTCCTCGCCACTCTATACATCCAAACAGTCATCAAATCACACTGATTTCTCCTTCTCCTCTATTTGTCACTCTTTTGTACAGCACTGGAAATCCAGAAACATTTAATCCTAGGCTCTGAGTCCACCACTAGCGATGACAGTAACTTTGATAAACCTGAAGACCCTTTATGGCCTGGGTTTGGTTGAACTAAGTAGTGTATACATAGGTGGATGTATATGAATGTGAATATGTATTTGTATATGTGCTACATATATGGTGAACTTGAATTTAATATCATGAGTGGGTGAAGAAGGAGCATTATAACATGGCTTGTTCAAATAAAGCAAATATGAAAGCATTTATATAATTCTGTTAGGAACTATGCATACAGAAGCTGCTGCTACTGCTAAGTCGCTTCAGTCGTGTCCGACCCTCAGCAACCCCATGGACTGCAGCCTTCCAGGCTCCTCCGTCCATGGGATTTTCCAGGCAAGAGTACTGGGGTGGGTTGCCATTGCCTTCTCTGTCATACAGAAGAAGAACCCAATAAGGATTCATGCAAAAGTGAGAATAGCTTTGATCAGAATCATGGATGTTCTTTCAAATGTTGTAATTGTGTCTGAAAGGAGAGCATTTTAGATCCTGAGAAACTTCCTCAGGTTAACACAGAAAAAAACTCCACAAAAGGCCCCTTGGTATCTTTTCATAACACAGAAATGGTGGCATATGAGTCCCATGCCTTGCTTTAGGCACCACCATAAATCAGTGTCAACTTCAGGCAAACAAAACCAAAGAAGCGTCTTGCCTCCTTGTCCCCAGACTGTTTTCTTAGCAATGCCACCTGCATTGCTTCCTTAACTTCAGCTGACCTCTGGGATCCAAGTCACACAGAAAAATATATTACATGATGTGGAGCAAATGGAGGAAGGGAGACCCAACTAAATCCCTGGAAAATAAACCTGGCAGCAGTTTTTGTACTGTGAAACACAGAGCACTGATTTTCCCAGAGACGTCAGGAGTCCTACTCGTGTTTGCGGAGGGCTGCAAGGAACCCTCCGGAGAAGGCGATGGCACCCCACTCCAGTACTCTTGCCTGGAAAATCCCATGGACGGAGGAGCCTGGTGGGTTGTAGTCCATGGGGTCGCGGAGAGTCAGACACGACTGAGCGACTTCACTTTCACTTTTCACTTTCATGCATTGGAGAAAGAAATGGCAACCCACTCCAGTGTTCTTGCCTGGAGAATCCCAGGGACGGGGGAGCCTGGTGGGCTGCCGTCTATGGGGTCGCACAGTATCGGACACAACTGAAGTGACTTAGCAGCAGCCACAGCAGCAGCAAGGAGCCCTCAGACCATTCACCCCAACCCAACCATAGAGATTCCACTTTTTCTGTTTTTAAACATTGTGAAAATAATGGCAATCACCTTCTAAAGGTCCCATGCATGCAATGCTACACTCAGTGGCCCCAATCCTGCAACAGGCACCTCCAACTCACGCCTCTTCCAGAGACTCCTGGACACTCCCAGGCAAGTCTGGATCAGTCTCTTATGGGGTCACTGCTCCTTTCTCCTGGGTCCTGGTGTGTGCAGGGTTCTGTTTCTGCCCTCCAAGAGTCTGTTTCCCTAGTCCTTTGTAAGTTCTGGCGGCTCTCTGGTGAGTTAATGGTGACCTCCTCTAAGAGGGCTTATGCCATACCCAGGTCTACTGCACTCAGAGCTCCTGCTCACACAGCAGGCCACTGCTGAGCCATCCCTCTTCAGGAGACACCAAACACAGTTCTGTGTCAGCCTCTGTGTAGTCTCTGGGTCCTGGTGTGCACAAGGTTTGTTTGAGCCTTCTGAGCATCTCTGGTGGGTATGGGGTTTGATTCTAAATGCGATTTTCCCCTCCTATTGTCTTGCTGGGGTTTCTCTGCCCTAGGTGGGGAATCTCCTCACAGCCCCTCCAGCACCACACAGCTCAAGCAGCCTTTTGAAGGAGGTCACCATTATCTTCATTACCTCCATCATAGTTTGGCCTCAGGTCAAATAACAGGGAGGGAACACAGCCCTGCTCATCAACAGAAAATTGGATTAAAGATTTACTGAGCATGTCCCTGTCAATTAGAACAAGACCCAGTTTCCCCCTCAGTCAGTTTCTCCCATCAGGAAGCTTCCATAAGCCTCTTTATCCATCAGAGGGCAAACAGAGTGAAAAACCACAGAGTGAAAACTAACCAATCTGATCACATGGACCACAGCCTTGTCTAACTCAATAAAACTATGAGCCATGCCCTGTAAGGCCACCCAAGGCAGACAGGTCATGGTGGAGAGTTCTGACAAAACATGGTCCACTGGAGAAGGGAATGGCAAACCAAATTCATCATGCTTGCCTTGAGAATCCAATGAACAGTATGAAAAAGCAAAAAGATAGGACACTAAAAGATGAACTCCCCAGGTTGGTAGGTGCCCAATATGCTACTGGAGATCAGTGAAGAAATAACTCCAGAAAGAATGAAGAGACAGAGCCAAAGCAAAGACACCACCAGTTGTGGATGTGACTGGTGACAGAAGTAAAGTCCAATGCTGTAAAGAGCAATATTGCATTCGAACCTGGAATGTTAGGTCCATGAATCAAGGCAAATTGGAAGTGGTTAAACAGGAGATGGCAAGAGTGGACATTGACATTTTAATAATCAGTGAACTAAAATGGACTGGAATGGGTGAATTTAACTCAGATGAATATTATATCTACTACTGTGGGCAAGGATCCCTTAGAAGAAATGGAGTAGCCATCATAGTCAACAAAAGAGTCTGAAATGCAGTACTTAGATGCAATCTCAAAAATGACAAAATGATCTCTGTTCATTTCCAAGGCAAACCATTCAGTATCACAGTAATCCCAGTCTATGTCCTGACAAATAATGCTGAAGAAGCTGAAGTTGAATAGTTCTGTGAAGACCTACAGGACCTTCTAGAACTAAACCCAAGAAAGATGTCCTTTTCATTATAGGGGACTGGCATGCAAAAGTAGGAAGTCAAGAAATATCTGGACTAACAGGCAAATTTGGCCTTGGAGTACAGAATGAAGCAGGGCAAAGGCTAATAGAGTTTTGACAAGAGAACGCCCTGATCATAGCAAATACCGTCTTCCAAAAACACAAGAGAAGACTCTACACATGGACATCATCAGATGGTCAACACCAAAATCAGATTGATTATATTCTTTGCAGCCAAAAATGGAGAAGCTCTATACAGTCAGCAAAAACAAGACCAGAGCTGACTGTGGCTCAGATCATGAACTTCTTATTGCCAAATTCAGGCTTAAATTGAAGAAAGTAGGGAAAACCACAAGACCATTCAAGTATAACCTAAATCAAATCCCTTATGACTCTACAGTGGAAGTGACAAATAGATTCAAGGGATTAGATCTGATAGAGTTCCTAAAGAACTATGGACAGAGGTTCATGACATTGTACAGGAGGAAGTGATCAAGACCATCCCCAAGAAAAAAGAAATGCAAAAAGGCAAAATGGTTGTCTGAGGAGACCTTACAAACAGCTATGAAAAGAAGAGAAGTGAAAGGCAAAGGAGAAAAGGAAAGATATATCCACTTGAATGCAGAGTTCCAAAGAAGAGCAAGGAAGGATAAGAAAGCCTTCCTCAGTGATCAATGCAAAGAAATAGAGGAAAACAATAGAATGGGAAAGACTAGAGATCTCTTCAAGAAAATTAGAGATACCAAGGGAACATTTCATGCAAAGATGGGCTCAATAAAGGACAGAAATGGTATGGACCTAACAGAAGCAGATGATATTAAGAAGAGGTGGCAAGAATACACAGAAGAACTGTACAAAAAAGATCTTCATGGCCCAGATAATCATAAAGGTGTGAGCCAGACATCCTGGAATGCAAAGTCAAGTGGGCCTTGGGAAAGATTGAAGCATCAATCTTTCCTGATGCCTGACTGGGCATCAGAAAAGATTGAAGGTGGGAGGGGAAGGGGATGACAGAGGATGAGACAGTTGGTTGGGATCACCAACTCAATGGTCATGAGTTTGAGTAAACTCCGGGAGTTGGTGTGCCTGGCATGCCGCAGTCCCTGGGGTCAAAAGGAGTCGGACATGACTGAGTAACTGAACTGAACTGAACTGAAACATTGTGATTCCACTTAATTTTAATCTGGGGAAAGAATTCACCCATTTTTAATTGAAAATATTGACATAACATGTAATACACTGAGTCAGGTCAGCTGGGTGCTAGTTTTGCCACTGAGACTTCATATCCTGGCAACTTAGATTCTCATTTATATATGGAAATAACACTTGGTTCTTTGCTCTCTATAAAGATCAAATGAGTTGATGCTTATTAAAGGTCTTTGAAAAACTAGAGGATATAATACCAACACAAATGTGGTGTTTGTAGCATGATGCTGACTATATGTTATCTATTTAACAAATCTATTCAGTGGCTCAATGGTTAAAAATCCACCTGGCAATGCAGGAGACACAGGTTTTATTCCTGGGTTGGGAAAAAGCCCTGGAGAAGGAAATGGCAACCTACTCTAGTATTCTTGCCTGGGAAATCCCATGAACAGAGTAGTTTGGCAGGCTACAGCCCATGGAGTCACAAAAGAGTTGGACACACCTTACAAACTGCTGCTGCTGCTGCTAAGTCGCTTCAGTCGTGTCCGACTCCGTGCGACCCCAAAGACGGCAGCCCACCAGGCTCCCCCATCCCTGGGATTCTCCAGGCAAGAACACTGGAGTGGGTTGCCATTTCCTTTCCAATGCATGAAAGTGAAAAGTCAAAGTGAAGTCACTCAGTCATGTCCAACGCTTTGCGACCCCATGGACTGCAGCCTACCAGGCTCCTCTGTCTATGGGATTTTCCAGGCAAGAGTACTGGAGTGAGATGCCATTGCTTTCTCCGCCTTACAAACTAAGCAGCAACAAATTCCATAGTGATGCTGCAAGCTAACCCTTAGCCTGTTTTCCTTCACAATATCAAGGACATTGGAGACTATGCAGACTCTGTGACTGTTATTTCTTTGTTCTGTAGTTTTGAAAAATCTTTGTTCTTATTTTTCCAATACATTTGTTTTAGCAGCTTCCCAGGTGGCACAAGGGGTGAGAATCTGCCTACCAATACAGGAGACACAGGAAGTGCAGGTTCAAACCCTGGGCTGAGAAGGTCCCCTGGAGGAGGAAATGGCACTCCAGCATTCCTGCCTGGAAAATTCCATAGGCAGAGGAGTTTGGAGGGCTACAGTCCAGGGGGTCCCAAAGAGCAGACATGACTAAACACAACAACCAAAAGCAGCAAAACTCTTTTTTTTTTTTTAAGTGAAGCTCATGTAGAATAGCATTATATTTAAAAACAAAAGAGAGAACAAAAGATATTGAACCACATAAAACAGGAGGGGAGGCCCACTGATACAAGCTGACCCTCCTGCCCAAGCCACCCCTGGTACACCTCTGTAGAATCCACGGCTCAGCTAGTCAGAGTTGAATGACTCCCTTAGTTTGTGACCACATATTTGTGATCACAACTAATAAATATTTTTATTATTTTAAAAATTATTCTAAATATAATTATATTCAATGATTTTCAATTTTTTTCAAGAGGCAGTGTGGGTCACTTGGAAATTTTTAGTGACATTTTAATTTTAATTAAGTATTTACTTGTCAATTGATTTCAATTTTGCCCTTCTTAACAGCCTGAACGTTGATCTGAGGAATCACTTTCTCTCCTTTGCAAGAAATATTGACAGGTCCAAAAACAGAGGTGACTGACTGCTTTAGACAAAAGATGTTCAGGTAACTCAAGCTAAGTCAATCAGACTTTTTCTTTAAAATCTCAAAATTTTGACAAAATAATGGTAAAGTACATTCATCTGGGTGATGAATCCAAATAGGTCTCTGGAGTCTCAGGTTGTTGAGGCCAGAAATTTTGGGCCAAATTGGCTCCTATTGTGTCTGACTTATTTCCTAGCCTTTTCTCCAGCATTCATAACCATTCTATAAGCAAGCTCCTTTCTATCCACCTGAGTAAATCTCTTTTGTTTAATTTAACCAGATATTTTGCTTGCAGAACAAAAACAAAAACTCTAGCTAAATTTATATCCTCAATAACCTTCCAATTATACTAGACTACATTTAACTACATAAATACTTATCAAAGAACCATCCATGTAACTATAATATATTCTGCCATGTGCTTATCATAATGCTGATATTGGGTAAGGAATTTGACATATATTTTCTAAATTAGTTGCCACAAAATATAATGAACAGATATTATTTTCTCAGTTTTTTGGATGAACAAAGTCAGGCTTAAACAAGTCATATAACTTTTCTAAGCTCATGTAGCTAGAGAACAGCCTAGAAGTTCAGTTCAGTTCAGTTCACTAGCTCAGTCATGTCCGACTCTTTGTGACCCCATGAATCACAGCACGCCAGGCCTCCCTGTCCATCACCAACTCCCAGAGTTTACCCAAACTCATGTCCATTGAGTTGGTGATGCCATCTGATCATCTCATCCTCTGTCATCCCTTTATCCTCCTGCCTTCAGTCTTCCCCAACATCAGGGTCTTTTCAAATGAGTCAGCTCTTCACATCAGGTGGCCAAAATATAGAAGTTCAAAGATCAGTTAATTTGGCTTCTCAACTCTGGTTCTTTCATCTTATATACTCCATCATGAGTTGAATTATTGCTGATGAACTGTTTCACTCAGTGTCTTGATTTTACTTTTGGGTTGTTACAGTATTCATTCTAGTTAAGGAGATAATAAAATATTATATTAATTAGGGGATAAATTAATTTGCATTTCTATGTTGAGAAGGATGTATGAATGTAAATATATATTTAAAACACTAGTGCTGTTGAAAGAATAAGAACAACAGCTAGAAGACATCACATTTTACATTACCTCCTATATATATTCTTAGCCAAAATGCACGTCAGCTAAACATTTATTGATTAAGCATCAGTCACCTCTCCTAGAGTTCAGGAAGTACTTTGGTGTTTTATTAGTAACTCTGCTGATATAAACAAAATCATGTTTGGTCTCAGCCTTCAGACAGGAATATTTCATTTATTTCCTTTGAGGTTTTGGCACATATCTGGCATTTCAGGTGGAGTCTAATTTTAACGCTAGATCTTTACTTTACTTATTGTTTGAGGAAACATAACACTATGGACAGAAAGGAATCACCCAAAAAGTTAGGGAATGATACGTGTTAAGATTTGATTTGAAATTTCTCTCACCTACTGTTTTACCTCATGCACAAATAAAGACATATAATGTTCATCTTCCAAATATTAAAAAAAAATTATTTTGTGAAAAATGCACCTGCATGTAACACATTTTTTAAAAATTAAACCTAGCAGAATTACCTACATACACACAAAATAAAATAGAGTATTTGTGTGCATCTGTGTATATGCATGGGGTTTCCCAGATGGCTCAGTGGTAAAGAATCCACCTGCCAATGCAGGAGACTCAGGAGAAGTACAATGAAATAAACTAGTGAAGGGTGCAAAAAGGAGCATTTCAGGAGAAACCGAAAAAAACTCCACATTTAAAAAAAAATTCCATTAGTCACTACTACTGAATAGTGAGCAAATGGGGAGGGCATCATGAGAGGAGTTAGACAGGGCCAAATCTTCCAGGGCCTTGATCAGGTGTTGGGTTTTATTCCAAGTACAAGGGGAGGCTAATCAGGAAAGTGAGAAGGTATAATTTATGTTTTTATGTTTACTCTAACTGCTAGGTAGAAAATGCACTGGAAAAAAAATATCAGGTTACTGCAATAGCACTGACAAAAACAGTGCTTCTTTAGATGAGGTGGGAGTGATAGCGATGGAGAAAAATGGCAGGAGAGATGGAGAGAGGAAGGGAGGAAAGGTTTTTCTTGCTTGCAATAAGTAAAATAACCTTTGTGCAACTTTATATGAATAATTCATTCTTATGTGTGTGCATATCAGACAAAAGAATAAGGAAGTAAAAACATAACCCAAATTCTACCTCCCTGAATCAGACACCTTTCTCCACACTCAAACAATCACACAGAAACATTTGCAAACACTCACAAAGACACACAAGATAATATTAGATACACACATTTCCCCACTTTGCTTTCTTCATCCCTATTACCTTACATACATTTGACTCATTCGTAATTAGGTACATAGTTGTATCATCTGGTTGTATTGCAGTTGATTCATTCCTTCCCCATAGATGGCTTTTAGCTTTATTGATAGTTTTTCATCACTAAAAATAATGCTTTTTTAAATATCTTTATTATATATTGGTGTTTTAATTTCTATCTTAGAGATTCTCAGGAGTAGAACTGATGAACAAATAGTTCCATATTGCTTTCCAAAAAGCCTATTAAAATTCCCAATTCTACCAGCAATATATGAGGATAAACTCCTCACAAATCCACCAACCATCACTATTCTGTGTTATTCTTTCTTGTCACCTACACCTTCTTTATATGTAGAAAAACTCTGTATAACAGCCTCTGTGTACCAAATACTGCAAACCCAGGCATTCAATGAGAATCTAGTGACATAAAGACTGGATAATGTGAAGATTCCATTCTGGCAAGGGTGGGAAGAGTTCTGTCTAATTTTCAGAGACAGCAATGGGAATAAAATTCAGGGGAACTCAATTCTGAGTTTGGACATGTTAAATTTAAGAGCCCTTTGTCACTTTCAAGTAGAGATTTCCAGCAGGCACTTGAATATATGTCTAGAGTTGAGAGGAAAAGTGTGAACTAGAGGTGAGAAAGCCAACAAATGGATGATATCTGAAGCTAAGGTAACAGAGGATAAGAGTATGTTGAGGACAGAGAAGAGAGAGATATCAAGCCTAAACATTGAGGAAACCCAAATTTAGAAGTTAATCTGGAGGAGAATCTGAGAAGCAATCACCAGGAAGACGAGAGGTTAAGAAGGCCACATTGAATTTGGGAAAGATAACCACCATACATTCTTTTAGCAGACCCCATCAAATAAAGTTGGAAAGGTGTTCACTGCCTGTGACCAAGAGAAGGTCTTGGAAAAATTGGCAGAGAGCAATTTCAGGTAAAATCTGGAGGAGAAAATAGAGTGAAGTGTATCAAGCAGGGGCTAGTGAAGGGCAGAAAGTGAACCATTAAAGGAAGGATTCATTGAAGGCATGTGTCTTTATCTCATCATCCCAAATCTTTGAAGTCCCGGAGAGAGGATGTACAGAGAACAAGATCAGAGGAAAGTTCAGGTTAAAGGGATTCTTATTCTACCCAGTCTGGGTTTTGGAGAAGACTACCGTGACAGGTGACCATGTGGCACCTATGAGCACGGATAATGGCACCATGATGCGGTTGGCCTCTTGGGCCTTTTTCAGCCCCACTGTGTCAGGCAAGATGAATCTGGGGTTTGCAAACCTGCCATGGGGTCAGTGAAGTTGAAAGAACGGGGAAGAGCGGAAGGTTCATGTCAGGTCAAACATCTAGACCAGGATTTGGGTTAAAAATAAGGCAGAGCTTTAAGAGATCTGTAATCTCAATGAGAGCTGAAGAAAAGGCAGATTTGAAGGAAAGGTAAGCTGGACCCTGGCCTGGCCTAAATAGTTTATATAGTCAGCTTTGCTCTAGAAGACATATGTGTTCCTAATAATCACCATGCTTGGCAAAATAGCAAAATAAAAACCTCAGGGCTTACTGGGAAAATGAAGTTTGGAATAACACTCAAAAATTTTTATCAGTGACACATAAAATTAGTACTGGGACCCAGTTAAAATGAAAGCTTTATTTTATAAATGTTAAATAGTTAAGAAATATATAAATATGACAGTTTACCTTGAAAATGACCTGAAATTTGTCTTTGGAAGTGGACATTGGAAAAGATACAGCTGAGAATTACTGGGAAGTAGTGCAAAAAGAAACAATTACAAACCCAGATGAAGATGAGAGTGATTCACAACACATGGGATGAAAGGAGGCAGCTGAGAGCTGTTTGAGGCATGTGTTTGTATACTCCTCCAAAGGCTCAGTTCTGCTTGGGGAAGTTTTCAGTATTCCCCTAGTGTTTCCTGCTCAAGAAATTGAGCATAAGCAAATGGAGGTAGGATTCATGCTCCAATTATTCCCTAATATATCAATCATGTTTTTAAAACAAGCATTATAGCAGAAACTGACTATACTATGAATTCATCAGCTATAAACAGTAGCAGACATCAGCAAAACAATTAGAGACAGGAATGGCTTAACCATGCATCAGCAGTTGTCAAGTGGGCGTATTCACAGACCAGCAGCAGAGAATGGGGCCCTTTTCCCCTCAAGGCCATGTAGACCAACGTAATCAAGTTTTTTGCTTTACGTTTGTTTGTGTTGGGGAGATAAGATTTATCTCTATGTTTTCTCAATTTTTCTAGGATGATCCTGGTATAGAATAAAATCAAGATATACTTGACATATAACATTGCTTTATTGAGATGTAATTGATGTATCAGTTCCATTCAGTTCAGTCACTCTGTTGTGTCCCCATGGCCTGCAGTTCACCAGGCTTCCTTGTCCATCACCAACTCCAGGATCTTGCTCAAAGTCATGTCCATTGAGTTACTGATGTCATCCAACATTTTCGTCCTCTGTCATCCCCTTCTCCTCCTTCCTTCAATCTTTCCCAGCATCAGCGTATTTTCAAATGAGTCAGTTCTTCGCATCAAGGGGCCAAAGTATTGGGGTTTCAGCTTCATCATCAGTCCTTCCAGTGAATATTCAGGACTGATTTCCTTTAGGATGGACTGGTTGGGTCTCCTTGCAGTCCGAGGGACTCTCAAAAGTCTTCTCCAACACCACAGTTCAAAAGCATCTATTCTTCGGTGCTCAGCTTTCTTTATAGTCCAACTCTCACATCCATACATGACTACTGGAAAAACCATAGCTTTGACTAGACAGCCCTTTGTCGGCAAAGTAATGTCTCTACTTTTTAATATGCTGTCTAGGTTGGTCATAGCTTTTCTTTCAAGGAGCAAGTGTCTTAATTTCATGGCTGCAGTCACCGTCCATGGTGATTTTGGAGCCCCCCAAAATAGTCTTTCTCTGTTTCCATTGTTTCCTCATCTAATTGCCATGAAGTGATGGGACTGGATGCCATGATCTTCTTTTTCTGAATGTTGAGTTTTAAGCCAGCATTTTCACTCTCCTCTTTCCCTTTCATCAAGAGGCTCTTTAGTTTTTCTTTGCTTGCAGCCATAAAGATGGTGGCATCTGTGTATCTGACATTATTGATATTTCTCCAGGCAATCTTAATTCCAGCTTGTGATTCATCCAGCCTGGTATCACATGATGTACTCTGCATATAAGTTAAATAAGCAGGGTGACAATATACAGCCTTGACATACTCCTTTCCCAATTTGGAACCAGTCTGTTGTTCCATGTCCAGTTCTAACTGTTGCTTCTTGACCAGCACACAGATTTCTCAGGAGTCAGGTAAGATGGTCTGGCATTCCCATCTCTTTAAGAATTTTCCACAGTGTGTTATGATCCACACAGTCAAAGGCTTTGGCATAGTCAATAAAGCAGAAATAGATGTTTTTCTGGAACCCTCTTGCTTTTTCAATGATCCAATGGATATTGGCAATTTGATCTCTGGATCTAAATCCAGCTTGAACATCTGGAAGTTCACACTTCATGTACTGCTGAAGCCTGGCTTGGAGAATTTTGAGCATTACTTTGCTAGCATGTGAGATGAGTGCAATTGTGCAGGAGTTTGAGCATTCTTTGGCATTGCCCTTCTTAGGGATTGGAACAAAAACTGACCTTTCTAGTCCTGTGGCCACTGCTGAGTTTTCCAAATGTGCTGGCATATTGAGTGTCGTACTTTCACAGCATCATCTTTTAGGATTTGAAATAGGTCAACTGGAATTCCATCACCTCCACTAGCTTTGTTAGTAGTGATGCTTCCTAAGGCCCACTTGACTTCACATTCCAGGATGTCTGGCTTAAGGTGGGTGATCACACCATCGTGATTATCTGGGTCATGAGGATCTTTTTTGTATAGTTCTTCTGTGTAGTCTCGTTCAAGGTGTACACTATAATGATTTGATATATGTATATATTGCAAAATGATTGTACCACAAGAAGCTTAGTTAGTTAATATAGTTAATATATCTATCACTTCATATAATTAAAGTGTGTGTGTATATGTGTGAGCAGTAAGAAATTTTAAGACCTAGTTTCTTAGCAACTTTCAAATGCATAATGCAGTATTCAGGCAACAGAGGTAGTATAGTTCTTCTGTGTAGTCTCGTTCAAGGTGTACACTATAATGATTTGATATATGTATATATTGCAAAATGATTGTACCACAAGAAGCTTAGTTAGTTAATATAGTTAATATATCTATCACTTCATATAATTAAAGTGTGTGTGTATATGTGTGAGCAGTAAGAAATTTTAAGACCTAGTTTCTTAGCAACTTTCAAATGCATAATGCAGCATTCAGGCAACAGAGGTCTCAAACAGTGGCACTGTAGCAGAACACACAGGTAATTTTTTCCAAGGTTGTACAGAAAGTCAAAGATAAAACAAAAAATGTAATTTAACCCTCTTTAGCTACAATCTAATTTTATATCCTCTACACACATTACCAAGTTCATGTTCTCCAGAGAGGTTTCGGGTTATTTCTATACTGCAATCTTGTTTTTAGCTTTTAGTTTTGCTAGAATTCTATAACCAGTGCACAAAAGTAGGACATATTGTGCCCCCAAAAAAAGAATAGTTCTGTTCTTATATCACCTAAAGGCACAAATAACACAGGCAAAGAAAAATGAAATATCTATGTAGTAGCAAATAGTATAAATGTAATTATCTTTAGACTGGGCACTTGAAAGACAATATCCCAGGAGAGAAAGTAAATGATTAGCAAACACTAACTGGAGACTTGTGTTGTGTCTAGAGGAACCTTCTTGCATACAGAAAAATGATGGTAGCAGCACAGAACCAATAATCCCTTTCTCTTTCTCCTTTCCTCCAGCTCTGGAATACTCAGCCTGGATCTGGTTCTAGCCACTTCCAGTTACTAATATTCATGGCCAGCCCAAGAGCATTTAAGGTTTGTGCCCTCCCATGGTTATAGACTTACTGACTGAATATTAAGAACGTTCAAGATTCAATAGAACTACCAGTATTGGTATGAAAGCCAGAGAAAATGATGATAATCTTCAGTATTTACATCATGCTTTACAGTTTCAAGATTTTCTTACCTCTATTTTTTAATGTGGGCATCACAAAACATGTGAGTAAGATATGGTATACTATGCATCTTGCCCAAAAAGATATTGAGACTTGCCTCTGGGTACTGAACTCTGAATTGCAAAGCTAGACATTAATTCCAGGAGGCCTCATAGATCCCTTCTCACTTTCTAAACCACACCACCCACTGCAACCATTCATAAAGCTCATCTTGCATACTTACCTATTCAGCATCCATCTGAATTTATAAATACTCTGACTATAAAATATTAACTTTTGTATGGCCTTCTAGTATATTTAATTATTTTATGCAGTTGTAATTTTATAGTATAACTCTGTTGATATAGTGTATGTATATATAATTTCATGTAATATAGATAGTATTCATTTTATGTGTTCTATGTACCATTCATAGTTATTTTTCTAATATCGCCATCATATTGAAGCTAGCATATTTTCTTGCAATTTCTCTACTGTTAGACACTATGGCTATTTCTATTCATTGCAGCTTTTTTTATTTTCTCATTTTCAAAAGCTTCTGTGAATAATTTCACAGACAATACTCTATCCTTCCTTTTTATTATCTCCTTAGGATACATGTCTAGTTATTCTAACAATTTAAAACAGCACATATAACTTTTATAGTTTTTAAGTGTGTGCATACTAAGTAGCTTCTGTAGTGTCCAACTCTTTGCAACCCTAAGGACTGTAGTCTGCCATGCTCCTTTGTCCATGGGATTCTTCAGACAAGAATACTGGAGTGGGTTGCCATTTCCTTCTCCAGGGGATCTTTCCAACCCAGAGATTGAACCCGGGTCTCCCACATTGTAGGCAGATGCTTTACCATCTGAGCCACAAACAGACTATATAGATTATGAAAAGAAAGTGAACGTGAAGTCACTCAATCGTGTCCGAAACTTTGCGACTCCATGGACTGTAGCCTGCCAGGCTCTTCCATCCATGGGATTTTCCAGGCAAGAATACTGGAGTGGGTTGCCAGTTCCTTCTCCAGAGGATCTTCCCAACCCAGGGATCGAACCCTGGTCCCCCACACCGCAGTTAGACTCTTTACCATCTGTGCCATGAGGAACAGAGGAAAATACTTTTAAGTGAAAAGGTTAAAAAGGGAGCAATATATGAAGAAACAGTAGCTGACAATTTTTCTATCTAAACACCTTGAGTCACAATTTCAAAGACCTTTATAAATCTCCAACAGGAAAAATACAAAGGGAATCATATCAAGGCATATTATACTCAGACTAATGAAAAAGAAAAAGTTAAAGCACAATCAGAGATAAAGGAAACATTTCCTTCAGAGGAGTACTTATCAAACACAGAGTAAATTTTCCACCTGAAACTGGAAGCCAAAAGACAGCAGAACGGCATTGTTTAAAGTGTAATAAAATGCTATGCTGTGTCCTGTGCTTAGTTGCTCAGTCAAGTCCAGCTCTTTGCTACCCTATGCCAGGCTTTTCCATCCATGGGATTCTCCAGGCAAGAATACTGGAAAGGGTTGCCATGCCCTCCTCCAGGGAATCTTCCCGACCCATGGATTGAACCTAGGTCTCCCGCGTTGCAGGCGAATTCTTTAATGTCTGAGTCACCAGAGAAGCCCAATGTAACGCTACCAAATGATAATTCTATACCAGCTAGTATATCCTTTAAAAAATGGGAAATATGAAAGGTAAAATGAAGTTTGTACAATAAAATGCAAGAAAATCATCATGTTCTTGCAGCAGCAAAGATTTTTTTAAGCAGGGCTACAAAACACTGACCATAAATAAGAGGAGGACTATGAATTGGACTACATTAAAATGAAGACTGCTAGTCATCAAAAGATCTCATTAATGAGTAAAAATGCAAGACAGGGGTTGGGAGAAGGTATTTCCAACACATTTACTCAACTAACACTTATATCCAAATTTTGTAAAACTCACAAATCAACAACAAAAAGGTACACAATTGTCCAATAAATATAAAATATTATCCTCCCATTAAACATTGAGAAAATGGAAACTAAAATCACAGTGTAATACCACTACATACACTCAGCAGGATCCTTGAGTGGATAAATAAATATGTAGTATCAGTTCAGTTCACTCACTCAGTCGTGTCCGACCCTTTACAACTCCATGAATCGCAGCATGCCAGTCCTTCCTGTCCGTCAACAACTCCCGGAGTTTATTCAAACTCATGTCTATCGAGTGGGTGATGCCATTCAGCCATCTCATTCTCTGTCGTCCCCTTCTCCTCCTGCCCCCAATCCTTCCCAGCATCAGAGTCTTTTCCGAGTCAACTCTTCACACGAGGTGGCCAAAGTATTGGAGTTTCAGCTTTAGCATCAGTCCTTCCAATGAACACCCAGGACTGATCTCCTTTAGGATGGACTGGTTGAACCTCCTTGCAGTCCAAGGGACTCTCAAGAGTCTTTTCCAACACTACAGTTCAAAAGCAACAATTCGGCGCTCAGCTTTCTTCACAGTCCAACTCTCACATCTATACATGACCACTGGAAAAACCATAGCCTTGACTAGATGGACCTTTGTTGGCAAAGTAATGTCTCTGCTTTTGAATATGCTATCTAGGTTGGTCATAAGTTTCCTTCCAAAGAGCAAGCATCTTTTAATTTCATGGCTACAGTCACCATCTGCAGTGATTTTGGAGCCCCCCCAAAATGAAGTCTGACACTGTTTCCACTGTTTCCCCATCTATTTCCCATGAAGTGATGGGACCAGATGCCATGATCTTCGTTTTCTGAATGTTGAGCTTTAAGCCAACTTTTTCACTCTACTCTTTCACTTTCTTCAAGAGGCTTTTTAGTTCTTCTTCACTTTCTGCCATAAGGGTGGTGTCATCAGCATATCTGAGATTATTGATATTTCTCCCAGCAATCTTGATTCCAGCTTGTGCTTCTTCCAGCCCAGCGTTTCTCATGATGTACTCTGCATAGAAGTTAAATAAGCAGGGTGACAATATACAGCTTTGACATACTCCTTTTCCTATTTGGAACTAGTCTGTTGTTCCATGTCCGGTTCTAACTGTTGCTTTCTGACCTGCATATAGGTTTCTCAAGACGCAGGTTAAGTGGTCTGGTATTCCCATCTCTTTCAGAATTTTCCACAGATAGTATTTTATAAAACAAAATACTATGCAGCAAATAAATGAACAATATATTGCAATGTACATAATCTGAATAATTCTCACAGGCATAATGTTGAGTTAAAGAAGTCAAAGAAAAAGAAGCATTAATGACTCCATATATAAACTTACCCCAGGCAAAACCAATCCACAATAATGTTAAGTCAGATTAGTGGTAATTATGGCAGAGGACAATATTGATTGGGTACTGGAATGAGGATGACTTCTGAGGACCTGATCTTGTTCTATATTCTTATCTGATGTTTATTATGTGTGTGTAGACATATGCAAAACTTAATCAAGTTGTACATTACAATCTACTCCCAACATGTAGGGACTTCCCAAGGTGGCTCAGCAGGTAAAGAGTCTGCCTGCCAATGCAGGAGACAGGAGACACGGGTTCAACTGCTGGGTTGGGAAGATCTCCTGGAGAAGGAAATGGCAACCCACTCAGTATTTTTGCCTGAGAGAGCCCATGGACAGAGGAGCCTATTGGGCTACAGTCTATGGGGTTGCAGAGTCAGACAGGACTTAGCAACTGAGCACACATCCACACATGCCTAACATGTATGTTTTGTTTTATCAATAATAAAATTTGCAAAAAAGTGCAAAATATCCAATTTTAATGTATTGTAATCCAGCACAGTCATGCAACAGGGAAAGATTAAAGCAAGTGAAAGGAATTTGTCAAACACACATTCATTTCCTCCCTGAAGATAAAATGAAGGAAATATGTCACAATAATAGAGGAGAATGTGGTGAGAGTACTTTGGAAAATATTTCATATTATTTGTGAATACCATCTATTATCACTGTTTTCACAAAAGCAAATGTTATGTCTAGGAGCTAATTCTTCATCCTCCTAAGTACTGACTGTCTAACTTTTCTGAAACTAATATTGATCTATTGAGTGCTTAGAATACATCAGACTCTACAAGAATTTTGAATGTACTACCCCAATTTATAGTCTCAAAATCCCCATGAAACAGGTAAAAGTAATATTATTAGTGCCATTTAACATATGAGGAAACTGAAATTTAAACAGGCTTGGTAATTTGAGCAAAATCATACACTAATATGCAGCAGAACTAGGTTCTTAGGGCAGCGCTTGTCAGTGAGTGTACTGGATGCAGTTAGCCAATAGTTGTGAAAACATGAAAAGGTTTCTAGGTATCATCTATGCCATGTATTTATTTATTTTATTTTTTTGAAGAAGTTAGCATTTATTTCTATGAGCCTTAAAAAAAGGAAACCCAAACCAACACAAAAGTTTTCAAGTCCCTAGATAAATGAGGATGCCTGTAGAATTCTAATATAACCTTGATATCTGTTAATTAACTATTTACTAGTAACCAGATTTTAAGGTGCCATGTATTTATAACAAACCATCTTGCTTCTCAAAGGGAACCCTTGTGGAAGAGGGAGAGGGTGGGATGATTTGGGAGAATGGCATTAAAACATGTATAATATCATGTAAGAAATGAATCACCAGTCTAGGTTCGATGCAGGATCAGGATGCTTGGGGCTGGTGCATTGGGATGACCCAGAGAGATGGTGTGGGGAGGGAGGTGCGAGGGGGGTTCAGGATTGGGAACTCATGTACACCCATGGCAGATTCATGTTGATATATGGCAAAACCAATACAGTATTGTAAAGTAAAATAAAGTAAAATTTAAAAAAAAAATCTAATGCAAAGTTGGGATGAACTTGAATTGAGGATGATTATTACATAGTTCATTATTTTATATATATATTCAATATATTTATATATATATATATAATATAGTGCATGTTAGCATATTGGTATCAGTAACTGTTTTAATTTCTTAATCTGTTGACTCATTCATCCTCCAACTATTTACTGAGAATCTGTCATGTACTAGAACAGGGAATATGATGTTAAAAATATAGACAAAATTTCTCCTCTTAGAGCTAACAATTAAGAGGAGAGGACAAGTAAGTCAGTAAATAAATAAATGAGTTTAGAAAGTGATAAATGCTATTAGCAGATTGAAGGGTTAGAGGTTCCAGGCTACTTTAATGAGGCTGCCTCAGGAAAAACTCCCAGTGAGGCAACACAAATGACAATATGGAGCCAGCCAGGCGAAGACCTGAAGAAAAGGCATCCCAAGAGGAGGAAGCAGCAGGTGTAAAGTGTCCTGCTGTGCGGGTTACATCTGAAGAACCCCGGGAAAGAGAGGATGCCTAATCCAGCGTCCTTTAATATTCACATTTTAAAAATATTTGAATTGCACATAGAATATTATCTGTCTTCATTCTGACTTAAAAGTCAAGTTTGCCAGTATTATTAGCAATACTCAGGCTCTGCTATATTATGAGCAACTTAGCTCTGGCCCTAAACTTGCATACTCTACTAAGCAAAGCAAAAGTCGTGAAATTTGCTAAACTCACGGGTCCAAAGAGTCATTTTAGTGAGCAACTATTTTTATTGGAACCTGCCTCTTGGAGTATAACTCTGCCTAAGTAGTTTATAAAAATAATACCTCTAACCACACAAATACTAGCCCTGAGACTATTTTTCAAACTTCAGTGTGATACTTGGTATCGTGTTAAAATGCAAATAAATTTTGGTTCAGCAGGTCTGGGTGGAATCTGAGATTTGACATTTCTGACAAACTCCCAGGTGATCCTGTCCTGCTGGCTCTTGAAACACAGTTTGAGTAAGAAGACCGTGTGTATCTTAAGTCTGTTCAGTCGTGTCCAACTGTTTGCAAGCCTGTGGATTGTAGCCCGCCAGGCTCCTCTGTCCATGGGATTCTCCAGGCAAGAACACTGGAGTGGGTGGCATGCCCTCCTCCACAGGATCGTCCCCACCCAGGGATCAAACCTGAGTCTCTTTTGTCTCCTGAATTGGCAGCTGGGTTCTTTACCACTAGCGCCACCTGGGAAGCCACAAGAAGACCTTAGAATATTTCTAATAAATAAAAATTTATTTGTCTTCCAGCAATATTTAAGTGCCATACATTTTTTGTGCCAGTCAGAATGGCACTCTGGGCAATGACAAGGATGATCTGCTGCTTAATCTGGCTCTGGTTGTAATAATTAAGTTAAATAACATATGTGAAAACACTCTCCACATAATAAGTGCACAATTACTGTTATTTTTATCTAGTGGTAATTTAATTGCTTCAAATAAAAACCAAACTACTGATGATGGAACTATTAAAATCATGTCTTAGTTAAAATACACTCTTAAATGCACTGGACTTCTCTTGTCTTTATGTACAAAAAGGGGATGTGTTAACATACGGTGCACTTTCTTTGTGTTCAGCATTATGTTAAACACTGAGAGTACATAAACAGTTCTGCAGAATAGTCTCTGCCCTGAAGGATCTCCAATACAGTTGAAAGAGTGAGAAAAATAAAGAGAGAATATAATTAGGTGCTAATTAGGTTAATAACATTAATTACTATAGGGGATCCAAGGCAAGTGAGATCAATGAGGTCTGGTGCTGACTCCCTGTTCTGTATCCCACTACAAGTAGACCTGATGAGGGTAAGGAGACTATGCCAAACCCCTGGCCACCTTGATTTTATTCAAGCCCAACCCACAGAGCACAAGGACTCTGAGCATCCATCTTTCCCACTGTGTTTTTTCCTGCTTGCAGCAATGTCTGGGGAAAAGATGGGGCAATGTAGATGTGCAGCTACACAATTCATTGACCCTATTGATCTGTCAGAAGGCAGTGGAAGAAGCTACAGGGCTACAGAATACACACACACAGACACATAGTATTAAGACTTGATTATTTTGTTCCATTGCTGTCTCCAACCAGGTTGCCACTCTACTGATCTTGGGGCATATTCAATGCTTCATATTTCACCTCCTCTTTTAGTAAAAAAAAGAAAAAACAGAAAGAGGTTTGAGAGTATACCTAGTTCAGCATCCCAATAGTTCTTCTTTGATGATAATGCAAATACTAAATATTTTCATTCTGAGGGTGAGCAAACTGGAATATTGTCAAAATTAGGCAAAAAATCTGATGTTTAATTTTCATTTATTGCTTGGTTTAAACTGGCTTTTCCAACGTTCTTTTATGATTTGAGCGTGCAAATGTATATGCACATATATGTACACACACATTTTTCTCCCTGGACTTTTTAAGTGGATCTACTTATTTCTAAAATACTATTTGAACCTTAATATAATCATATATTTTTTCAACGATATTACTGTTTGCCGGGAGCCAGTGTGAGGAACTCCACCCATGGCAAAGGTCATGAGGAAGGAGGCTTGGCATACGCAAAGGCATAATTAAGCCTCAGGAAACACCCTGTTCCCAAGCATCTACCCCCAAAACCAGAGTCTATCTACTACACCTCTAACTTCATGGGGGGCTGTTCCCCACCGGTTCTCTTGGAGAAGGAGTAAACGTACAGCTCAAGTCAATAAAAATACCTGGGCGTGACAAGAGTGTTTCAACTTACGAACTCCTCTGAAGGTTATCTAGCCTGCCTGTATAGGTTCGTCCAGCCACATGTGATTGTTTACAGCCTCCCAACATGAGAAGCACGAGATGTTTTAGACTTACTAAAGGCAAATTCTTTGGGGGAGTTAGAAATTATTAGTATAGTGCGTTGGTTAGGAATTATATTGGTGAAGGGTTTTTCATTTGTTGTGCCAATAATTGCTGCTAATTCCCTGCCCTGGGTGTGACAAGGGTGTCTCAAGTCACACCTCTCTGCTGACAGACTAGCTTGTGTGACAGGATTATCCATACTCCTGCCACATGATTGTTTACTACCTCTCAACCATAAACAGCACAGAGAGTTTGGAGTATTTTGAAAGTCTTAATTAGCATAGGGCTTTTCTCATTGTTGAGTCAATGATTGCCACCAGGCCTCCATATCCTTAGGCACCTGGGAATATATTAATCAATGTATTTGGAATATAGAAAAGGAAATATAGTAGTTTTTAAGGTTAGCAATACTAGACTTTTTGAGTTAATGAATTTTCTCTTTTGTAATAGATCACTGTACTTTGTTATAAATCACTGTGTCTTTGCTATGTAAAAATGTAACTTTATCACTATCTTAAGACTAAATAGATCTTAAGGGGAACATTGGTAAAAGGATTTTCATTTGTGGCTGATGTTTGCTGCTAAATCTCCATATTCCCTGCTCTTATAATGAATATAACTAATATATAGTAGAAATAAGTATTAACCTTTAAGATTAATCATGTTAACCTTGGGTTAAATAAATTCCTTTCTTGATTGTAACTCACTACACCCTCACCCTATAGGAATGCAACTTTATTTGGAGGGTGGTGCCTGGTTTAAGAAAAAACATCCTTGGAAAAAATAAGTTTTTTGGTTATCAGAAAGAAAGGGTCGTAAAATGTCAGCAGGCCTCATGGCCAGAAGATGATGTAAAACCCCTAAGATCGTTTTTTATGTAAAGCACCTGATTTTGATAAAGGTCAGGATTGCTGACCCCCACGTGACTCTGTATTCATCTCTATGTGTAACAAAAGGTATATAAGCAAACCCAAAAATAAAGAAATGGGATCAGTTTCCAGAAACACTGATTCCCCCATGTAGTTCTTTCTTGCTCCCCATTTTTCTGGCTGAATTCCCATCTGGAGCGTGGGTGCCCGCCACGTCTACTTACTTGCCCCGGCTTTCAAGCCCACGTGAGAAGGAGCCCAAGGAGGGGCACTTTCCGATATTCAAGTGGCGCCAGTGGCCCAACGTAGATGGTGCAAATTCCTTGTCTTGGACTTTTATTGGTATCCCACATAAACCAAGGTATTCAGCCTCTTTTTCTCTCCTACTATTTTCTGGCCGAATTCCCATCTGGTGCATGGGTACCCACCAAGCCTGCTAATTTTGCCTGGGCTTCTAAGATCGGACCAGGGGGGCCTCAGTGCCTCCTTTCCTTTGGGAGAACGGGAAGATGCCTGCGGCCTACATAGGTAGTGATTGGTATTCCATGTAAACCAAATTATTCAGCCTCTTTTTCTCTGCTAATTTTCTAATCCCTCTCTATCTGTAGTTAAATAAGTTATTTCCAAGGACGCCAACTCCATCTCCACCTTTGAATCACCCTGGATCCACCAGGGCTGGACCCCGGCAATTGTTTATCATTTTATCTTCCACTACCTGGAATAATGAAGAAAGTCTTCATGAAAGATATAGACCTTGGACAAAGACTCAAAAAATAAGCAAGAATTCAAAGAGCCAAACTAGAGATGGGAAGTGTGACAACATCTTAGCTAAGTAGAACAGCAGGTGTTCAGGTACAAAAAGGATAAATAATTAAGACAGATAATATATATTGAGCTCAAATAAAGTATAGGGTTTAATAAAAACATATGATATTGTGAAAGGGAGATTTTTATTGCTGACAATGATTTTGACTTGAGTCAGGATAAAAAATAATCCTGGGTGTTTAATTTCAGGGAGTGACATGACATAGAAGACTCCACACGTGGACATCACCAGATGGTCAAAACCGACATCAGATTGATTATATTTTTTGCAGCCAAAGATGGAGAAGCTCTATACAGTCAGCAAAAATAGGACTGGGAGCAGACTGTGGCTCAGATCATGAACTCCTTATTGCAAAATTCAGACTTAAATTGAAGAACATAGGGAAAACTACTAGACCATTCAGGTATGACCTAAATCAAATCCCTTATGACTATACAGTGGAAGTGACAAATAGATTCAAGGGATTAGATCTGATAGACAGAGTTCCTGAAGATCTATGGATGGAGGTTTGTGACATTGGACAGGAGGTAGTGATCAAGACCATCCCAAGAAAAAGAAATGTTAGAAGGCAAAATGATTGTCTGAGGAAGCCTTACAAATAGCTGAGAAAAGAAGAGAAGCAAAAGGCAAAGGAGAAAAGGAAAGATATACTCATTCGAATGCAGAGTTCCAAAGAATAGAAAGGAGAGAGAAGAAAGCCTTCCTCAGTGACCAGTGCAAAGAAACAGAGGAAAACAATAGAATGGGAAAGACTAGAGATCTCTTCAAAGAAAATTAGAAATACCAAAGGGAACATTTCATGCAAAGACGGGCTCAATAAAGGACAGAAATGGTATGGACCTAATAGAAGCAGAAGATATTAAGAAGAGTTGGCAAGAATACACAGGAAAACTATACAAAAAAACATTTTCATGACCCAGATAACCATGATGGTGTGATCACTCACCTAGAGTCAGATATCCTGGAATGCAAAGTCAAGTGCACCTTAGGAAGCATCACTACGAACAAAGCTAGGGGAGGTGATGGAATTACAGCTGAGCTACTTCAAATCCTAAAAGATGATGCTGTAAAAGTGCTTCACTCAATATGCCAACAAATTTGGAAAACTCAACAGTGGCCACAGGACTGGAAAATGTCAGTTTTCATTCCAATCCCAAAGAAAGGCAATGCCAAAGAATGTTCAAATTCCCGCACAATTGCATTCATCTCACATGCTAGCAAACTAATGTTCAAAATTCTCCAAGTCAGGCTTCAAATATGTGAACCATGAACTTCTAGATATTCAAGCTGGATTTAGAAAAGGCAGAGGAACCAGAGATCAAATTGCCGACATACGATGGATCATTGAAAAAGCAGGAGAGTGCCAGAAAAACATCTGCTTCTGCCTTATTGACTATGCCAAAACCTTTGACTGTGTGGATCATAACACACTGTGGAAAATTCTTAAAGAGATGGTAATACCAGATCACCTTACCTGCTTCCTCAGAAATCTGTATGCAGGTAGAGAAGCAACAGTTAGAACTGGACATGGAACAACAGACTGGTTCCAAATTGGGAAAGGAGTACATCCAGGCTGTATATTGTCAACCTACTTATTCAACTTATATGCAGAGTATATCAGGTGAAATGCCAGGCTGGATGAAGCACAAGCTGGAATCAAGATTGCAGGGAGAAATATCAATAACCTCAGATATGCAAATTACACCATCTTTATGGCAGAAAGCGAAGAACTAAATNAGGCTGTATATTGTCAACCTACTTATTCAACTTATATGCAGAGTATATCAGGTGAAATGCCAGGCTGGATGAAGCACAAGCTGGAATCAAGATTGCAGGGAGAAATATCAATAACCTCAGATATGCAAATTACACCATCTTTATGGCAGAAAGCGAAGAACTAAATAGCCTCTTGATGAAAGTGAAAGAGGAGAGTGAAAAAGTTGGCTTAAAACTCAACTTTCAGAAAACAAAGATCATGGCATCCAGTCCCATCAGTTCATGGCAAATAGATAGGGAAACAATGGAAACAGTGACAGACTATTTTCTTGGGCTCCAAAATCATTGCAGATGGTGACTGCAGCCATGAAATTAAAAGATGCTTGCTACTTGGAAGGAAAGTTGTGGCCAACCTAGACAGCATATTAAAAAGCAGAGACATTATTTTGCCAACAAAGATCTATCTAGTCAAAGCTATGGTTTTTCTAGTAGTCATGTATGGATGTGAGAGTTGGACTATAAGGAAAGTTGAGCACCAAACAATTGATGTTTTTGAACTGTGGTGTTTGAGAAGACTTTTGATACTCCCTTGTACAGCAAGGAGATCCAACCAGTCAATCCTAAAGGAAATCAGTCCTGAATATTCAATGGAAGGACTGATGCTGAAGCTGAAATTCCAATACTTTGGCCACCAGATTCAAAGAAATGACTCATTTGAAAAGACCCTGATGCTGGGAAAGATTGAAGACAGGAAGAGAAGAGGACAAAATAGGATGAGATGGTTGCATGTCATCACCAACTTGATAGACATGAGTTTGAGCAAGCTCTGGGAGTTGATGAAGGACAAGGAAGCCTGGCATGCTGTAGTCCATGGGGTCACGAAGAGTCAGACATGACTGAGTGACAGAACTGAACTGACATGACATAAATGTATATATAAAAAATGGAACCTGAATTATGAAAACTTGAATTTAGAGGAGTTAATTTAGATATGACATAACTTGGACCCAGAGTAGAGTTTCAAATTAGATACAGGGACAAAAAAGCAGAACAAAATGAATTATTATACATCCTGATCTATTTCATATAGCTGGCAAGCAAGGTTATTATGTGGTTGACAGATGCCACTTGTAATCTAGCAACTTCTCAAGTACTTCCAGGATACTTATCTTCCATAATTTTAGGATAAATTATGTTGTTGTTCAGTTGTTCAGTTGCTCAGTCATGTCTAACTGTTTGCAACCCCACCAGGCTTTCCTACCCTCCACCGTCTCCCGGAGTCTGCCCAAGCTCCTGTCCATTGAGTCAGTGATGCCATTCAAACCTCTCATCCTCTGTCATCCCCTTCTCCTCCTGCCCTCAATCTTTCCCAGCATCAGGGTCTTTTCTTTTCTTTTAAAATTTTATTTATTTATTATTATTATTTTTTTTTACTTTATAATACTGTATTGGTTTTGCCATATATCAACATGAATCCACCACGGGTGTACATAAGTTCCCACTCCTGAACCCCCCTCCCACCTCCCTCCCCATACCATCCCTCTGGGTTATCCCAGTGCACCAACCCCAAGCATCCTGTATCCTGCATTGAACCTAGACTGGCGATTCATTTCTTATATGATATTATACATGTTTCAATGCCATTCTCTCAAATCATTCCACCCTCTCCTCTCCCTCTCCCACAGAGTCAAACAGTCTGTTCTGTACATGGGCGTCTCTTTTGCTGTCTCGCATACAGGGTTATCATTACTTTAAAATATGCTACTAAAATAGTTGCCTTATTCATGGTTCTGATTTTATAAATTTGTAGTCAGTATCTTTCTGTTAAGTACTGTTTAGCATGGCAGCCTTCTCCTTCTAATTAAGGATCACAAAAAATCTCTTATCAATCCCTACTTACTCCAAGAAATTATTGATTACAGAGACATTCAGGCCCTAACATTGAATCATCTTTTCTCTTTTGACATGCTAGCAGACTGGCCCCCTTACCGTCTAGGAAAGACTGTCAAACATATTTGAATATCAATTAGAAAATCTCCCCACTTGTAAATATTGCCAGAATGTTCACAAATCACAGACTGTCTCAGTAATTCCTATTCTTACTGCATAAAATCTATCCTCTTTTCTAACATCCTTGACCTTGCTGAAAGAAAAGTGATGTAGGTGGCTTCTTCTCTTCTACTGCAGGTTTATGAATAAACAGCATTAATTTTGTCTCATACATAGCTTTGTCTATAGCATTTATATGTTATGGGGCAAATCAGTTGGATTGTAGGAGTCAACATATTGGAAATCTTTGTAGGAAATAAGAGAGATAGTCATAATTTATGGACTGAAAGAACTGTATAAAATATATAATGTTATACATGGCAAAAGCAAGAATCAGTGGGAGCCCGGGTTAAAAAAAAAGAGTTTCTGATTTTCTTTTCCAGGTCAATGATTTTTTTAATAAGAAATAAATTTCCTTTAAAAGAAGTTAAATGGTGAAGTTTACATATAAGATTACATGTTTTTGAATCCTCAGTCTTGACTCAACATATCCTATCTGAGTTAAATTATGCAAATTAACCACAATTTCTATACTTGGTTTTTCTCATCTCTAAAATTAGGACAAAATAGCTTTTCTTGCTCCATAAAATTGTGACCTGGATTATAGACAGTAATACTTAAGTAAATCATGTATAATTATACCAACATATAAGAATTAATCACTATTAGCAATGATGATAATGATAATAATGATTCTATGAAAATTTGATTTTTAGATATAAAGGAAGAAAGTAAGCATCATTAAGAAAGATAATCTCTATTGTTATTAATAAAAGTGATAAATTATTTATTTATGGTTCTAGATTTCATTTGATAAATCAAAATTAATTTGGATTCTATATAGAGTGAAAAGATTCAAGTTTACAATTTAGACACTCACCTATAACATAACCTAATTTAATTCAGTCAGTAGTTAAATCATATAAATGCTTGTCTTTATAATGGTGCTATAGACTATTTATTTTTATGATTTCTCTGTTTCTACTCATGAGAACAAATATGGAATATTATTCAGCTTTCATGTATTTTATTTGATTAAAATTAAATTGACTTCTTTGTTACTTTTTAAAAGTACATAATTTAATGTTAACTTTCCCCAAAATCTTGACATATGCAAGTTTTCGTGTCTTCTTTCATCTTGAAATGTTCTCAGCTTAAGTAATGATCTCATCCTTTTTACTGAGTTTATGACTGATTATAAT
>SJXO01003748.1:0-68641 GCA_006408615.1 Connochaetes taurinus
TTTTTTTTTTTCACAGAAACTTACACACAATATTGGGGCTTCAGGGTCACAAAGACTCAGACACAACTGACGTGACTGAGCGTGCACACACGCGTACACAATATAGGATTTCTAGCATTTGTAATAAAGACCAGAGTCCTAAGATTCAAGTGGAAATTCTCTTTCTTCGAATAGGCGATGTTAATCGAAATCAGAAATTCGAATATGTTCAACATTTGAAACACACTATTTCACTTCTTTAAATTTATTTTGCAGAATTTCTCACCTGAGTGTACTCTGCCCTTCCCACTGCTTATGCTGGTTTTAACAGCTGAACATCAAAAATTACCTGTTATTGGAATAACCGATTAATGGTGTGCTTAAAGACATCAGGATGTAATTGTAACATGGTATGATGCTTCAGCTATTAAAGCAGAAGGTGTTAGTCGTGTCTCTTTGCAACCCCATGGACTATAGCCCACCAGGCTCCTCTGTCCACGGGGATTCTCCAGGCAAGAATACTGGAATGGGTTGCCACTTCCTTCTCCAGGGGAATCTTCCCGACCCAGGGATCAAACTCAGGTCTCCTGCACTGCAAGTAGATTCTTTACCATCTGAGCCTCCAGGGAAGCCAGAAGGAATAGCTACATAGGAAGAAAGGGAAACTAGGATAATCAAAACATTTTAAGTGAAAAGAATCTCAAACAGAACACCATCAGAATACAGGAGAGACAGACCCAGAGAGCAAAGCATCTTTACTATTCAATTCTACCTTTGGACCTTTTCCATAATGTCTGTGTCACAACGTCTTCTGGTTTCATTTAGATCTATAATATATTTCAGATATGATTTTTCCTCCTGGGCTAACAATTTTATGAGCTTTTTAATAAGTTAACTGGAGACTTTTTTTCCTCCAGACATGTACCATTGTGTTAACTGCAAGTATGAAAAGGATGTAAGGTAATGTTTAAATATTTAGTGAGTGAATGAAGTCGCTCAGTCGTGTCTGACTCTTTTGAGACCCTATGGGCTGTAGCCTACCAGGCTCCTCCATCCATGGGACTTTCCAGGCAAGAGTACTGGAGTGGGTTGCCATTGCCTTCTCCAGGAGATCTTCCTGACCCAGGGATTGAACCCAGGTCTCCCGCATTGTAGGCAGATGCTTTACTGTCTGAGCCACCAGGGAAGTCAGTTTAAATATTTAAGCCGAAAGTAAAGGTTGTGGTCAGGATAAAAAGGGGAGGGTGGGAAGAAGGGAGAGAGACAGACAGACAGAGACTGACGCGTGAGTCACATCAAAATCTTTCATGGAGGAGGAATTGAGACCCAGTTCAGTTCAGTTCAGTCGCTCAGTCGTGTCTGACTCTTTGTGACTCCATGAACCACAGCACGCCGGGCCTCCCTGTCCATCGCCAGCTCCTGGAGTTTGCTCAAACCCATGTCCATTGAGTCGATGATGCCATCCAACCATCCCATCCTCTGTCATCCCCTTCTCCACCCACCTTCAATCTTTCCCGACATCAGAGTTGGGTGGAATTCCAAGAGAAAAATTTACTTAATACATGAAAACATCTTTAAAAAATAAAACAAGAAGTAGGGACTTCCCTGGTGGTCCAGTGGTTAAGAGTCCACCTGGCAAGGGTGGCAAGGGTTCGATCCCTGGATCGATGATGCCATCCAACCATCCCATCCTCTGTCATCCCCTTCTCCACCCACCTTCAATCTTTCCCGACATCAGAGTTGGGTGGAATTCCCAGAGAAAAATTTACTTAATACATGAAAACATCTTTAAAAAATAAAACAAGAAGTAGGGACTTCCCTGGTGGTCCAGTGGTTAAGAGTCCACCTGGCAAGGGTGGCAAGGGTTCGATCCCTGGTTGAGGAAATTGGATTCCCACATGCCACAGAGGAACTAAGACCACACTCGTGAACTACTCAGCCTGTCCGTCACAACTTGAAATTCCTCGAGCTGCAATGAAAGATTCCACGTGTCACAACTAAGACCCGGTGCAGTGAAATAAATATTGTAAAAAGAAGCATATTTTTTCCTATAGATCTTTGAGGAAAAAAAGGGGGTGGCAAATAAGTGCTTTCCTGGTAGCATTACAGTGGACTAGTCTCTAATTTTCTGTCTGGGATGCACCTTTCCAGTTGCTGATATAGCCACTGGCACCTCTGAAAGAGTCACCCTCCCATACATGTGCACCCACCTCCCAGACACCAGCAGCAGGACACTGACTACTCACCTAGCAGGAGCAGAGGAAGCCAGGGGCACAACAGTCACTCAGTCATGTCCGACTCTTTGCGACCCCATGGACCGCAGCACGCCAGGCCTCCCTGTCCATCACCAACTCCCCAAGTTTCCTCAAACTCATGTCCATTGAGTTAAAGTGGTTTCCTAACAATTTGTTGTGATATGGCCCCAGGCTGTGTGCGGCACTGTGAAAACAGGGTGTCCCCTCCTGCTGCCTCAAGCCCCTTGCATTAGCTGAACATGCCAAGTTCAGACCCCTAAACTGTAGTTAGCAAATCAGGTGGCCATTTTCCACCTCTTGGGGCGGATGGCCAGCCTGCCTCCAGAATAAACACTCTCACGGCACAGGAGAAGTGCCCTTAACGTGGAGGAGATGTCTTTAACGGCCCCTGGGTCTGGCTAAGACTGGGGACATTTTCAAGCCGTCTCTTTAATAAGGGGCAACTGACATTTCCATAGGGAACTGGGACTTTTTCCCCTTCCCCTCGATGGAGGCAGATACATCACCCGGAAAGGAAGTGGGCTTAGTTATGTCACTACTGCTAATGTGTCTGCCAAGACAGATAGCCATTGACACTTTTCATCCATTTCTGCACGAGACGGAAGGTTCACAATCTTAGGATTTCCCCGCAGCTGGAGCCATTGACATTTTCATCCATTTCTGCACGAGACGGAAGGTTCACAATCTTGGGATTTCCCCGCAGCTGGAACCCTCGGGGTGCTGCTGCTGCGGCTAAGTCACTTTAGTCGTGTCTGACTCTGTGCAACCCCATAGACGGCAGCCCACCAGGCTGTCAAAATAACGTGTTCCCTCCAGACAGATGCCCGTGGTGGAATTGGGTGTCCTTAACTAGCCACCCCGTGCTCGCCTACCTCATCCCAGAGCCCGTGGCCTGTGGGTACCAGTTATTTTTCTCATCTTCCCAAACTCCCTCTGACCTTTTAATCCTTTTCCTTGCACAATTTAGGAGAGGGAGACAACGGAATTAATGCACACACTACAGTTTAAACAGCAACAATGACATTTTTGAGTTCGTTGAAATTAGTCTTCAGCATCCACAAAAAGGGATATCACGAAAACAAAAGTAAAAATGTTTCTTGATATTAAATGGTTCTCTAAAAGCAGTCCCTGGAGCAATAGTATCAGTACCACTTGGGGAACTTTTGCAAATAGAATTGATTGTGCCCTATACAGATTGACAGAATCCGGAATTCTGGGGGTGCACCCAGTTCTCCACCATTAACACTCTGGGTGCTTCCGATGTGCAGGGAAGCTTATGAGGATTCAACACGCTTTAAAAAAAAAAAGAAGCCTCCGCTGTCATACAATATTGTCAGTGATACGGTGTCACTTCTCTATTTCATAGTTGAAACTCATTTTGTATTTAAAAAAAACCTAGCCATTTTCTACTAAAAACACTATTTTCTAATTATCGTTAATTGGCTTCCCTAGTAGCTCAGTTGGTAAAGAATCCACCTGCAATGCAGGAGACCCTGGTTCGATTCCTGGGTCAGGAAGATCCGCTGGAGAAGAAAGAGGTTACCCACTCCAGTATTCTTGGGCTTCCCTGGTGCCTCAGCTGGTACAGAATCTGCCTACAATATGGGAGACCTGGGTTCAATCTCTGGGTTGGGCAGATTCCCTGGAGAAGAGAAAGGCTACTCACTCCAGTATTCTGGCCTGGAGAATCCCATGGACTGTATAGCCCATGGTTAATTAACTGACTTATTTACAAGGAGTGGTAAACTTATTCATAAGATGTGTCTGGGGTTAATTAATTCACTCATTTACAAGTGGCAGTAAACTTATATACAAGATGAGGTTGCAGTTAATTGATATTCGTGTGTGACAGTCTGTACAACTTTCTCGTCTTTGAAGGCTCACCTGAAGAACTCACGAAATGAGGAGACAGCTAACAATACTGGCACTGGGCTAGTATTAATAACACTCAGGATAATAATGAGTTTGGCAGGTTGATGGGTGTACACATGGGGCCTCCGTCATGCCAGATGCCAGGCCCTGATTGTTTCATTTCAGCCTCATGGCAGCCTTATGATACAGAGCTTCATACATCTGCATCTGACCCAGAAGACCTGGGCTGCCCAGTGGAGCACCAGTTCATCCCAGAGCACATGGCCTGTGGGTACCAGTGTCAGGCCCCAGGCTGGAGAGCTCCTGCCTCCAGCTCTGTGGCGGCCCCCGATCCATCAACACAACCACAGTCAGTGTCTTTCTGGTCAAAGCCGACAGTTCCTTTTTGGGTCCCCCCGCAACTGCTTTGCACAGAGACATCTTTCCCATATGTATCCTGATTCAAGGGAATACAGATAAGCCCCTGCAGTCACAATTGCAACTGAGCGCCGTGGTGGTCCCCCAGGGTTCAGACCGTGCGTGTGTGGGGAGAGGTCAGTGTGACCTGCAGCGTGGGACCTGGGAGGGACGATGGGGAGACAGGCCTCCCTCCCTTATGATCGGGACAACACCGCTATGCCCAGCTCACTCACGTTTTGTGGGTTCAAGCCCGGTTCGTCCAAGAGTGTGGCTCTGGGTGGAGGTGGCCTTTGTTCCAAGATGTCACTTTTCACAAATCACGTGCCAGTACCTGAGTCCCCAGCATCTACCCACAGAAAGAGAGAAATTATGTTTGCCCTGGACGTATGAAAGGACACCCAGAGAACTATAAGAGTTGATAAGGTGTTCAATGAACTCAAATGACGACACTCAAGACATTTGTAGGCATGCTCAATTCCAAAGCTTATATCTCAACTGTTACATCAAAAAAGATCTTGCTGCAACTTATGACAGTGTACTGTCTGCACTTTCCTCTAAGATGGTGAAGAGTCTGCCTGCAGTGCATGAGACCTGGGATCGATCCATGGGTTAGGAAGATCCCCTGGAGAGGGGAATGGCAACCCACTGCAGTATTCTTGCCTGGAAAATTCCACAGACAGAGGAGCTTGGTGGGCTACGTGGGGTTGCAAAGAGTCAGACATGACTGAGCAACTAATACAAGAGTTCTACAGTATGTGGCCTTGCATTTACGTCTTTAATTCATTATAAGTTTATTTTTGTGTATGGTGTTAGGGAGTGTTCTAATTTCATTCTTTGACATGTAGCTGTCCAGGTTTCCCAGCACTTACTGAAGAGACTATCTTTACTCCATTGTATGTTCTTGCCTCTTTTGTCATAAATTAGGCGACCACGGGTGTGTGGGTTTATCTCTGGGCTTTGTATCATGTTCCATGTGTCTGTCTTTCTGTTTTTGTGCCAGGACCATACTGTCTTGATGGCTGTGGCTCTGAAGTAAGAGAGTCTGATTCTGCCAGATCCATTTTTTCTTTCTCAAGATTAATTTGCTGACTTGTGGTCTTTTGTGTTTTGATACAAACTGTAAAGTTTTTGGATATAGGTGGCGACAAGATCTTTTTTGATTCACCTCCTAGAGTAATGAAAATAAAAACGAAAATAAGCAAATGGGATCTAATTAAACGCAAAAGCTTTTGCATACCAAAGGAAACCATTAACACTAAATGCAAAGACAATCTTCAGAATGAGAGAAAATATTTGCAAGTGAAGCAAATGACAAGGGACTAATCTCCAAAACTCGAGAAGAGAAAGGCTACCCACTGCAGTATTCTGGCCTGGAGATTTCCATGGACTACAGTCCACGGGGTTGCAAAGAGTCGGACACGACCGAGCAATTTTCACTGTCTCCAAAGTATACAAACAGCTCATGTGGGTCAATTTAAAAAAAAAAAAAAAACCAGTCAAAAACTGGGTAGAAGATCTGAATAGACATTTATCCAAAGACATGCTATGCTCTGCTAAGTCACTTCAGTCGTGTCTGACTCTGTGCGACCCCATAGACAGTAGCCCACCAGGCTCCCCCGTCCCTGGGACTCTCCAGGCAAGAACACTGGAGTGGGTTGCCATTTCCTTCTCCAATGCATGAAAGTGAAAAGTGAAAGTGAAGTCACTCAGTCGTGTCCGACTAGTAGCGACCCCATGGACTCCAGCCCACCAGGCTCCTCTGTCCATGGGATTCTCCAGGCGAGAGTACTGGAGTGGGGTGCCATTTACAGATGGCTAAAAAGAGCACATGAAACGATGCTTCACACCACTAGTTGTTAAAGAGACGCAAGTCATCTCAAAACTACCATGACGTGTCACTTCAGATTGGTGAGAATGGCCATCATGAATGAAAACCTACAAACAATAAATGCTGGAGGCGGGTGTGCAGAAAAGGGAACCCTCTCACCCTGTCAGTGGGAATGTAAACTGATACAGTCATTGTGAAGAACAGTACAGAGGTTCCTTAAAAAACTGAAAACCAGATCTCCCGTATGATCTAGCAATCTCACCGCTGGGGATATACCTGGAGAAAACCATGATCTGAAAAGATACATGCACCTCAATGTTCCTAGCGGCACTGCTCACAACATCCAAGATGTAGAAGCACCCTCAACGTCCGTCAGCAGAGGAACACATGAAGATGTGCTACGTATACACAACGGAATACTATTCACCGTAAGAAAAGAATGAAGTCATGCCATACGCAGCAACATGGATAGACCTCGAGACTGTTATANGAGCCTGGTAGGCTGCAGTCCATAGGGTCACACAGAGTCAGACAGGACTGAAGCGACTTACCAGCAGCAGCAGCAGCCGCATCGCTCTCCTTAGCGCCTGAATCACTGTTTCATTCCCCATCCATGGGATCCCTCATGCCAAAAAGGTTGGAGACTGCTGCTCTATGCAACACTGAAACATACACTTTGAAGAGGTGTGTAATATATAATAAAGTATATAAATACATCTCCTTAGCACTATTAACGGAAAAGGCAACGGCACCCCACCCCAGTCCTCTTGCCTGGAAAACCCCATGGACGGAGGAGCCTGGTAGGCTGCAGCCCATGGGGTCGCTACTAGTTGGACAAGACTGAGCGACTTCCCTTTCACTTTTCACTTTCATGCATTGGAGAAGGAAATGGCAACCCACTCCAGTGTTCTTGCCTGGAGAATCCCAGGGACGGGGGAGCCTGGTGGGCTGTTGTCTATGGGGTCGCACAGAGTCGGACACGACTGAAGTGACTTAGCAGCAGCAGCAGCACTATTAACGAAATAATACTATACAATTGGGGGCGGAAAGTCTTCAGTGAGACCTAGCTTCATGTGAGTTTAACCACGTCGTGTTTAACCCAAAGAAGGGAGGGTCGGCAGCAACATGAAAAAATTCTTTCATCTGTGTTCGGAATCCTTTGTGAGTTACTCCTGGATAACTGAAATGATTTTCAGAATCCCTGTTTATACCACTGTGATGTGACTGAATTCCAATTGTTTTTTAGCTTGCTCACTATTTTTCTTTCTTTTTTTGCTGTTACCTCTGTTTAATCAACATTTATATGACACAGATTTGTAGACTCGTCCTATGGATGCATATTAAGTCACCGTCATTTGTGTGATTTTTTGTGTGTGCGCTAATCGCGGTGGTAGCTGGTTTGGTCACTAAATTGTGTCTGACTCTTTGTGACAACATGGACTGCAGCACGCTAGACTCCTCTGTCCATGGAATTTTCTAGGACAAGAATACTGCAGTGGGTTGCCATTTCCTTTTGCAGGAGATCTTCCTGACCCAGGGATCGAACTCGAGTCTCCTGCATTGCAGGTGGGTTCCTTACCAACTGAGCCACTGGGAAAGCCCCTTGCACCCTAAAAGTTGGGAGCCCTAACCGTGTAACCTGCTTCCAGAGTGTTCCCAGACTAGGAGGACTTGGCAAGTGGAGAGATGAGAGTAACAAAGATGTGTCTTGCCTCCCATGTATGCTTTACCACTCAGCTGCCCGTTCAGTCTCTGCAGCTGTGTGCCCTGACCGGCAGAAGCTAAGCTGTGCGCTTACTCACAGCTGGGTGGGGGCTCACTTCTGGGAAAAGTGGGGTTTCCCATAACTAATAAACACTGACCCACAGACGTAGCTTCAAATCAGCAAACGCCAAGTCCAAGCAGACTGACACGCCCTGGGGTGTGTGGTCAAGATTCCCCAGCAACGGGCCCCAACAGCCAGGGACAACGGACACAGGCAGACACACTCTCCATCACACCCACTGTGTACCATCAGATTCTTACAGTTAATTGCTGAGATCAAACCTCACGTGTGCTACCCAGAACTGACTGTGGTCTGTCCCTAAGTTCTGCTGTGCATTTCCTTTTACACACGTAGCCCATGGGAGGTGGCCAGATGCCTACAACCACTCGAGATNTCCATCACACCCACTGTGTACCATCAGATTCTTACAGTTAATTGCTGAGATCAAACCTCACGTGTGCTACCCAGAACTGACTGTGGTCTGTCCCTAAGTTCTGCTGTGCATTTCCTTTTACACACGTAGCCCATGGGAGGTGGCCAGATGCCTACAACCACTCGAGATGATTCTCTTTGGTCTTCCAACCACTGTAGAGACATGGACTCCTGGTTTTATAAAGAAAACCATCAATTTATGGGGACTTCTTATGGGGCATGGTCGAGTGGCTAAGACTCTGCCCTCCCAATGCGGGAGGCCCAGGTTCAATCCCTGGTCAAGGGACTAGATCCCACATACCGCAACTAAGCCTCACCACAGCTGAACAGATTGTTTTTTTTAAAGAGAGAGCAAATTATGAATGGAGGTGAACAGGTCCAAAAGCCGAACAGGTCCAAAAGCCACGCACTTGTGATGAATTGAAGAGAGAGGAGGAGAATAAGATGATCCTACATGTGTGAGGCCATGTCCCATGGTGTGGTCACAGGGAGGCAGAGACTTCCAGGTGACCAGGACTTTCCTGGGTCAAAACCCCACCAGGCCCAGAGTTCATCTGCTTCTCCTGGGTCCCTTTATTTCTATTCTCTCTTCCCCCTCTGGAGCCAAGAGATGATCATATTCACTCATAACTGCCAGAATGAGAAAAGCAATCAAGATACTTGGCTCGCCATCTCTTGTTTCGCCAATTAAGGACGATCACGAAGGTTCTTTGCCTGCTCTTGGGCAATTAGACAAGAGATATTTTCTGGACTTCATGTGCCTGGAGTAGGCATAAAGTAAGGAAAATTTATGACCAACTTAGACAGCGTATGAAAAAGCAGAGACATTACTTTGCCTACAAAGGTCCATCTAGTCAAGGCTATGGTTTTCCAGTGGTCATGTATGGATGTGAGAGTTGGACTATAAAGAAACCTGAGTGCCAAAGAATGGATGCTTTTGAACTGTGGTGTTGGAGAAGACTCTTGAGGGTCCCTTGAACTGCAAGGAGATCCAACCTGTCCATCCTAAAGGAGATCAGTCCTGGGTGTTCACTGGAAGGACTGATGCTGAAGCTGAAATTCCAATACTTTGGCTACTTGATGAGAAGAGCTGACTCGTTTGAAAAGACCCTGATGCTGGGAAAGATTGAANCACCCTAAAAGTTGGGAGCCCTAACCGTGTAACCTGCTTCCAGAGTGTTCCCAGACTAGGAGGGCTTGGCAAGTGGAGAGATGAGAGTAACAAAGACGTGTCTTGCCTCCCATGTATGCTTTACCACTCAGCTGCCCGTTCAATCTCTGCAGCTGTGTCCCCTGACCAGCAGAAGCTAAGCTGTGCGCTTACTCACAGCTGGGTGGGGGCTCACTTCTGGGAAAAGTGGGGTTTCCCATAACTAATAAACACTGACCCACAGATGTAGCTTCAAATCAGCAAACGCCAAGTCCAAGCAGACTGACACGCCCTGGGGTGTGTGGTCAAGATTCCCCAGCAATGGGCCCCAACAGCCAGGGACAACGGACACAGGCAGACACACTGTCCATCACACCCACTGTGTACCATCAGATTCTTACAGTTAATTGCTGAGATCAAACCTCACGTGTGCTACCCAGAACTGACTGTGGTCTGTCCCTAAGTTCTGCTGTGCATTTCCTTTTACACACGTAGCCCATGGGAGGTGGCCAGATGCCTACAACCACTCGAGATGATTCTCTTTGGTCTTCCAACCACTGTAGAGACATGGACTCCTGGTTTTATAAAGAAAACCATCAATTTATGGGGACTTCTTATGGGGCATGGTCGAGTGGCTAAGACTCTGCCCTCCCAATGCGGGAGGCCCAGGTTCAATCCCTGGTCAAGGGACTAGATCCCACATACCGCAACTAAGCCTCACCACAGCTGAACAGATTGTTTTTTTTAAAGAGAGAGCAAATTATGAATTGAGGTGAACAGGTCCAAAAGCCGAACAGGTCCAAAAGCCACGCACTTGTGATGAATTGAAGAGAGAGGAGGAGAATAAGATGATCCTACATGTGTGAGGCCATGTCCCATGGTGTGGTCACAGGGAGGCAGAGACTTCCAGGTGACCAGGACTTTCCTGGGTCAAAACCCCACCAGGCCCAGAGTTCATCTGCTTCTCCTGGGTCCCTTTATTTCTATTCTCTCTTCCCCCTCTGGAGCCAAGAGATGATCATATTCACTCATAACTGCCAGAATGAGAAAAGCAATCAAGATACTTGGCTCGCCATCTCTTGTTTCGCCAATTAAGGACGATCACGAAGGTTCTTTGCCTGCTCTTGGGCAATTAGACAAGAGATATTTTCTGGACTTCATGTGCCTGGAGTAGGCATAAAGTAAGGAAAATTTATGACCAACTTAGACAGCGTATGAAAAAGCAGAGACATTACTTTGCCTACAAAGGTCCATCTAGTCAAGGCTATGGTTTTCCAGTGGTCATGTATGGATGTGAGAGTTGGACTATAAAGAAACCTGAGTGCCAAAGAATGGATGCTTTTGAACTGTGGTGTTGGAGAAGACTCTTGAGGGTCCCTTGAACTGCAAGGAGATCCAACCTGTCCATCCTAAAGGAGATCAGTCCTGGGTGTTCACTGGAAGGACTGATGCTGAAGCTGAAATTCCAATACTTTGGCTACTTGATGAGAAGAGCTGACTCGTTTGAAAAGACCCTGATGCTGGGAAAGATTGAAGGCAGGAAGAGAAACGGGTGACAGAGGATGAGATGGTTGGATGGCATCACCAACTCAATGGATATAGGTTTGGGTGGACTCCGGGAGTTGGTGATGGACAGGGAGGCTGGCGTGCTGCAGTTCACGGGGTCGCAAAGAGTCGGACATGACTGAGAGATTGAACTGCACTGAACTGAAGGAAACCTGAGCTATTGGAGAGACACATTTTAAAAAGCCATGCTGCTGTTGTTTGGTTGCTAGGTCGTATCCAACTCTTTGCGACCCCATGGAGTGCAGCACGCCAGGCCTCCCTCTCCTTCACTCACTCCCAGAGTTTGCTCAAACTCATGTCCATTGAGTGGGTGATGCCATCCAACCATCCCATGTGAGAACACACCTGCTTACTCAGGAATCCTGGGCACGACCTTTGGCTTAAATAGATGGGAATCACCCTGCCAACTCTGCCAGGCTTTCAGCATAGGGCTGAAAGTGAAAGTCGCTCAGTCGTGTCCGACTCTTTGCGACCCCATGGACTATACAGCCCATGGGATTCTCCAGGCCAGAATACTGGAGTGGGTAGCCTTTCCCTTCTCCAGGGGATCTTCCCAACCCAGGGATCGAACCCAGGTCTTGCACATTGTGGGCAGATTCTTTATCAGCTGACCCACCAGGGAAGCCCAACAGTACAAGGCTGCTCATTATCAATTGAGGAAATACACCACGCGACTGAGAAGGAAGGAGACACATAATCCAGCTATCATTGGCTTGGCCAAAAAGTCTGTTCAGGTTTCTCCATACACTGTTAGGTTCCCATATGCATCGTATGGAAAAAACCTGAATCCACTTTTGGCCAGTCCAACATGTTAGCCCTGGAAAACTGGTCCTTATGAACATGGAGAGCTTTCATGTCCCAAGTCTATTCCAATGGACTCAACATCATTCTCTCAGTACTTCCTGGCCTCCCAGTGAACACTTCATGTGGCCGGAGTACTGGGTACTCTCAGATGTTATCACGTCCACACTGCAGACATAGTTACGTTAAACAAGGGCCTTCTCAAAGCTTGGTTTCTTTACCCACTTGCATGACTCAGGGAGGAAAAATCATGCACTTAAGGGAGCAGTGGAAAGCATATTTTGAAGCAGCAGGATTTCTTAAAAAGGCTAATTTTAAATAGACTCAGAAAAAAAAAAATGCAAATATGTCATCTCACTTGACCATAGTAACAGCCATCGGATTTAATATTTTCGGTCCAGACCATCTGGGCTTGATTCTCATCGTTCGAAACTCTGTGGGAGCTATTTCAGTTGCGCTTGGGAAAGTTTCGTTTGAATCACAAGTACGATGAGAACCTAGTCCTGTTGCCAAAATAGAAAGCTCTGTCTCTTCCCCCCCCCGCACCCCACAACACTCTCTGAGAAAGTTGCTTTGGGAAGAATAATTTGGGACCTTAGAACAGATTTAGGAGCTGATGGGACTTGCCTTAGTGGTCCACTGGCCAGAACTCCAGGTTCTCAATGCAGCAGACCCGGGTTCCATCCCTGGTCAGGGAAATAGATCCCACATGCNGGGCTTGATTCTCATCGTTCGAAACTCTGTGGGAGCTATTTCAGTTGCGCTTGGGAAAGTTTCGTTTGAATCACAAGTACGATGAGAACCTAGTCCTGTTGCCAAAATAGAAAGCTCTGTCTCTTCCCCCCCCCGCACCCCACAACACTCTCTGAGAAAGTTGCTTTGGGAAGAATAATTTGGGACCTTAGAACAGATTTAGGAGCTGATGGGACTTGCCTTAGTGGTCCACTGGCCAGAACTCCAGGTTCTCAATGCAGCAGACCCGGGTTCCATCCCTGGTCAGGGAAATAGATCCCACATGCTGAAACTAAGTGTTCACCCGCCACAGCTAAGACCTGGTGCAGTCAAATAAATAAATAATTTTTTTAATTTAAGTTTTACATTAAAATGTTTTTAAATTTACATTTTAAAAAATTAAAATTTTACATTAAAATTAAAATTTTTATATTAAAAATTAACATTTTTACATTTAAAAATGAAAAAATTTTACACTTGAAAATATTAAATATTTTAAANACCCAAAAATTTTTTTGAAAGAGCCACCAAATCCAGTAATAGTCATGGAACATTCCCTCAAAAGATTCCTTAATTCAAACATCAGGAAGTACAGACTTCTGCATTCTTTTAAAGAAAGAAACAGCTCTAAGGTTTCAGAAAACATTTCGGCATTCATATGGGAGTCCTGAGAAATGCTTCAGGGATTGACCAAACCCTCTTTTTAAAAAGTGCTCCATTGTCACATACTAGACTGGGCAATTTTCCAGGATATATTCCATCATTTTGAGAGTTCAGGATGCCACCTTTGTAGAAATCGAAGGTGGCCACGGGCACAGAATGAGTGAATGACAAGTGACAGGTCTCCTAAATATCAGAGGGGGTCAACCTCAGCCAAGAGTTAGTTCAAGCTGCTCATCTATGCTGACCTCCAAGTTTCCTCTCCTTTCACGGGTCAATCCCTTACCCTCATCAGATTTTTCAACCTTGTTCACATTCCATATTTCAGGGTCCTACTGAATAGCCAGAACTAAATGACTGTTATCAAGTGTTCACATTTTTGAGTCCAGAGTCAAAGTTTTGTTGAACTTCATGAGCCACATCTAACACGAGGCCAAGAAGAAGATATTACCATTTATCAAAGGTTTATTGAACAAAAGTGTGCCAATACTCAAAAGACATTATGAGCATCTTTGAAAACAATTTAATTCTCTGGTATTTAGAACCAGATCCCCTTCCTATAAATTATCAGTTACAAGAAAGGGCCTCCTCCATACATGTGTATGTATGGCTGAGTCCCTTTGCTGCCCACTTCCAAATAAAATTAAAAGTTTTTAAAAGGGCTGGCAGGGGGTGCTCCTCAAATTTTTTTTTTACTGTCAGAAGAAGTGTAAAGTCTTTGTTTATTCCCTAAAGATTCTTTTATCTGGAGATTTATTTAGATTTAAAGAGAACAGAACTAGGTCACCTTTAGGGGAATTATTTGCAGTTTCAAAAGGGAGTAATGACCTGGGAAGCTTGCTTTCCCGACGCTTTCAAAGGCCTTCTGGTTGACTACTTTGCAGAAGTATTTGACTGCACTTTAATACTCATGCAGGACTTCCCTGTTGGCTCAAGCGGTAAAGAATGTGCCTGCAATTCAGGAGATGCAGGTTGGATCCCTGGGTCAGGAAGATCCCCTGGAGGCGGGAATGGTTACCCATTCCAGTATTCTTGCCTGGAAAAATTCCACAGACAGAGGTGCCTGGTAGGCTACAGTCCATGGGGTCACAAAGAGTTGGACTCAAGTGAGCAAGTAACACACTAATAGTTATGCAACTAATTATCAAAGCCACTCATCTTGGATTTATGATAAACAGGAAACATTTACAAAGATAAGATCTTACGTAAAAACTGCTTATCCCAGGACCTTTACCAAAATCACCATAAAAGGCTTCCAGATAGCTCAGATGGTAAAGGATTGGCCTGCAATGTAGGAGACCAGGCTTCCATCCCTGGGTTGGGAAGATTCCCCTGGAGGGAATGAAATGGCAACCCACTCCAGTATTCTTTCCTGGAGAATCCCATGGCCAGAGGAGCCTGGTGGGCTATAGTCCACGGGAACTCAAAGAGTTGGACACAACTGAGCGACTAGTACACATAGAAGGCTCATTCAAGGGAATTTTGTCTATGGATTGTCTTTGTCCAACTCCAGCACTGGGATGATCCATAAAATGGACCAGTGGAGCTAACAGGTGTGAGAAAAGACAACAGTCAATTACCCGAGACCATGAGCCCAAACTCTGCAGAGAGCTGGGCTTCAATTCTATTCGTTGAGGCTGAAATGTATGTAGTCATTAAACAAAGAAACAAACATCTATGCACCAATCTGGATTCATGCTGGGACTCAGAATAGTGTGCCATAAAACAGAATGAAACCAACAAGAAAAGCAGAACAAAGGATCGAGCAACTGAAATCACCACGCAGGCCGCCGAAGCTTCATACAGACGGATGGCCGTCCAGCCTCCAGTGTGTTAAATCCTCGCCATGCCAGCCCCTCGAGGTCACTCCCGCCAGAATCTCTGGGCTAAGAGTGCACCCTGGAGCTCCTCATCCAGGCCTCAGAGGCTACCTCCTCTAACTGTGGTCCCCAAGTCAGCAGCATCAACATCACCGGGGTACCCAACGGGAATGCAAAGGCTGAGCGTGAAGCCAGAGAGCAGCAGATGAGAGAGTCTGGGGGTAGGAGGGTGGGGGGTGGGGATACTACAGGGATCGGTGTTTCACAAGCCCTGGATACTCACTTAAGATCTAGAACCAGGGGCGCAACTCCTCTCGTGACCATTTTACAAATGAGGACTTGAACGGAAGAGCTGGTCATCAAAGCTCTGCAAACTGGGAAGGGGTGTGGGTGAGACGAGAAACCTGTGCCACAAGGTGAGTCGGGAAGAATTTCAAAACTTTTTAACTGTCTCTGCTGATATGTACGGTCATACTTTCAGTAAGGTATTGATGGTTTTCTGTCATTCTCTTTAAGACCCGTGATAAATAGAACAATACCGAGTAGGTCATAAGAACGAATTACAGGGCTACGCAGGCTGTATTTTATATCAGAACGCAGCTGTTTCACTGTCATAGGTCCGCTTCCTAATTACTTACTCTAATGCTCTATTTGTCTTCATAATGCGTGCGCTTACCGCGTATGCTTAGCCGTGCCTCAAATAAAAATGGATTCACCATTCATTTTATGTCAATTTTGTTTGAAGCTCTTTATCCTAACTGCAAGCCAAATGAGATGCAAATGATTACATTAAATTTGAGAGGTGAGCCAGGGAGCATTTAAGTGTCCATTCGAGACGGTATTTTGTTAAGAGCCTACTAAGTAAGATTAAAATCGTCTGGGATCTTAAGAGTACACACTGGACTAATTAATTCCTTAGTGCAAAAGAACTATCAATACGGATCCTTCCGTGGCTTTCACTTGTGCTATTTGATTCTTTATTTTATTAATGGGCTTGCCTGGTGGCTCAGGTGGTAAAGAATTAGCCTGCAATGTGGGAAACCTGGGCTTGATCCCCGGGTTGGGAAGATCCCCTGGAAAAGGGAACACCTATCCACTCCAGTGTTCTGGCCTGGAGAATTCCATGGACCGTATACTCCATGGGTTTGCAAAGTGTTAGGATTTATATTTTATTTTATCAATATTTTATTTTTTAATATAAAGAACATCTTGTTTTAACCATGCTATTATTTAGGCTAAAGTCAAGAAGCAGCGAGAAAAAACAATAGGAGGAAACCAAGAAACACTTTTCACACCCATAAGCAGGATAAACAGAAAACAAAAGTAAAACCTAACAGAATTACTAGTGTGGAAAGACAGAAAATGTGAAAGCACCTTCCACACACTTCATGAAATGGCAAAAAAGGACAGAGATCCTACCTACTACTGAACCGAACTGTCAACAGCAAAAGTGAAACTCGTTCAGTCGTGTCCGACTCTATGCGACCCTGTGGACGATACAGTCCATGGGATCCTCCAGGCCAGAATGCTGGAGTGGGTAGCCTTTCCCTCCTCCAGGGGATCTTCCCAACCCAGGGATCGAACCCAGGTCTCCCGCATTGCAGGCCGATTCTTTACCAGCTGAGACACCAGGCATCTTCTGTCACCTACATTTTTTCTCTCAGAAGTATCAAAAATATAAATGAGGAAAACTTGCTTGAGCATAAAAACAAAAAATACATATCGAACTAGCAGATCCATTGAGTTCTTGGCAAAATGAGTGAAAATGTGTGTACATTCTCTATGGATACTTTAAAAACTAAAGTATAACAAAAGAGAGTGACTCAACTACCAGGGGAAATAAGCAAGCTTATGATAGCATGAAATGAAGTGGACCTTTCCCTATAAACTAGGCTTCCTTCCTCGGTGGCTCAGTGGAAAAGAATCTGCCTACCAAAGCGGGAATTATGGTAGACACAGGTTCTATCCCTGGCTAGGGAAGATCCCCTGGAGGAGAAAATGGAAACCCACTCCAGCATTCTTGATGTGATAATCCCACCAACAGAGGAGCCTGGTGGGCTACAGCCCACAGGGTTGCAAAGAGTTGGACACGAATGAGCGACTGAGGACTCCCTGTAATCCAGCAATGGTAACTATCAAAAGACAAAGAATCGGCATATTCAGGACTAGAATAAAAGAACTTTCGACAACCAGGATATGTTTGCATATAACACAGAGACAAGACTTCAGGAAGACAAGCTGTGGGTCTACTCCATTCACCAGGACGCATTCATCTGTCTTCTTTAAAGACAAATTCATTGAGCGTCTACTATGAGAAAGGTATGATGTTTAAGAATATAGCTACTGCAGAGAAAAAAGAGACTTTTTACTGGGAAGTATGCTATAAGCAAACCATTATCCAATTAATTTTTATTTCTAGTTATGAACAAGGTTGTTGAGAAATAAATTATGCCATGGGGTTAGCAACAGCCACACTAAGAAAGCTCCTTGGAAGGAAATCTGAGTCATTGGAAAAGACCCTGATGCTGGGAAAGATTGAAAGCGAGAGGAGAACAGGACGACAGAGGATGAGGTGGTTGGATGGCATCATCGACTCGATGAACATGAGTTTAAGCAAGCTCCAGGAGTTGGTGATGGACAGGGAGGCCTGGCGTGCTGCAGTCCATGGGGTCGTGAAGTCAGACACAACTGAATTTTGTTTTGCAAAAGAGCTATCTGTTATATTTTTATGTCTCAACTTTCCCTCCTTACGAGACTGACTTTTCTGTGCTCCCCAAAGAAACAAGTACGCAGTATTGGCTTCTCCCACTTGGCCATTAAATTTTCATCTGTCACCAAAGGAGAAACCCAAAATTTCCCGGGCTTATCATAGGCAGAAAGCTCCCTGGAGAAGGCGAGACCCTCCCATGAGCTCAGAGCCACAGCTATCTGCCCGGAAGGCATTTTCCCCTTCTTCTCAGTGAAGGAGCTCAGCGATGGATGCTCTCCTTGATAAACCACCCCTGATAAAGTACTTTCCATGGCGGTTACAACAAGCCAGGCTATGACTTCTCATGGCTCACGGTTCTTTTCTGCACCGACCTTCTCTCCTTACACAACAGCCACATGGAGCTTTCTGCCTCGCAGCAGAAGTGTTCAATATTTATTGATCATCAGATCAATGCTGAGTACTCATGAGAATGCTGAGGTCCAGACTGTCTCCAGATAGAGTCCAAGACACTGACTTAGATTCGAAGGTCAGAGAAAACAGCAAGTATCTGATAAACAGTCAGTTCAGCCACTCAGCCGTTCACTTCAGTCCAGTTCATTTCAGTCGCTCAGTTGTGTCCGATTCTGTGACCCCATGAATCGCAGCACGCCAGGCCTCCCTGTCCATCACCAACTCCCAGAATTCACCCAGACTCACATCCATCGAGTCGGTGATGCCATCCAGCCATCTCATCCTCTGTCGTCCCCTTCTCCTCCTGCCCCCAATCCCTCCCAGCATCAGAGTCTTTTCCAGTGAGTCAACTCTTCACATGAGGTGGCCAAAGTACTGGAGCTTCAGCTTTAGCATTATTCCCTCCAAAGAAATTCCAGGACTGATCTCCTTCAGAATGGACTGGTTGGATCTCCCTGCAGTCCAAGGGACTCTCAAGAGTCTTCTCCAACACCACAGTTCAAAAGCATCAATTCTTCGGCACTCAGCTTTCTTCACAGTCCAACTCTCACATCCATACATGACCACAGGAAAAACCATAGCCTTGACTAGATGGACCTTTGTTGGCAAAGTAATGTCTCTGCTTTTCAATATGCTATCTAGGTGGGTCATAACTTTTCTTCCAAGGAGTAAGTGTCTTTTAATTTCACGCTGCAGTAGCCATCTGCAGTGATTTTGGAGCCTAAAAAATAAAGTCTGACACTGTTTCCACTGTTTTCCCATCTATTTGCCATGAAGTGATGGGACCAGATGCCATGATCTTTGTTTTCTCAATGTTGAGCTTTAAGCCAACTTTTTCACTCTCCTCTTTCCCTTTCATCAAGAGGCTTTTTAGTTCCTCTTCATTTTCTGCCATAACGGTGGTGTCATCTGCATATCTGACGTTATTGGTATTTCTCCCAGCAATCTTGATTCCAGCTTGTGCTTCTTCCAGCCCAGTGTTTCTCATGATGTACTCTGCATATAAGTTAAATAAGCAGGGTGACAATATACAGCCTTGACGTCTCCTTTTCCTATTTGGAACTAGTCTGTTGTTCCATGTCCAGTTCTAACTGCTGCTTCCTGACCTGCATATAGGTTTCTCAAGAGGCAGGTCACTCAGTCATGTCTGACTTTTTGCGACCCAATGGACTACAGCATGCTAGGCTCTCCCTGTCCATCACCAACTCCCAGAGCTTGCTCAAACTCATGTCCATGGAGTCGGTGATGCCATCCAACCATCTCACCCTCTGTCGTCCCCTTCTCCTCTCGCCTTCAATTTTGCCCAGTATCAGGGGCTTTTCCAATAAGTCATTTCTTTGCATCAGGTGGCCAAAGTTTTGGAGCTTCAGCATCAGTCCTTCCAATGGATATCCAGGCTTGAGTTCCTTTAGCATTGACTGGTTTGATCTCCTTGATGTCCAAGGGACTCTCTCTTGGAAAAACATAAGCCTGATTCAAATACAGCATGAGCCATACTTGTACCAAAACCACATCACATCCTTGCTTCTCTGAGCTTCAGGTTTATTAGCTGAGTCATGTAGCCTCATTCACTAAATCTGGCAACGTTAGACCTGGAACAAGAAGCAGACACAACCACTGCGTTTCCAGACTTCACTGTCTAGCTGACACAACAGGAACATAACTAGGTAATTATGAGGTTTCTTCTTTTTTTTTTAAGTAAAAGGAAGCTGAAGGAAAAAGGAGGCACTTGGTATTTGGGGTTATTTAATGGATACCCCCATTCACTGTGTGCATTTCAGAAAAAGTTTTGTGCTATCTCTTAATACTCAGGTATTAAAATAGTCAGTGCATCGCGTGTCGCATGGGCATGCAGTGGTTAACAATTCACCTTCCAAGGCAGGGAATGTGCCTTCAGTCCTTGGTCAGGGAGCCAAGATCCCACATGCCTCATGGCCCAAAAAACCAAAACACAAAACAGAAGAATACTGTCAAAAATCCAGTAAAGACTTGTGAAATGGTCCACATCACAGCCTGGACAGGGGCAGGAGCTTGGGGGGGAGAATGGATACGTGTATATGTATGGCTGAGTCCCTTTGCTGTTTAAAATTAGCACAGCACTGTGAATCAGCTATACTCCAATACAGAATAAAAAGTTTAAAAACCTTAAAAAGAATGGCCCACATCAAAAAATAACAATAGCATATATTCATACTGTCTCACACTGTCAATTGCTTTCACTGTAACTAAGCAACTGATACTGAAGCTCCAGTCTTTTGGCCATGTGATGGGAAGAGCCAGCTCACTGGAAATGACCCTGATGCTGGGAAAGATTGAAGGCAGGAGGAGAAGGGGACGACAGAGGATGAGATGGTTGGATGGCATCACCGACTCGATGGACGTGAGTTTGAGCAAGCTCTGGGAGTCGATGATGGACGGGGAGGGCTGGCGTGCTGCAGTCCATGGGGTTGCAAAGAGTCGGGCACGACTTAGCAAGTAAACAACAAGCAACAAAGTGAGGGGTTCCTGGGACACAGGAGTTCAGGGGACTCCCCGGGGGTGTGTCTGTTGCAGGGGGCCGATGCTGCTGTCTTTGCAAATGGACACAGAGCTGTCAGGCTCGAGGCAGCCCTTCTCCTCAGCTCCACAGAGGACTTTCTGAAAGCTGATACTGAAACGACTGAAATCACCAACCCATAAGCAGCCTGCCCCACCTCCAGTGAGCTGGGGGATGGGATAACGGTGCAGATGCTGGTTCGCTGGGCTGGGGCAGGGCTGGGTTCTAGATTTCGAAGCGGCTCCTGGGGGAGACAGACACTGCCGGTCTGGGGGAGTCACGCTTGGAGGAGCAGGGCCCTCATCGGGGGTTTTGCCTACAAGTTTCCACGCTGCCCTTCTCCTCGCGTTTCTCCCCCCGACGACACGGTATCCATCCCAGACATCTCTCCTGCAGTGAATGACTCTTGCACGGCCAGTGCCTCTCCCTTCTTTGGGAGACTACAAAGATTCTGCACCCTGGAGTCTCCCACCATCTTCTACAGTTGCCCAAGTTCGAGGTGCACACATCGAAGCTGAAACGAGGGCAAGTGTGGGTCGCTCAGTCGTGTCCGACTCTTCCAAGTCGGTCGTGTCCGACTTTGCAACCCCAAGGACTGCAGCCCGCCAGGCTCCTCTGTCCGTGGGATTCTCCAGGCAAGAATACTGGAGTGGGTTGCCATTCCCTTCTCCAGGGGAATCTTCCCGACCCAGGGACCGAACTTGGGTCTACTGGCAGAGTGTTTTATCATCTGAGCCACAGGGAAATTGCAGGTGCAAAGAAACTACAGCCGGCATCGCCCAGGGGATGCAAAAGATAAATAAATAAACTGTGATCTAACTGCTGTGTCTTGAGCTAGTGGCAGCGAGCTATCAAGCCTGTAATCTGCCCAGGCAGGATGGACGGGGCGCCTGAGGATGAATTGTGGGCGAACGCTCATGCCTTCTGCTGTGTCGGTGCAGCCTCTACTACCAGGTTCCGGGCAGAGTTTAGGCTCTCCCTGACCTGTCTCCGCACCAAGGGATGAAAGAGATGACTGAAAAGGCACGAGTAATTCAGCCAATGTGAAAATCACTGCTATGATTCCCCTATCACAGAGTCTGTCTGCAGGCAGAGACCTAAATTACATGTGGAGAGGTGGCTTAACATATAGAATCACGGCTCTCAAATGTTTCAGCTGTCTTGATGACAAAGATAGTTTATTTTTTAAAAAAATCTTAAATTCAGGAATGTAATCTCAATCATTTAAAAGAGTGTATTCCAATGCTAGCTGTTTTTGCAAAAAAAAAAAAAATTAAAATTCACGAATGTAATCTCATACATTGAAAAGAGTGTATTATCAAATTTGATGATCTGCCTAAGCCTGAAGTAATCTGAAGGGTGGATTGGACGGTTTTGAGAAATTTGAACATAAGCGTATTCTGTGGCTAACATAGTCTTAATTCCCTGGGGACCTTCATTTAGCCTGGATTTAAACATTACATGATTTACTACTGTGGCAAAGAGCATGTCAAATCGAAATAACTATTACCAGGGAAGCTCATTCTTCATACATAGGGAAATAAAAAAAGAATGAACCTTCTGCCTTCCCCAAAATTTTGCACGCATAGCATGTATATACATATGTATATGTGTATAGATGCATATATTGTATATATATATATGAGTGTATGTGTGTGTGTGTGTGTGTGTGTATATATATATATATATATTTTTTTTAAGGCAAACTACTTCTCCGTTAAACAAACACAGCTTAGCTTAATTTTGAAAGAACAATTATTTTGGGAGGCTAGTTTGATAAACCTCATGTAAACCACGAATTTCTGTGGCAGACATACAGAAAGTTTACCCAAAAAAAAATTAGTCCTCCTCTCTTGGACTGTATTGAAGCAGGAACCAGCACTGAACAATTTTATGGGTGGAAGAAAAGGTAAAATGAACTCCACTTTAACTTCAAAAAAAATAATTTGAAGACACAGGAGAAAAACCTTTTGAGCAGATGTATCTGCTGACCTCCTGAAACATTTTAATATGTCAATGTAGAGAAAAATTGAAATGGAAGTGCGGACTGGATGAGTTTGAGCAAATATGTCATTTAAGAAATTGAAGCTGGTCTCCTGACACACCTTCCTTTAACTAAACCACTGGGCTTTTCTTTCTTTGAAATAAAACATATCAATGACAGCCTCGCTGTACTGCCCATGTATGCGCTGTAAATATGCCACTAGTCTCCACCTGGAATGCTCTGCCTCAAACAGCATGACTCCACCTTGTTACCCCCCTTATAGCTAGAGAACAGTCTGTTTGAAAAGGGACATTTTCTTAAAGTCATCTTTAAGACGGTCATCTTTTCTTAAAGATCATCTTTCAAGGGTAGAAACTGTTTTTTGAAGCAATGTACTCTATCGAATTAAAAGACTCTTGCTCCTTGGAAGAAAAGCTATGACCAACTTAGATAGCATATTAAAAAACAGAGACATCACTTTGCTGACAAGAGTGCTTAAACTAAAAGCTATGGTTTTCCCAGTAGTCATGCATGGATGTGAGAGTTGGACCATAAAGAAAGCTGAGTGCCGAAGAATGGATGCTTTTGAACTGCGGTGTTGGAGAAGACTCTTGAGAGTTCCTTGGACTGCAAGGAGATCCAACTAGTCAATCCTTAAGGAACTCAATCCTGAATATTCACTGGAATGACTGATGCTGAAGCTGAAGCTCCAATCCTTTGGCCACCTGATGCAAAGAACTGACTCATTGGAAAAGACCCTGATGCTGGGAAAGATTGAAGGCAGGAGGAGAAGTGGGTGACAGAGGATGAGATGGTTGGATGGCATCTCTGACCCAATGGACTTGAGTTTGAGTAAACTCTGGGAGTTGGTGAAGGACACGGAAGTCCGGTGTGCTGCAGTCCATGGGGTGGCAAAGAGCTGGACACAACCTAGCAACTATACAACACTCCGTGGGGAATACAGATTAATGGCTTAACCATTAACGAGTGTTAGTGACACACCAGCCAGCTTGGAAAGTGTACAGTGAAGTAGCTCAGTCGTGTCCGACTCTTTGTGATCCCATGGACTGTAGTCTACCAGGCTTCTCTGTCCATGGAATTTTCCAGGCAAGAGTACTGGAGTGGGTTGCTATTTCCTTCTCCAGGGGATCTTCCTGACCCAGGGATCGAATCCAGGTCTCCTGAATTGCAGGCAGACACTTTACCCTCTGAGCCACAAGAAGCTCTGGAAAGTGTACCCAACAACTAAACAAATACAACAGCCAGCGCTTTTTGAAGTAACAAAGCATGAATGAGATTTCTTATTTATTATAAGAGAATTTTTTCTCTTTCCAACAGAAGCTCAAAGAGAACGGCTTCTCCTTCTGTCTGTGATTTACTTCCTGATTATGCTTCTGCCTGAAGCATCGGCTTTGTACCTGCAAGGAGAAAACTGGGAAAAAGTGCCAACTTCATCAATCTATCTTTTGAGATAACACAGATGTGGGGACAAAAAAATAAAAAGAAGTCCATGAAGTTTCCAAAAGAGTTTTGTAGATGTGGTTGGCATAAAGCAGCAGTCAGCCTCAAAGCTTCCTGTGTTGAGGTGTTCTTTTCAATACTGCCAGAGATAAGGAAGGCCGAAATACTTTTTAAAATCAGTTTAATGAGTGCTTTTTTTTTTTACCAAGGGTGTCATCAGAGAAATCAGAGTAGAGGCAAATATGTGAGTGAACGTTTCAATGATTCTTTTCTGTCAAAAAAATACATGAACAAAGAAAGAGGGAATACAGAAATGACCCACAGCGGTCAGCCAGACGTCAAAGTCTACTGCGTAGGATGCTACGAGGATATAGGGATTGACTGGGACCAAGAAAACACTTGTTGCTGAGGTGCAGAATCATCCCCACTGTGATGGCCACATTCCACCCGCCCCAGATGAGCAAACACACGCATGAAAAAATGCTGAGAAATACTGCTTCACAAGAGGCGAAATGATGTCTTACAACTACAGGGACTTGGTATAAAAGGATTCTGTTCCCTGCCTTGTGCTGTCACAACAGACCTGTCGCCAAAGCTTGCTTCTCAAATCGACTCAAGGTCAACACAACCCTTGGCTACTCAGGGAAAAGGAAGTAACGGGAGGAGATGTCTCAGGAAGGGGTGGGGTGGGGGGCATCTCAGAGAAGACGACGTGGCTTCTTCCTTTCGGGCGACCAAGAATAAGGGTGTATAGAAGACACGGCAAAGGGCTTCCCCGGTGAGCCGGTGAGAAATCCCGCTTGCCATGCAGGGGCTGCGGATTCAAACCCTGGTCCGGGAAGATCCCACAGTGCCCCGAAGCAACTCAGCCCGCACCTCACAGCCACGGAACCTGTGCTCTGGAATCCAGCAGCTGGAACTCAAGGAGACCCCGTGCCCCGAGACAAGCCACCCCAACGCAACGGGAGTAGCCCCGCCGCGGGCTGCAAGCAGAGAAAAGCCTGCTCGTAGCAACCAAGACAGACATTAGGAAGGCTGATACACAGTGAGGCTGGCATTGATATGTTGCATTTCAAAGAAAGGAAAGCCCGCTGGTTTCCTTCAAGGAAGGTGGCCCAGGAGATCAGCTTCAGCTTCTTAAACTAGTTTCACTTCAACTTCAAAAAAATAAATGAAGACACAGGAGAAAAACCTTTTCAGCAGATGTATCTGCTGTCCTCCTGAAATGCTTTAATATCTCAATGCACAGAAATGAAAATTTCTGCTCATAGCAACCAAAATCCAGCACAGCCCCAAATACATTATATATATATATACACAAACACATTATTTATATATATATATATATACACATTTTATATAGATAGATAGATGTAGATATAGAAAATGGAGGGAAGATTCCACCCACCTCCCCACATCCATAACAAGCTTATGTAGGAAAAAAAAATTAACCATATCCCAGTAAGGGAGAGAACTAAACTCTACTGTTTTTTCTGGATACAGGTATCTAGACCACCTCTATAAAAATATTCTGCATGCTTCACAGGGAAAACCAGGATGAGAGGTGCTTTCATCAAATAACTGAACTTCATACAAATTTTGAAACAATTTTAAAACCCCACACCCCGTAAGCAGAAACACAGGGAAGGTCAGAGAACACGGCTCCCCAGGAGAGGGTCTGAGTCATTACGTATTGCCGTGCGAATGTGTTCAGGTTTGGCCCACTTCTCGACTCCGAGAAGGCCGTCTACTCTTACACAATGGCAGAGACCTTGGCTGCCGGAGAGAGATTTCCTTGTTTCAAGTTCCAGCTCAACAGTCTTTGCTGGGTAATCTGAAGCTCTAGTTGAATGAGCTAAGCCTCGGTTTTCTTGACTGAGTGAGTCAAAGTGGCTCAGTCAAGCCAGACTCTTTGTGACCCCCACCAGACTGGAGCCAGACTGGAGCCCCACCAGACTCCTCTGTCCATGGGATTTTCCAGGCAAGAATACTGGAGTGGCTTGCCGTTTTCTCCTCCAGGGGATCTTCCCAACCCATGGATCGAACCCGGGTCTCCTGCATTGGCAGGTGGGTTCTTTACTGTCTGAGCCGCCAGGGAAGCCTGGTAACTATATACAGAGCTTGGTATTTCCTGCCTGCAGAATCAACTTTTCTCTGCCAGCCTTCAGTGAAGCCTGATTTCATCAAGGCCTCCTTTATGTCAAACTGAAGCTTACTTATAATGCGGGGCATCCATTAGCCAGGTAAAAATGTATGTTAGCGTCTTTGAGTTTTATGTTAAATGATCACGGTGCCACCTACTTTCCTGTTAGTTGAAATGAATGATGTTCCTTGGAAACAACAGGAGCAAATGGTCTACTGTTGGAGTTCCTACTTGGGTATCAATCTGGGGCTGAAAAGTCTAGTCACATCACTGCTGTCTCGCCATACTGCTACAGAAGAGGAATTATTTTCTTTTACAAAAGAGGAACACAGCATGTCTGAATTTTAGACCTGTACAAAGAAATCTGACGATCCCGCAGACATGAATACCAAAGTCTATGCATATGTACCAGGCTTCCCTGGTGGCTTGGTGGTAAAGAATCGAGCTGCCAATGCAGGAGACACGGGTTTGATCTCTGGGTAGGATAGTTTTCTACATAACATTGGTTAAGAGGTGAGTTTTTCACTGAAGTTTAACATAACACAGAAAATTGCAAGCACACATTTCACAATGAATGAATGAAGTAAAAGTCACAGATGAAATTCACAAAGTGGACAGAGGTGAATCGAGAAATGGGACAATCAGCAACCTCCCTTCAGCCACTCTCAGGCCTGTTCAACTTCTATTTGTTCCCCTACTTTGGTCACCTGCCGTGAAGAACTGACTCACTGGAAAAGACCCTGATGCTGGGAAAGATTGAGGGCAGGAGGAGAGAGAGACGAGAGAGGATGAGATGGTTGGATGGCATCACCGACTCAATGGACATGAGTTTCAGTAAATTCCGGGAGTTGGTGAGGGACAGGAAGGCCTGGTGTGCTGCAGTCCATGCGGTTGCAAAGAGTCAGACACGACTGAGGGGCTGAACTGAGAATGTCTGATGTGAGTGGCACTGATTAAAGGCCATCGTGGAGGAAGACTGGACACACCATCCCTTCCTGACCTGAGATGGTCTGAACCATCTTCCTGCAACAGAGGGGCTCACGACACAGCTGCTGTAGATTACCCTATACTGGCTACATCATCTCCCCGCAGAAAGCCCTTCATAAAGGTACAGTTTATCAACGTGCTGTTACGTTTAATGAAATGTCTTGGTTTGGGTTCTCCCAGAGGAGATATGGAGTCTAAGACTTAAGGGTAGGTAGTTTCTTTGCAAAAGGATGTTGGGAAGACAGAGGGGCTCACGACACAGCTGCTGTAGATTACCCTATACTGGCTACATCATCTCCCCGCAGAAAGCCCTTCATAAAGGTACAGTTTATCAACGTGCTGTTACGTTTAATGAAATGTCTTGGTTTGGGTTCTCCCAGAGGAGATATGGAGTCTAAGACTTAAGGGTAGGTAGTTTCTTTGCAAAAGGATGTTGGGAAGTCTTGCTGAGGAATTGAGAACCACCAACAGAGAAAGGACAAGAGGCAGAGAAGGTTCTCACCACGGGGATCTTGCAACTGGAGATTCAGAAAACAGAATTATTCCACTGAGGGCTGCTTTACACCCGAGGGTTGTTTCAGGGGTGTAAACCCCTTCGTGCTGGACAGTCAAGGCTGCCCAGGTGGGATGCAGCTCTAGTAGGGTAGGGAGAAGACCTTAGCAAAAAGAGAAGAGTCACCCTGCGTGTGGGCAGAGCGTCACCTTCTTAGAACCTGAGCCACCATGGCGCTCTCACAACACCAAGACCTTCCGTCTCAAGGGCCAATGGGAGTCAGAGTTACACTTTTAAAAATTGCTTTAAAAATCACTTTTTGTTTTGTATTGTGGAATACCTTGACATAGTTTCAGGTGGAGAGTGAAGGCACTCAGCCATAGATGGACATGTATCCCTTCTCCCCCAAACTCCCCTCCCATCCAGGCTGCCACACGACACTGAGCAGAGCTCCCTGTGCTGGACAGCAGGTCCTTGCTGGTTCTCCATGTTAAACACAGCAGTGTGTCCATGTCCATCCCAGACTCCCTAACTATCCCTTACCCTTTCCTTCCCCCTGGGAACCATAAGGTTATTACAGAGTGTTGAGCAGAGCTCCCTGTGCTGGACAGCAGGTCCTTGCTGGTTCTCCATGTTAAACACAGCAGTGTGTCCATGTCCATCCCAAACTCCCTAACTTCCCTTCCTCCCATCCTTCCCCCTAAAAACCACAAATTCATTCTCCTAAGTCTGACAGTCTCTTTCTGTTTTTTGAGTTCATTTGTACAATTTCATTTTAGATTCTAGATATAAGGAATGTCATTGTTACAATAAATAAGGGATGTCATTCTTTTTTTATAGGATTTTTTTTGATATGGACGATTTTTCACGTGTTTATTGAAGCTTTTACAATATTGCTTCTGTTTTACGTTTGGGGTTTTTTCACCACAAGGTATGTGGGATCTTAGGTCCCCAACCAGGGATCAAACCTGTACCCACTGGACTGGAAGGCGAAGTTTTAACCACTGGACCACCAAGGAAGTTCCTATACTGTTTTGTTTTGTTTTTTTCTAAAGCTATCATTGACAACCCTGTCTTCACAGTTTACACAACGGTTTGTGCCAGGCTGCCCTGGTGGTAGAGAGAAGAGGAATCCGCCTGCCAGTACAGGGGACAGTGGTTCAATCCCTGGTCTGGGAAGACGGCACACGCTGCTGAGCAAGTGAAGTCCACCAGTCCTGAAGCCTGCCTGCCAAGAGCCTGTGCTCTGCAGCAAAAGAAGCTGCCACCATGAGAAACCCAAGAACCACACCTAGAGAGAAGCCCCCTGCTCACCACAGCTGGAGGGAAGCCCTCCGCCCACCACAGCTGGNTGGGGAATGAAAGCTTCTGTCTAGGGTGCACACTTCCTCTGCTCCTGGGATGTTCCCAGAGCCGACATACAAGGGTGAGACGGCACATTACCTGATGAGAAAAGGTTTTGAAGCAGAGCAGACTTTTCTGCCCTTACTGGCAATGAACATTTAGAGGCAATGACAAAAGAATTAGGATATCCATCATTTAAATCTGATACTTATTTTGAAAAGAAGATTCATGATGGTAGAGGAAGTATAAATGTCAGCTAAAGCGTGCCTGTGTTGGACGGAGGGGCAGGGGGAATTTGGCTCTTCCAGGGGCGTTGGCACAGGGGAAAAACAGTCCCTGAGAAAGCTTCCCGCTGACCTGCACCATTTGTTTTGAATAATACTCAAGCTGGAGAGCTTCCTTTGTCAGAGCCTGACTTTCCCAATTCCAATGATGCTACCGCCTGGGCTTAACAACGGGTATGAACAGATCTGTATCTCACAAGTCCGTTTTATGGGAGCCACTAACTGACATGTTTGGGATGGTAAACTTCTTCCATTTGGTCAAAGTGGACGTCACTGTGTAAAAAGCTGCCCTCTCTGATGAGTCACTGAGTTCGCACAAGGCTTTTCTGTCTCAGTTCCTGGGGGAACGTGAACTGCCAGATTGGTATTTATTTTGGACTCAGAGGGTGTCAGGCCCAATTTGCAAGGTTTATATGGGAACACAGGCAAAAAAAAAAAAAAAAAAACAGAAAAAACCCACACGAGTTCTAACAGCTGAAGTGGCTTCAAATACTGAATAACCAATAACCAGTATAGGAAAAGGGCATATACTGATCACGATGGAGCAGGCTTGGCCAGAATGCAGAGGACAGATACACTCACACTGGTGTATTCAGCGGGAAACCCCTGGGATTAAATACATCTAAAGCTGCTTCCTCTGGCCCAGATCTCAAGAAATTCAAACACGCAGTTGAGTTCAAATTAGTAACTCAAGACTTCAATGGAAAGTGTGGACTATAGACATTTCCTGTTTCTAAAGAGGATTGAGATGGTTCTACTTGTGCTAATTTGCTTCAGGATATTGGTGTCTAAAAATAGCAGTGGGAGAAATTTACATGCCAGCAGTTAAGATTCAGTTTGCTTGGGAACTGGAAACACTGTTCCAGCCTTCACAGCCTCAATTATTTCTAAACAGCTGGCAAGGATTTAAAAATCATCAAAGGCATTTATTAATAACAAACTCCCTGTCAAACACTGATGGATTAGCATAGCTTTATTTGTGTTTATATTTGACGACTATTTCTGCAGTTTCGGGGGTAGCAATGACACATGCTGAAAAGTTGGAAGTGCGCGCTCATACTCATCAACAGAAGAAAAAAGTTCAGACAGGGGTTTAAAATCCAAAGCTGCTGATAGACAATACAATTCTCCCACACCTAACCTGTATGCTTGCATGTGAGGTCGCTTCAGTTGCGTCCGACTCTTCACGACCCCGTGGGCTATATTCACCAGGCTCCTCTGTCCATGGGATTCTCCAGGCACGAATACTGGAGAGGTTGCCACGCCCTCCTCCAGGGGATCTTGCCTACCCAGGGAGGGAACCCGCATCTCTTTTGCCTCCTACATTGGCAAGCAGTTTCTTTACCACTAGTACCACCTAAGAAGTTCCTCACACCTAACTACAGACACCGGAAAACAGATGTTACTTTTCAAACTCGCTCTCATCAATGTCTGATTTGCCATATTCCACCCAATGGCTACAATCCAGGCCACATCTGGAATTTGCAAATGACTGGAAATAAGTTCCATTAAACAGGGCTTGCTGAGCAAACTCTAATAGGCTACACAGTGAAATACCATGTGTCTGTACAAAACAAAAGCATCCGATCTTTTCATGTGGATGTGGACATAGAGACCAAGTGCCTGTTGACATTTACGGAAAGAAACTAATAAAAGTCGTATTCACCATGAGTGGGCTGGGATGAATGGAGGCAAGAGGAGAGGCTGAGAGTGAGACCTTCTATAAATCGCTTTCTCCCTCAATACATTCATTTTCTTTCCTGTTAAAGGTTGTCCAATTATGATGTTTCAGGGTTCTTAACGTCCAGGAAAAGCTTCCTTGAATATTGCAGCTCCATCCTTTTTCAATTGTAACTGAAAGTGAAAGTCGCTCAGTCGTGTGTGACTCTTTGCGACCCCATGGACTATACAGTCCATGGAATTCTCCAGGTCAGAACACTGGAGTGGGTAGCCTTTCCCTTCTCCAGGGGATCTTCCCAACCCAGGGTTCAAACCCAGGTCTCCTGCACTGCAGGCAGATTCTTTACCAGCTGAGCCACCAGGGAAGCCCAAGAATACTGGAGTGGGTCATTGTAAGTCCAACCATAAAATTTTATTTCAAATTTTGGATTTGTGGTATCAGTTCAGATCAGGTCAGTTCAGTTGCTCACTCGTGTCTAACTCTTTGCGACCCCATGAATCGCAGCACGCTAGGCCTCCCTATCCATCACCAACCCCCAGAGTCCACCCAAACCCATGTCCATTGAGTTGGTGATACCATCCAGCCATCTCATCCTCTGTCGTCCCCTTCTCCTCCTGCCCCTAATCCCTCCCAGCATCAGGGTCTTTTCAAATGAGTCAGCTCTTCGCATGAGGTGGCCAAAGTATTGCAGTTCAGCTTTAGCATCATTCCTTCCAATGAACATCCAGGACTGGTCTCTTTTAGGATGGACTGGTTGGATATCCTTGCAGTCCAAGGGACTCTCAAGAGTCTTCTCCAACACCACAGTTCAAAAGCATCAATTCTTCGGCGCTCAGCTTTCTTCACAGTCCAACTCTCACATCCATACATGACCACTGGAAACTTTTAAATTTTATCATCTACTGACTTAATTTTACTCATTTTTATCAAGAGTCAGTGGATTTATGTTTTATTATTTGTCTGTTTTCTAATGTTCAATTTCATTTTTGTTCTTTTCATTACTAGTTTTATATTTTTAAAATATTTAATTCATACAGGGCTTTCAGAGTTAAGGTTCATAGTAAATCTGAGGGAATGTATTAGTTTTATTTTTAGTTACTTTTTCTAACAACTTCAGTTGAATATTCTTCACTTATTTTTCTTTCTATTCCTTATTTATTAAAAATCATTTAATTTCTTCTGGGCATGTTGCAGCTAGCTACAACTAATTTATTTTAGATAAATTCTGTATTTTGGGTTTTTTATTTTTTTCTTTCACTCAACAGTTAAGACACGGGTTTTAATATATTTTACTTAAAATTTTCAGAGTGCATTTTTTTTATGTTCTATATATTTTTTTGTCATTGATTTCCCATTTCAGTGTTTGTGATGGAGTATGATGGTGGTTGCGATTTCTACTCGGCATAATCTAAGTTGTGTGTGTGTGTGTTTAAGTGTGATAATCTTTTGTTTTTAATGGGCAGATAAATTTGTCTCATTTATACTTATTTTTAATTGAAATATGACATTATATTCATTTCAGGTACACAACATGCTTTGCTCTTTGTACACATTGCAAAACAGATCACCACTGTAAGTCTAGTTAATATCAATCAGCACGTAGTTACAAATTCTTTTTCTCGTGGTGAGGACTCATTTATATGTGTTGCTGTGAAAGAGCCATTTGCTATTTTTTCTGTGTTTCCTTTTAGTTTTAGCTGTTTAAAAATTTTTGATAGAGTTTTGATAACAGTAAAAACCAAAGGAAGGAAGGAGGTTCTGAGACATTTTGGTAAAAGAAAAAGAAAAAGCTGATATTGTGCCCTTCTCCTAACCAAAAAGATCTAGAAACTATTATTCATGACACCCGTGGGGATTCATGTTGATGTATGGCAAAACCAATACAGTATTGTAAAGTAAAATAAAGTATATTTAAAAAAAAAAAAGATTGTAAAGAAAAAAAATTGAAAAAGTGCCTATAATTAGCACTTCTCTTTATTCTATTTTTTTTTTAAATACAACTTTAACAATGATGAACCTCTTCTCTTATGTAAAGAAGAGAGAAGGAGTCACATCAGCTTTTGATCTTGGTAATAATTCACAAAGGTTTCAGAGAGAAATCATTTCTAGGAAATACCTCCAAGTTCTTAAGAATAAGCTTCATGTTTAAGCGGGAAAACACTTGTTAAGTGTTCTTTCCCGCCCTCCTCCCTGGAAGTTCTGATGGCTCTGTGTAGACGGACATCATTGCTTTTTCTAGCAAGGATGCTGACTTTTTACCCCCGGAGCACTTGAGACGTGCTATGTAAGAATTTCTATACAGAAATTCATTGACTTTGACAGAATTTCAAATTGTCTCTTCTATCATGATGGTTCATCAGCTGCTTTTGGTTTATCAGAGTTGAAGTGTTTTACCCTCAAATGGTTCCGCTTAAATTTCTCTTTCAGACTAAGATTCCCAAAATATGAAATTCATTTAGCATTACGCTGGGCTTTGTTGAACCCACTGTATTTTTCGCCCGGAGGCGGGTAAATGAACCTTAGGGGTCGTACTTTCTCAACAGAGAATCAGACCTAAATGTTCAAGCTCACCTCTTTTTACAATCTTGCATTTTCATGGAGAACTTTTTCAATGAATTTGATCTTAATGGCTAAAGAAAATTTGAATACTTCAGATCCTCTTCTGGTTGATTGGTTAAAAATATTTAATATGATCTTTGATGTTGAATGGCTTTCCCTTGTGGCTCAGCTAGTAAAGAATCTGCCTGCAATGTTTCACACTGTTTTACCTTTCCGAAAGACGTTATGAAAATGACTGAAATCAGTAGATGTGACTTGTAACAATCTCTTAATAACTTACAGTATGCTGCTGCTGCTGTTGCTGCTAAGTCGCTTCAGTCGTGTCTGACTCTGTGCGACCCCAGAGACGGCAGCCCACCAGGCTCCCCTGTCCCTGGGATTCTCCAGGCAAGAACACTGGAGTGGGTTGCCATTTCCTTATCCAATGCATGAAAGTGAAAAGCGAAAGTGAAGTCGCTCAGTCTTGTCCGACTTAGCGACCCCATGGACTGCAGCCCACCAGGCTCCTCCGTCCATGGGATTTTCCAGGCAAGAGTACTGGAGTGGGGTGCCATTGCCTTCTAGGGAAATAAATTGCCCAAGTGATAGATTTTTTTCCCCCCTTTACCAAGCGGTCCTGCGTGAATTTGCTCATCAGTCCAGATGAGACCATTATCATATGTGAAGAGGAAAGAGAACCTCTTCCTGCAAATGGAGAGAGCTGTCCAGACCTTACCGTCCTAACTTACGGTGGAGCAGACTTCAGACGTCAGTGGCTACAGAGTCGTGGGCCTTGGGGAGGACGTGAACGAGTCTGTTCTCAGCAGCCATAAGGAAACTGGCAGGAGGAGTTGATGGTGATTGCGTAAATCTGCTGACCACGGTCCTTTCTGGCCCTCCACCCATCACCCACGGGGCGGGGGCAGCAGTCACCCAAGGGGGCAGGGAGGCCTATCTGGTGGTACGGTCCCCAGAGCAACATCATCACCATGTCCTTGATGACCCATCAGAGAGGAGGCGAGTCCAACACTACCATCTCCTTCCTGTTTAGGGGTGGAGGGGGGCTGGGCAACAGGCAACACTCACAAATGGGCAGAGAACTCGTCTCACCAGCAGTCTCAAGCTTAAGAAGCCATCCTCTCGATAAACAACCAGCTCCTACTGTAGCCCACAGAGAACTATATCCAACGTCCTGTAACAAGGCCTAATGGAAAGGAATATGAACATGGCCAGTTTAGGAGATAGGCATGGATCATTCCCAAGGCTTGTGGGCATTCAAACTGAGGTCACGGTTACAATTCAACAAGTTTCATGTTGCCGGTGTGCAGTTACGGAAAATGGACCTCTTAGTTGAGGGGGGAAAAAAAAAATCATCTATTTTCTTCTCCTCTAAGTCACAGATGACAAGAGGTCAAGCCAAGAAGTCAAGTGGACTTGTTTCCAAGGTCAGAAATGGGAGCGAATGAGACCCTCAGAAATCATTAACATGTATTCACTGGAATGACAGCCTCGTGTGTGAAGAATGACAAAGCGTTTCACATGCAATGGTTTTCTACTCCAGCAATTATCAAGATGTGGCCCTCGTGTGGGTATTGGGGGTGGAAGGCACGTACAAATGTTTTAGAATTTCCCTGACACAGAAATCAGAAAGCAGGACCAACTTTTAGGTCAGAAAAAGAAAGTGCGTGAATAATAAGGGTAACAATTACCATACAAAATTTAAAGATGTCTCAAATAAAAGCAGTTTTTCCTTCTTATCTTTTGTCAGAAATAACATTTTTTCCACCTACAGACCTTTGATCACCCTTGGGATTTGGAACAAAGAATTAAAGAATTGATGTTTTTTTTTTTTTTAGGGTTTCTTTATACATGTAATCAAAATGACATACTTTCTCTCATGAAATATATTTTTCTATCCCTTCTTCAGGGGAATTTTTCAACCCAGAGATTGAACCTGGGTCTCCCAGATTCTTTACCGTCTGAGCCACCAAGGAAGCCCAATCAACACACACATTAATAATTTCAGATTATTTCTAGCTAATGCATCATTTAAAAATTAAAGAGACTTTGCTGGTGGTCCAGCCACAATGAAAGCTCTTGCATTTCCTAACCAAGATTGAAGATCGTGCATACCACAGCTAAGAGCCAGTACACCCAAATAAATACACACATAAATAAATATTTTCAGAAAATAAATGAGGAAGAAAACAGGTTTCCAAAGAGAATTCTCTGGGAGCCCAGAGGTACCAGCAGGGTGCAGAGCTTGGGAGTCGGACAGCATCGCTTTCTCAGGCATGTTCTAACTGGACTTTGTAAGTTGCTGGAAGCATGAAAAGAAAGTGAGAGTGTTAGTCACTTAGTTGTGTGTGACTCTTTGCGACCCCTTGGACTGCGGCCCATCGGCTCCTCTGTCCATGGGATTCTCCAGGCAAGAATCCTGGAGTGGGTTGCCATTTCCTTCTCCAGGCGATCTTCCCTACCCAGGGATGGAACCCAGGTCTCCTGCACTGCAGGCAGATCCTTTAGCATCTCGGCCACCGGGGAAGCTCCTGAAAGCATACACATCTCTGAGAGTCTATAGTATTTCCTGAGTTGTACGTGCACTGAGGAGCTACAAGAACACAACAGCATTCAACACTCCAGGAGTAAAACATGCTACACTTCTAAGATGAATGAACTATGATAACTGCAACACTGAGATGGCAAGCCATGCATTAGATGGAAAGCGTACATTTTGCTAAATCTTTTAATTCCTTCAAATGATTGCAGGTATAATGATACAGATTGCACACGCAAAAGATAATTCCTGTTTCGTAGAGCCGCTTAAGTATTTGTTTACACACCATTTTTGACAAACTGAAGAAATTAATGGTGTTTAATTTAACACAGTCACTGTACCAGGAACAAGGATATGTCTTTTAAAAAATCACTTAGTAAAATAAGCCTGCTCATGATAAAAGAAAAAAAAAAAAAAACAACATCCCCTTTCCCTACACCTACCATTACATATGTCACTCCAAGAAATAAATAGTATTGAAAAATCAATATTTCAATTAACCTATGATTCTGTCTTACTAACTCTAAGCTGTGTGCATAGCTATTTTTCTTGATGTATTATCTTCAGATAGAGACTATTAACTTGTGTTTAGGGATATCAGATAGCATTATTACACCACACTTGGGGCCAATGTAAACAGCAACATCACTGAAATAAACCACAAGGATGTCGAAGGGCTTCCCTGATAGTTCAGTTGGTAAAGAATCCGCCTGCAATACAGGAGACCCTGGTTCCATTCCTAGGTTGGGAAGATCTGCTGGAGAACCGACAGGCTATCCAATCCAGTATTCTTGGGCTTCCCTGGCAGCTCAGCTGGTAAAGAATCAACCTGCAATGTGGGAGACCTGGGTTTGATCCCTGGGTTGGGAAGAACCCCTGGAGAAGGGAAAGGCTATCCACTGCAGTACTGTGGCCTGGAGAATTCCACAGACTGTATAGTCCATGGGGTCGCAAAGAGTCGAACACGACTGAGCGACTTTCACTTCACTTCGGGATGCCAAACAGGGCAACAAGTACAGGGTGAGTGTGGGCTCATGTTCACAGACTGGGAGCTGCAATAAGACAGAGTGTGTGATGCCCAATCCAGCTGGACCAGTGTGCGTCGGGTGACACAAATCTTTCACCACCGTGGGCATGTCCACCAATGTCTATGAAAGCCCTGTAAGCACCAATCCAGAGCTTTCATGTAAATTTCAGTGCAAATCAAAATCCATGCATGACTAAGATTAAAGGCATGGACTGTTTACTCTTGGTGCTCAGAAATTTCACACTGTTGCACAGCAAGGCATACAATGGGTCTGTTTTTATTCACCATGCTTAGCTTTCCGCGGGGTTTTAGGACACTGGCATCATTTTTCCCCTACACTCTTCCTTTGATATTTCCGCCTCTCTGCTTGCTCTGATCATCGTTTTGGACACGTACACGAGGCACATGGTAGCAAGAAAGAAGGAAGTAGTGGTAAGAAAAAGAGAAAAAGTATGTACGATTCCAAAGAATGAGGAAACAGTTAAAACGCAATGAGATGCGGATGATAACGAGATTTCATGGCAAGCAATGGAGCGTCATTATTAATGAGTGAAGAAAACTCTGATTGCTCCTATGTGTCAGGCAAGAGACCCACCACAGTGAGTAATACACTAACTGAATTCTCCTTTATAGCCCCGTATCACACATGAGGAAAATCGGGCTGAGAGGAGCTTAGGAAGTTCCCCAGTGTCCACCGAAGCCAGAGGCAGGGCCAGATAAAGCCACAGCTGTCTGACTCCACAGGACAGACGGTCAATTCACTCCTTCTAGATAAGGCGGGCGAGCAGACCTGGCCACCCCAGTGCATCCCTGTGGCCTGGGAACTATTCCTGGATGACAACCTAGACAGCATATTCAAAAGCAGACACATCACTGTTGCCAACAAAGGTACGTCTAGTCAACGCTATGGTTTTTCCAATATTCACGAATGTATGTGAGAATTGGAATATCATGAAAGCTGAGTGTTGAAGAATGGATGCTTTTGAACTGTGGTGTTGGAGAAGACTCTTGAGAGTCCCTTGGACTGCAAGGAGATCCAACCAGTCCATCCTAAATAAGATCAGTCCTGAATATTCATTGGAAGGACTGATGCTGAAGCTCTAATACGTTGGCCAAAAAGCTGACTTGTTGGAGAACTCTAACTCTGGGAAAGATTGAAGGTGGGAAGAGAAGGAGGCGACAGAGGATGAGATGGTTGGATGGCATCACCGAACGCGATGGACATGGGTCTGAGCAAGCTCTGGGAGTTGGTGATGGACAGGGAGGCCTGGCGTGCTGCGGTCCATGGGGTTGCAAAGAGTCAGACACGACTGAGCGACAGAACTGAACTGAATTGGACTGAGGACAATAAATGCCCAGAAGATTCAGGAAGAACCCCCAACCTTCCCCTAACTGCCTGAGGAGTGTAGATGGAGTACCTGCTCCAGAAAGGGAGTCATCACCCTGGAAAAGCGCTCAGTGAGCCAGATGTGTGGGCCCGGAGGAAGCCAGCAAAGGCTGTCTGTGATATCCCTCTCTTACCCCTTCCTACACGTGCCTGATCTCTAACTGCATTTAGGACTTTATTCTGATTTCCAGATGCATGTTTCAACATATGAACCAGGTAGATTTACCTGAACCCTCCTCCCCCCCCCCACACCTCTCACATCCATTAAACCCCATCCTGGACAATTCCTTCACTTTGACCCCATTCCCTACACAGACCACCCTGCCTATGTTCCCTGCTTGGGCCAAGCTAAGGAAGCTCCACACTGGTCGAGTCTTGGGACAGTCTCTGGCCTAAACCATGGACGTGCAAGTTTTTCAAGGGGCGGCAGTATTCATTACCTGCTGCTGCTAAATCATTTCAGTCGTTTCCGACTCTGTGTGACCACAGAGACGGCAGCCCACCAGGCTCCCCCATCCCTGGGATTCTCCAGGCAAGAACACTGGAGTGGGTTGCCATTTCCTTCTCCAATGCATGAAAGTGAAAAGTGAAAGTGAAGTCGCTCAGCCGTGTCTGACTCTTAGCGATTCATTACCTAGTCCCCCTTTATTCAGACAGGGTGCTTTCTAAAAATCACAGCGGATGCCTGAAATCATGGATAGCACTGACCTGTATAGTCATGATATATATATAGAGAGATATCAGGGCTTCCCTGAGAGCTCAGTTGGTTAAGAATCCGCCTGCAATGCAGGAGACCCCTTTTCGATTCCCGGGTCAGGAAGATCCCCTGGAGAAGGGATAGGCTACCCATTCCAGTATTCTTGGGCTTCCCTGGTGGCTCAGCTGGTAAAGAATCCATCTGCAATGTGGGAGACATGAGTTCAATCCCTGGGCTGGGAAGATCTCCTGGAGAATGGAAAGGCTGCCCACTGCAGTCTTCTGGCCTGGAGAATTCCATGGACTGTTTAGTCCAGTGGGTCACAAAGACTCGGACACGACTGAGCGACATTTCTTTTTGGGGAGGGGGCAGGGGTTTGAAAGCATCACTAACAATGAGACACAGCTACAGTCTTTCCTGAGAGGTCTATACAAAAAGGATTTAGGACTGTTCAAGTAGACTCATGGTGTCTGAGCTTCTGCAGCACGCCAGGCCTCCCTGTCCATCACCAACTCCTGGAGCTTGCTCAGACTCATGTCCATTGCCTCGGTGATGCCATCCAACCATCTCATCCTCTGTCATCCCTTTCTCCTCCTGCCTTCAATCTTCCCCCACTTTTATCAATTCTCTTCCAGAGATGAGATGCCCTGAAGACTATCAACTCAACACCAGGGATCAGAGTGCTTAGGAAGTCAATGCCAGCTGAAAGCAAGAAGCCTGGGTAGTCTACCTGAAGAATGTACCAATCACGAAATTAGGATTCTGACCAAGTTTCCCTCTTCAGACGTCTTCCCTCCATGCAATAGAAGGTGAGGAGCCTCATTAGACATAACAAATGTATCAACACATTCAGTAGCAATGATGTTAATGGATAAGGATGATAAACCCTGGACACAGGATGTGGTTTCCAACTCTGGAATTTCTGATGAGAAATTCATCTTATCGCTAGTGAAATATATTCATTTTTTTTGTAACTCTCAGTTTTACAAGGGAAATTGCTTCTCTGTGCCCCTTCCTGCCCAAAGGAATCGACATAGCATAGGCATGAGAGAAAGAGTATGTTTAATCATGTAGAAAATAACCAACCAGCTGTGAGAAGCACATCACTGTCAGCTTGGGTTGATGAGTACAGAGAAGGCAAACTAGTCGGCATCACTTTTTTAAAATATAAATTTCTAGGGTCAGGAACATTCCATATAACAAAGATTCTGGTCACCAAAACAAGTCTATTCTAACAGTTTAAGTCTATCTACAAGGGAAGATACTTTTGTCTGTTTACCTTTATTTTGATGACCTTTTGGAAAAATATGTTAACTGATATTTTAAAATACAGCCCCTTTCCACCCTTTGAGTCTCTGTTGGGGAAGTGAAAGTCACTCAGTCTTGTCTGACTCTTTGCAACCCAGTGGACTACACAGTCCATGGACTCTCCAGGCTAGAATACCAGAGTGGGTAGCCATTCCCTTCTCCAGGGGATCTTCCCAACCTCAGGGGTCGAACCCAGGTCTCCTGCATTGCAGGCAGATTCTTTACCAGCTGAGCTACCAGGTAAAGCTCAAGAATATAAGAGTGGGTGGCCTATCCCTTCTTCAGGGGATCTTCCTGACCCAGAAATTGAACCAGAGTCTCCTGCACTGCAGGGAGATTCTTTACCAGCTGAGCTACCAGGGAAATCCTGTTGAGGAAGGCTGAGTAAATTATATTCCACACTGGTCAGACCAAGGGGTGTCATCACCAGTGGTCTACGTAAAGATTCTCTGCTCTTTATCACATGTTCCCTTTCATCACTACTGCTCAACCCAGTTCTCTTTCCCGTCCTGTTCACACCCTGTAGCGTGTTTCACGTCTGCTATTTGCTCATCTGTCTTTATGAAATGTGTAGTTTTATGTGTGTTTCATGTTTATATAAATCACATTGACACAGATCCCGTTACGAGTTCCTATTTTCACCACCAACTGCTTTTAATTTCTACCCATGTTGTTACGTCTATGAGGTCTCCTGCTGAGTAACAAATTACCACAAATTCTGGGGCTGAAGCAGTTAACTCCAACTTTTCCCCCAGTCATCTGCTCACCAACAGAGTAGTAAGCAGCCTTCTTTCTGAAGTCACAACCACGAGGCTACCTGCACACTTCCGTCTTCCCTATCAGTTCTGCCTTGAATGCTATAAGCACAAGAAATTTCAGTCTCCCCCAACAGCTGGCAGGAGCTCAGAAGTGGCTCCTTCTCCACTCGAGCTTCCAGATGACAACACAGCCCAGAGCATACCTTCACTGGAGCCACGCAAGACCCCAGCACAGGACCTGGCCAGGTCACATCCAGATTCTGGACCCACAGAAACTACGAGATAACAAGCAATTCAGCCTGTGGATATTTGTTATACGGTGACAGCTAACTGATACACTTTCCAATAGCAACTTCAGCCTCCTCGAAATCAACATTTTAATCAACTCTTCTGGAACAGCACAGAGCTCTTTGCTTCCCTTGGTTTTCACCCTTGTCTGATATGCCAAGATCTGTGATGCAGGCACAGGAATTGTCTTGATTATGTATGATACCAAGTTTAGAGCTCTAAGTTCGGAAGGTTGAAGTGTTTGAGTCAATGACCTTGAAATCAGTGACCTTGAAAATTTTATTTTCTTTATTTTCTTGGGCTCCAAAATCACTGCAGATGGTAACTGCACCCGTGAAATTAAAAGATGCTTTCTCCTTGGGAGAAAAGCTATGACCAACCTAGACAGCATACTAAAAAGCACAGACATTACTTTGCCAACAAAGGTACGTCTAGTCAAAGCTATGGTTTTTCTAGTAGTCACGCACACATGTGAAAGTTGGACTATAAGAAAAGTTGACTGCCAAAGATTATGTATGATACCAAGTTTAGAGCTCTAAGTTCAGAAGGTTGAAGTGTTTGAGTCAATGACCTTGAAATCAGTGACTTTGAAAATTTTATTTTCTTTATTTTCTTGGGCTCCAAAATCACTGCAGATGGTAACTGCACCCATGAAATTAAAAGATGCTTCCTCCTTGGGAGAAAAGCTATGACCAACCTAGACAGCATACTAAAAAGCACAGACATTACTTTGCCAACAAAGGTACGTCTAGTCAAAGCTATGGTTTTTCTAGTAGTCACGCACACATGTGAAAGTTGGACTATAAGAAAAGTTGACTGCCAAAGAATTGATGCTTTTGAACTGTGATGTTGGAGAAGACTCTTGAGAGTCTCCTGGACTGCAAGGAGATCCAACCAGTCTCTCCTAAAGGAAATCAGTCCTGAAGATACATTGGAAGGATTGATGCTGAAGCTGAAACTCCAATACTTTGGCCACCTGATGCAAAAAACTGAGTCCATGGAAAAGACCTCGATGCTGGGAAAGATTGAAGGTGGGAGGAGAAGGGGAAGACAGAGGATGAGATGGTTGGATGGCATCACCGACTGGATGGACATGAGTTTGAGTAAGCTCCAGGAGATGGTGATAACACGCTCAGGGAAGCCTGGCGTGCTACAGTCCATGGGGTCACAAAGACTGGGCCACAACTGAGCAACTGAATTGAACTGATTGAGCAATTTGCCAGCATCATTTGTACAACAGTTACTACAGCATCCATCCCATATTTATACACAGAAGTTTGAGATCATTCACAGATATCTTCAAAGCACCACTCAGCACTCAACGAGTACTCACACAACAGTCACCACTAGAGTCACTGTTCACAGCTGGACCATAAAGATGGCTGCTGCTGCTGCTGCTGCTAAGTCACTTCAGTCGTGTCCAACTCTGTGCGGCCCCATGGACGGCAGCCCACCAGGCTCCGCTGTCCCTGGGGTTCTCCAGGCAAGAACACTGGAGTGGGTTGTCATTTCCTTCTCCAGTGCATGAAAGTGAAAAGCGAAAGTGAAGTCACTCAGTCATGTCTGACTCTTCTCGACCCCATGGACTGCAGCCCACCAGGTTCCTCCATCCATGGGATTTTCCAGGCAAGAGTACTGGAGTAGCTGCTAAGTCACTTCAGTCGTGTCCAACTCTGTGCGGCCCCATGGACGGCAGCCCACCAGGCTCCGCTGTCCCTGGGGTTCTCCAGGCAAGAACACTGGAGTGGGTTGTCATTTCCTTCTCCAGTGCATGAAAGTGAAAAGCGAAAGTGAAGTCACTCAGTCATGTCTGACTCTTCTCGACCCCATGGACTGCAGCCCACCAGGTTCCTCCATCCATGGGATTTTCCAGGCAAGAGTACTGGAGTGGGTTGCCATTGCCTTCTCCTAAAGAAGGCTGAGTGCCAAAGAATTGATGCTTTTGAACTGTGGTGTTGGAGAAGACTCTTGGATGGCAAGGAGATCAAACCAGTGAATCCTAAAGGAAATCAACCATCGATATTCAGTGGGAGGACTCATGCTGAAGCTCCAACTCTTTGGCCACCTGATGCGAAGAGCTGACTCAATGGAAAAGACTCTGATGCTGGGAAAGATTGAAGGCAGGAGGAGAAGTGGGGGACAGAAGATAAGATGGCTGGGCAGCATCACAGACTCAACGTACATGAGTTTGAACAAACTCCAGGAGACAGTGAAGGAAAGAGGAGCCTGGTGTGCTGCAGTCCACGGGGTCGCAAAGAGTTGGACACAACTTAGTGACTGAACAACGGCAGCAAGAGTCTGCCTAGCTGAATTTAATGGACATGTGTTTGTATGCCATAGAGCAGGGGTCCCCAATCTCCAAGATCTGATGCCTGATGATCTGAGGTGGAGCTGATGTAATGATAATACAAATAAAGTGCGCAATAAATGTAACGTGCTTGAATTAGCCCAACGCCATCTTCCTCTCCCCAGCCTGTGAAAAAACTGTCTTCCATGAAACCAGTCCTTGATGTGCAAAAGGTGCCCTACCGCGGCCTCAGAGCACAGTTGGTTCTCAGCAGTGGGTGTTAAACTAAATGAACAAACTGAAAGAAATAACAGCGTTATCTGATACCAATTAGGAGAGATCAACTGAAGGAAAAGTCAGGAACCCAGTAAGATAGTCCACGTTTGGACACAAATGGTAATGGGGCTAGTTCTCCATGGACTTTCTGATTTCAAATCTAAATCTGTTTGCAGAATGAGGTCTCCTTATGTTTAATCATAGGTGTCTACAGCATCATTGAGCAGAAGAACATTCTCCTGCCCTTGGAGGAGATACAACATTGATACACAGACAAACACTGTTCACACTGAGCCTTGTGGGCCAATTCCTGTCACTCTGGAGAAGGAGTAGGCTTACCCTGCTGCAAAAGCTTGAATCTCAACATGCACAACCTATGAGCAGAAAATGAGCCAATTCGAACACCTCTCTGAATTATGGAAACCTACAAAATTGTGTTTATTCACATCAAAAGGAGCTGCGTACCTCACTCTTTCCATCATGATAGCTGCAGACAAGACTGATGGCTTCTCTCTTTATCAGTTGCTACAGACACAAAACCTCTTTCATCTTTTCCTATCAGAATCTTTGCTCCAACAGTAGCCTCTTTCTGTTCTGAATCCTGGACATGACTAACTAGCTCACCCTGCGTTTGCAATAAACACATATTTTCAGGAGCTCTCCAGTTCTCTGATCTCTCCCAGAACCACCCCTGGAGGCGCCCCTTCCCTGAATAAAACCACAACACAGTCTGTTTAAGAGGCAATTTGGAACAGGATGATACATTTCTGACATAAGACAGCTGATTCAGCTTGTCGTAGCACAGAAACCAATAAAACATTGTAAAGCAATTATCCTCCAATTAAAAACTAATTAAGGAAAAAAAGACTAACCTTTCCATGAAGGATGCTGACAGCAGAAACTTTTAAAGATAGTTTCATATTTGGGGATTTATATGGAACATCACTGTGGGGTGGGGGGTAAGACCCAGTCTCCACACAGCAGCATGATGCAAAGATGGAAATTATGGACAGATCCAAAGGGGACAAAAATGTGTATTTTGTTGGAGAAAAATTATGGCATCATGTAGGGAATGGGTAACCATGGGATTATCCATTAGGGATACATGGAATCCTTCCTAGTGTTATAAATAAAGTTTTACTGGAACACAGGCACACACCTCTGCTTACATGTCACAGATCTCTGAATGCTTCCTTGCTAGGCCAGCAGAGTTGAGCGGTTGAAATCAGGACCCTACAGGTTATAAGGCCTGATGTACTGCCTTCCTGAGTCTTTATAGGAAACCGCACTGAGCCTTGCAGAGCAGGTAGAGCACGTGGATTTGGGTGCCATGAAAAACTCAGATGTTGGCTAGGAATTGCGTCTTGTTCTTTTGGTTTTGTTGATAGGAATCAGCATGGGCAGAACTAAGGGTGTCCCTAGTGGGTCCAGTGGCCAAGACTCTGTGCTCCCACTGCAACTAGGCCAGGTTCCATCCCTGGTCGGGGAACTAGACCCTACATGCTGAACGAAGAGTTTGCATGCCACAGTGAAGACCAACGACCCCGCAGGCTGCAACTAAGACCTGGGGTAGCAAAATAAATACTAAGAAAAAAAAAAAAAAAAAGGCAGAAGTACACCTAGGCCTGAGCACTGGAGGTGCTTGCCACATGGCAGCTGCTTTTCATCCCTTATGTAGATAACTCAACAAAAAGCAAATCACTCTCTCCATACCTCTCACAACGGGTGTCATCTCAGGGAAACGTGAACATAGAGGATGATATCATGAGTCGCTGTGCTGCTGTGTGGGCCAGCTACATAGGTTCTATATAATATTCACCAAAGTTTAGCTGAGGATTTCTCAGTGAGGATTCATGGGCTTCCCTGGTGGCTCAGCTGGTAAAGAATCCACCTGCAACGCGGGAGACCTGGGTTCACTCCCTGGGTTGGGAAGATCCGCTGGAGAAGGGATAGGCTACCCACTCCAGTATTCTTGGGCTTCCCTGGTGGCTCAGCTGGTAAAGAATCCACCTGCAATGTGGGAGACCTGGGTTCGACCCCTGGGTTGGGAAGATCCCCTGAAGATGGGAACAGCTACCCACTCCAGTATTCTCGCCTGGAGAATTCCATGGACTGTATAGTCCATGGGGTCGCAAAGAGCTGGACCCGATGGAGCAACTATCACCTTCACTAATAAATTACCTACCATCAGGATCAGTAAACATTAGGTTTTCTAATAACTTTTGGGAAGGAAAACTTATTTAAAATTGCATTTCAAGTACAGGTTAAGATATAATGGAAAATCAACTTGGATAACCTACAATTTAATTTCATGATCCTATGAGTCTTATGTTTGACACTAAATTCTAAGGTACAATTTTAATAGAATAAAGGTGACACTGTTGATGGAACAAACGAAAAGGGCAAATTAAACATAACTAAAGAACCACTGGAGAAGGGATAGGCTACCCACTCCAGGATTCTTGGGCTTCCCTTGTGGCTCAGCTGGTAAAGAATCTGCCTGCAATGCAGGAGACCTGGGTTCGATCCCTGGGTTGGGAAGATCCCCTGGAGAAGGCAAAGACTACCCACTCCAGTATTCTGGCCTGGAGAATTCCATGAACTGTATAGTCCATAGGGTGGCAAAGAGTCGGACACAACAGAGTGACTTTCACTTTCATAAATAGGCTGGGAAAGGAGAGATTACTGAGTGTGGGTCAGGCTTTAGATGTGACTTTTGTTTTCTCTACTTTGGGCAACAGAGGCCAGGTGAGTGCTCAGTTTTTGTAAAAGCAGCCCTGGGGGTTTCTGGGGGCATTACCTGGCCATCCAGTGGTTGAGACTCTGTGCTTCCAATGCAGGGGACGCGAGTTCGTGCCGTGGTCAAGGAACTGAGATCCCATGTGGTACATGGTGCAGCCAAAAAAAAAAATATTTTAAAAAAAGCAGACCTCCAGGGCTCCTCTTATCTGAGCATCGAGGCCCAAAAGATGGCCCTGTGTCTGGCACAGCTCCTGCCTCCTGGATAGAAGGTGGAAGTGAAAAAGAAAGTCGCTCAGTCGTGTCCTGCTCTTTGCAACCCCACAGACTATACAACCCATGGAATTTTCCATGCCAGAATACTGGAGTGGGTAACCTTTCCCTTCTCCAGGGGAATCTCCCCAACCCAGGGATCGAACCTCCCCAACCCAGGAATCAAATCCAGGTCTCCCGCATTACAGGTAGATTCTTTACCACCTGAGCCACCAGGGAAGCCCAAGAATACTGGCCTGGGTAGCCTATCCCTTCTCCAGGGGATCTTCCCCAATGCAGGTATCGGAACCCACTCATTATTCCCAACTCACTCAGCCTCACACCCACTCTTTTCTACTCCAAGTTGTTTCCGGTCCCGAAGATACAGCTCAACTCAGCGTCATCTGTGTGGCCTTGGTCTCCGTGGCCACTGAAAGGGGCATCTCTCTGGCACCTTTAACTACAGTCTCAAAGAACTCTTGTGAAGACGGGCTATTGCTCAGGGCATAGCGGTTACTGAAAGCTCTCTGGAGTTTAAGAGTTTCTTCTGCAATTGGAGGGGCAGGGGAGGCCGCCTGGGGAGGCTGGGAGTTGGCGCAGAGGGTCTGTTTCGAGATTGGCAGTGGCCCCAGCCCCAGCTGAGACCCAGCGGGACCACCCGGGTGGGTGACGCCACCACTGGCCTGCTGGGAGAGCTCCAGCTGGACGGAAGACAGATCATCCTGGGAAACATCCACCGGGATGACGGAACGGAGAGGTAGCGGTGTGAGCAGGGGCGAACGTACTGATGGGAAACACGTGTCCACATCCTACCTTTCTGTACCCAATCGTTGCGTCTGAACTCGCCAGGCTGCCTGTGAACCAGCACGTCTGGGATGACGAACACGCTTTGGCCTTGGCTTCGGCTGCGCGTACGTAAAGCCGCTCCGGGACTGAATGGCCTGTGCTGTCTGCCTGCCAGGCTCTCCAGCTGGCCTGGAAGACACAAGACGCCCTTGTCCAAAGAGGAGGTGCCCGGAATATGAAATTTTCCAGAGAGTTGGGGGAGGAAGACCCAACTGGCTCTGTTGGAGTCAGAATACCTGCAAAAGAGGAAAAGGACAAAGCCTCAGCAGTCGCTTACATCTCATTTTTTGGTTTGTTTGGTTTTGTTTTTTACTTTAATATCTCTTGTCTTCTTCGTCTCTGATGTAGAGCCCCTGAAGAGGTTTTTTTTTTTCCCTTCAAATGGAGATGTATACCTCTTTGAACAGTGGGCCCTGGAAGAGGACCCACGAATTAGCAAACCATCTGCCAATGGGAACGATTCGAGATACAGAAGCAGTCAGTCCGGCTCACTCGCTCAGTCGTGTCCGACTCTTTGCGACCCCACGGACTGCAGCACCGCCAGGCCTCCCTGTCCATCACCAACCCTCGGACCTTGCTCACCCTCTCGTCCATCGAGTTGGTGAGGCCATCCAACAGAGGCTATACCCTCTTCCATGACATTGCAGAGATTTAAATAATCGAATAACAGTAAACACACACACACACCTCATTAAAGAAATAAACACTTCAGTGAAACTTAGATAACCCCTATATCCCATCTACAGGCAAGCTTCGCAGGCTGCTGATGAGAACAATTTCCGGCAGCGCCTGTTTAATTCAACGTGTGCATTTAAGAATATGTTCAAGCTGCAGCGAGTCTATTCTGTCCACCACGTGGTTGATCAGGTCTGTCCGAGCGTGGCCTCTCCCACGTCATGATCTTAGAGAAACTGGATGTGATTAGTGAGGACTCTTGAGAACAATGCTGAGGGTCCGCTAAGCCCTCCCTCCCGCTGTAATCAGAGACAATTCTTTGGCCATGTGTCCACCACGATCACAGCCCTGGGAGGTGTTCCCCGAGGGTGAGTGAGGGGGATGGTGGCAGTTTGCTTGTTGTATCTACATTTTTTTCCCTTCTTCATTAGAAAAAGGAGAATCAGTTTTTATTTGGAAGTAAAATGTCTTTTTCTCTAAAGAAAATGTCTCTTTTTTCTTTTTTCCATCTGTAACAATTCATTTCTACCTCTTCAAAATCAAGATTTTTTTTTTTGCAGGCTGTCTTTACTTGCAGAAATACAAAATAGAATTTGCTATGAAACAAGTCACTGAGCAGAAAGAAAGGGCATACATGCATCATCTTATTACCCCAGCCCCTCTCCCAGTGAGATTCACAGGCTCCCTTTGTGGATTTGGGTCTCACTGGGAAAGGCCTGAAAGTGAAACTCTCTCAGTCGTGTCTGACTCTTGGTGACCCCATGGACTACACAGTCCATGGAATTCTCCAGGCCAGAATACCAGAGTGGGTAGCCTTTCCCTTCTCCATGGAGATCTTCCCAACCCAGGGATCGAACCCAGGTTTCCTGTATTGCAGGCGGATTCTTTACCATCGGAGCCACGAGGGAAGCCCAAGAATACTGGAGTAGGTAGCCTACCTCTTCTCCAGGGGAATCTTCCCGACCCAGGAATCGAACCCAGGTCTCCTGCACTGCAGGCCATTCTTTACCAGCTGAGCCGGGTATAGGCCTATGCTCCTGCAACTCTGAAAACCATCCTGCCAATTCATGGACTGAGTCCCCAGGAAGGTGGCAACTGGATTAAGCTGATAGGACACTTCAGATGGTGTCAGTTGTGTTGCAACCAAGAGATGAAGAGTCAGATGTGAGAGAGAGTGATTTCGCCACCTTGCTGGTGGAATGGATTACGCAGTGGATGAGAGTTCCTCACACGGTGTATAAGCATTCTATACCAGTTCTCCACACAGTCCATCAGAACCAAAGACTGTTTTCTCTCCTGGATAACCAGCTGTCTCCACAGCAGAGAAAGAGATCTTTGATCTAAGAGAATCACAACACACAGTTTCATTGTAGACAACCAAATCTACAGCGAAAGCCTCACTTTATTTTTAAAAGCTACAATCTCGAACTCAAGCCTCTTTTATTCTACAGCGAGGAGATCTGAGCAACGGACCAAGTGCAACCCATTGTTTTTTCCGGAGTCTTTCAGGCTACAAAAAAAAAAAAGCTTCATTCTTTCAAAATAAACAAGCAGTCTTCTGCACAGAAGAAAACTGTACACTATGGAATCAATGAAAACAATCATTAGAGTCACATTAAGAAATAAAACATTCAAGGGGTCCAGGAGAAAAGTGAAAGTCGCTCAGTCGTGTCCAACGTTTTGCGACCCCATGGACTATACAGTCCATGGAATTCTCCAGGCCAGAATACTGGAGTGGGTGGCCTTTCCCTTCTGCATGGGATCTTCCCAACCCAGGGATCAAACCCAGGTCTCCCACACTGCAGGTGGATTCTTTACCTGCTCACAAGGGAAGCCCAAGAATACTAGCGTGGTTAGCCTATCCCTTCTGCAAGGGAACTTTAGTTATTTCTACTTTGCCCTTTTCCTTTGTTCCAACAACAGGGTCACCTTTATTCTATTAAAATTGTACCTTAGAATTTCGTGTCAAACATAAGACTCATAGGCTCATGAAATTACATCGTAGGTTATCCAAGTTGATTTTCCATTATATCTTAACCTGTGCCTGGAATGCAATTTCAAATATGTTTTCTTTCTGAAAAGTTATTAGAAAATAGAATGTTTAGATGTACGATTCAGATGCACGTTATTTATTAGTGAAAATGAAAGTTGCTCCATCATGTCTGACTCTGTACGATCCCGTGGACTGTACATTCCATGGAATTCTCCAGGCCAGAATACTGGAGTGGGTAGCTGTTCCCTGCTCCAGGGGATCTTCCCAACCCAGGGATCAAACCCAGGCCTCCCGCAGTGCAGGTAGATTCTTTACCAGCTGAGCCATAAGATGACCCAAACGGTGCCTCTGGGAGCAAATGCTCCCACAAAGGAAGAGCTCCAGTCTGCGGAGGGATGTGAGCATCCCCGGGGGGCCGTGTCCAGTCCCCTCCCTGACCGCCTGCCTTAAACAGAGCTCAGCTGTCCTCCGTCTTCGATCGGAGGCACCCATCTGGGGCCTCTCAGAGGTGCTGCTGTCAACCTGGGAACACAGTGGGTTTTTGGAAGAAGCTGGGAGTGAATACAAACACCCTCTGTGAAGAAGCTAAAGGCTGCTTGGCAAATGGCAGGTAAGTGGTGGCTCGGAGAGGGCGGGTTGTTTTCAAGGCAAGTTTTGTGTAACTCACTGGAGGGTTACATCGGGTACTGCTGGGGCGGAGGTCTCAGAAGAGACCTGGGAATCCAGCTGAGAGGAGCTGGGTGCGCAAGGAAGGGATGGCTAGGAGGGACAGCATATGGAACCGCAGTTCCAAGATCGGAGACTCCAAACCCGACCTTCCGCACGCCCGGTAGAGCAGGGTGGGCTACTTTAGAATGGGGCCCTAACTTCCTTTGCATGACACAACAAAGAACACTTTTATTTTGCCTGCGGAAGACATACCCTAGGTGTCAGAGAAGGAAATGGCAACCCACTCCAGTACTCTTGCCGAGAGAATCCTGTGGACAGAGGAGCCTGCGGGGCTACAGTCCATGGGGTTGCACAGAGTCACACACGACTGAAGCGATTTAGCATGCATGCGTGTGTCAGACCGAATAAGTTTTAAAAGACGTTTACTTGGCTGGGCTCTAGTTGAACACTTTTATTACAGTAATGTAGAATCTATAGCCCCTCCCCCTCACCCCACCATGGGCTGAAACACTTCCAGGTAACAAAATGAAGGTTCATAAACACCGGACTTGAAAATTCATAGTGAGGTCAGTTGGCCTAAATCATTAAAAAAGAGAGAATGAAGAATTTTATATATCGAAATGGTGGCGTATTCCCCCCCCTCATAACTAATACTTTATTTAATGCAGAGTTACATGTCTGTACTCAAACCAAATGCACTGAATAAATAAATAAAATGCTTTTTCTCTTCCCTGCTCCCCACCTGCAAAAGGCCAAGTGGGAAAAGATGTGGGCAGAGAGGAGAGTGAAATTCCACACCCTTCCCTCTGCTTCCCCTGCAGTCAGGGATGTACCCAAACATGAAAGCAGGCGGGAACTTGCCATATGGGACAAATGAGACTTCATCACAAAAAAATGAGGACTTGTTTCCTTAACTGCAAATGTGCGGGAAGTTTGCAACATGGTCAAGATGTCTTCAAGGGTTGGGAAAATGTCCTTAAGCGGTTACACGTGGAGGCAACGAGAGAAACACAGAGTGTCTTCGTCTACCTTAGTTCAGAACTGCACTCTCCACTGGCTCATCCCAGGAGACCAGCAGGCACACTGCCTTCTGTCTGGCTTCTCCATCAGGCCAATTGTTCCCAGGAGATGGCTGTCTCCCTCTACCGCCCCTCCTCTGCCATCAAGCCTTGCCCCACCCTGCTATATATCATCCAGCAAAGAAAAGGCTTTTTTTCCACTGTGACCCTCCAAGGAGATTTCTGAAACTTTTTTTTTTTTTCGTAATCAACACCCCATGATTGACTATAGTCTTCCAATCCTACTCCTGGGCATATATCCAGGCAGGGGCGGGGAGGGGGGAAACATGATTCAAAAACTTATACACTCATCTCAATGTTCACGCAGAACTATTCACAACAGCCAGGACATGGATGTAACCTAAATGGTCATTGACAGAGGTTTGGAAAAAGAAGATGTGGTACATATATACACAAGGGAATATTACTGAGCCATCAAAAAGAAGGAAACGATGCCACCTGCAGCAACATGGATGGTGCCAGAGACTGTCATACTAACTGAAGCAGTTTAGACATAGAAGGTGAAATATCCTATGACATCATTATCTGAGCAATCTAAAAAGAAATGATATAAGTGAACTTATTTATGAAACAGAAATAGACTCACAGACATAGAGAATGAACTTTACACTTACTGGGAAAACAGGAGTGGGGAGAGACAGGGAATTTGAGATGGACATGGACACACTGCTTTATTTAACATGGAGAGTCAGCAAGGACCTTCTGGACAGCACAGGGAACTCTGCTCAACACTCTGTAATAACCTTACAGTCACCAGGGGGAAGGATGGGGGAAGGGAGAGTCAGGGAGTTTGCGGTAGACATGGACACACTGCTTTATTTAACATGGAGAACCAGCAAGGACCCGCTGTCCAGCATAGGGAACTCTGCTCAATACTCTGTAATAACCTTATGGTCACCAGGGGGAAGGATGGGGGAAGGGAGAGTCAGGGAGTCTGGGATGGACATGGACACACTGCTGTATTTAACATGGAGAACCAGCAAGGACCTGCTGTCCAGCACAGGGAGCTCTGCTCAGTGCTCTGTAATAACCTTATGGTTCCCAGGGGGGAAGAATTGGGGAACAGATAGTTATGGAGTTAAAAAAAAAATGAAATTCTAATACCACGAATATCCTTGTATCTGTCTATTTTCTGTATTATTCTGTGCTTTGTACACAACATAGTAAGATTTTTTTTTTTTCCCACTTCCAGAAAATGACATTTTCTGGGAATGCCTGACTTAGACAACTCCCTTACTCTTTCTCTGCTGCAGGTAAAATCAAGAGGCAGGTCTGAAGGTGGTGGTTTGCCATGTTGTATATGAAGGAGGCATAGGGTTGCAGAGAGCCGTCTCCACGACCACCCAAAGGAGTGCGGGTGAGTTGCCGTGCTATGCTGGCCGCCACCCACAAGGATCGCCATCCGCCTGTCTTGTGCCCTGCGTGCTCAGGACGGAGGGGGCCTTCCAGTCCAACCCCAGCACCTCTGCTCTCACGGGTCTCTGCTTTAAGCTCTCCTGTAATATGCCAGTTTATCAACTTAGTCCAGAGTTTTTTGAAAAACAAATGAAAATTTCTTTCATCCAAAAGTCCTGAACAGCACCCCATGCGTTCAGCTTCTGACTCTGTTTAATAAGGTCACGATGGCTAGGTGAATTTTATAAGAGGCCAGGTATGTACCTGAAAAGCAGCAGAGCTGTTGGTGGGATCCCATTACACAGGGAAAATAGATTCTTTGTGGAGACTGTTCTGTGGGTCCCTCGGATCACACCGCTGGCCGGTTGCTGATAAGACCCATAACTCAACACACGAGCCCTGCCACTGGGTACAGTTATAACTTTATATATATTTGTATTTTAAAAAACCTGAAGCTATAATAAAGCATGTACCTTTTTTTGGATTTCATTACTGTTCATCTGCATAACAGTGCAATATACGATGTTAATTGAAATTAAAGTATGACAACTCTAACATGTGATTACGATCTATTTGGGCCTATTTCATGGCAGGCAAACTTCCACGTGAGAGGTCAACACCGTAGCAATGTCTCTTCTCTTCAGTTTGTACAGTGTGCAGCTGGAACATCCGATCAACCATATCGTTCAGCTGATTTGGCCACAAAACCAATGGAAATGCAGCCTCAGCGGTAAAGAACCTGCTGGCTGATACAGGAGACGCAGGTTCAACCCCTGGGTGGGGAAGATTCCATGAAGGAGAAAACATCAACCCACTCCAGAATTCTTGCCTGGGAAATCCCATGGACAGAGGAGACTGGTCCATGGAGTCACAAGAGTCCGACACAGCTGAGCAACTGAACAACAAGAACTGCAGGCACAGACCCCAAGGTGTACGTCCACCTGAGATTCTGGCCCTGCCCTGAACAGTTGTTAATAGGGAGGAACAGACACACTGACATGTCAATGAATGAGATATTCCTGGAGAGTGACTTGGCTCAGAGGCTCCTAGACAGCGTCAGGGGATTGGGGGTCTGTGTTTCGTAAGGTCTCGCCAAGAAAAGAATAAGAATAGGATTCCACAGACAGGAAACAACCTGATTAGCACGTCCCAGGAGCCTTCTGGTGGATGGTATTTCCATCTAGTACGTGGGATTCTTTGGGCAAAACTGATATGAGACACAGTAGGAAGGGGGGCGAGATGGGAACAAGGCTGGTACAGAAGTGAAACCACACAACAGGCTTTCCTGATTCTCGAGACTCACTCAACACCAAGATGCCTGACGTGAAGTCTTAGTGGCTCGGGCGTGTCCCACTCTCTGCAACCCTCTGGACTGCAGCCCACCAGGCTCCTCTGTCCACAGAATTCTCCAGGCAAGAACACTGCAGGTAGCTATTCTTCTCTAGGGGATCTTGCCAACCCAGGGATTGAACCCAGGTATCCTGCATTGTAGGCACATTCTTCACCGTCTGAGCCACGAGGGAAGACCAAAGCCCCCTGAGGTTTGCCCTATATGTGACAGCAAGTCCGCGAAAGCGTGAAGCAGGGCAGAGAGGTGGGTTTTTTTTTAAATAACTTTGGAAAGTCCACACTTGCACAAAAAGCAGACAGTATAAAACGCATGTAGTGTAAGTGTGTCAAGGCTATATCTGGTGATCCTAGGCTCAATCCACGCCACTGAATTGAGCCTTACCAGGATATTCACTGAACACAATGTAATTAAGTTACACTTCCAATAAAGCCATTTGCAGGTATTTAAAAACAGGTGACGCAGTATTTGGTTTTAAGTATTTCTTTGAGCAGAGATACACGCATACAGACACAGATGTAAATCGATAGGGAAGGCTTAGACAGAATATGTATCTATCTATTAAAACACGCTTACTCCTTGGAAGGAGAGTTATAACCAACCTAAATAGCATATTGGAAAGCAGAGACATTACTTTGCCAACAAAGGTCTGTCTAGTCAAGGCTATGGTTTTTCCAGGGGTCATGTATGGATGTGAGAGTGGGACTGTGAAGAAAGCTGAGCACGGATGAATTGATGCTTTTGAACTGTGGTGTTGGAGAAGACTCTTGAGAGTCCCTTGGACTACAGGGAGATAGAGCCAGTTCAACCTAAAGGACATCAGTCCTGAATATTCATTGGAAGGACTGACGCTGAAGCTGAAACTCCAATCCTTTGGCCACCTGATGGGAAGAAATGATTTATTGGAAAAGACCCCGATGCTGGGGAAGATTGAAGGCAGGAGAAGAAGGGGATGACAGAGGAAGAGATGGTCAGAGAGCATCATCAGCTCAATGGACACGAATCTGAGCAAGCTCCAGGAGATGGTGAAGGACGGAGGAGCCTGGCGTGCTGCAGTCCATGGGGTTGCAAAGAGTCGGACACCACTTAGTGACTGCATAACAACAGCAAATGCCTGTTTTTGAAAACCAACTGATTTTATGCTATTTGAAATCAGTGGCAAAAGTCAGAGAAGCTGTGAACCCCCAATGAAACTACGGGATTTAAATCCTAAACAAGGACAGTGAAATATCCAGCTCAAGAGAACAACTTCAGGCAGAGTCCTCAAGAGATTCAGAATGTGACAGAGTGAAAAATTCAGCAACGTACAAATCTCAAGACAACCATGAAGGGTGTTCTCCAGTGAGCCCAGTACTAGCCTAGATCTTGACGGACGCAGTAAAACAACAAACGAATGAGCTGTGAGCCTATTTTGTTTGGATGAGCAGCAGAGAAGCATTGCTCCAAGTATAATTTGTGCCAACTGGCCAGTTCAGGCGTCTTCCCCTCTTTGGGTCTGAATAAAGCAAGCATGTGAGTTCTGCACACCGGTGACCAGCCAACAGGACCTGTAAACCCATGCTGTTTGGCAATATCTCCATGCGTCTAACTCCAACGAGAGTATTATACTCTGTGCGGAAAAGTCCTAAGCAGGTATGAGATCATCGCCAATCACCAAGGATATTTTCACAGATAACATCGTGTGCAAATGTAAACAAATCCACATGCACGTGTTCCAACTGGACGCATGACAGCGGGCCCATAGCGAGGGCTTGCGAGGTAGGATCTGCAAGCTGCCTTACTCGGATGACTGATCTAATTGCATCAATACAATCATCTTTCAAATAACAGTTCTTCACACAAGTAAAGATTTTCGCCTGTTTGCCATATACAGAAGAACAAAAGCTGTGATTCTTCCAACACGGGACGTAATTTCGAGGTTAATGAAATCAAGCTAATTTTTGAAGCGGCTCTTCCTCGAGAAAATTAAATACAGGGGAACAAAACCAAAGTTATCGAGAGAGAGAGATGGATAATTCACTTCACAGAATGACGTTTTGCTTTACGAGAAGAGTCAGTGAAGGGTTACTTGAAATATTGGATGTACCTAACTGCCCATACATATGGAGAGAGTTTAAAAGTCAGGATTTGGAAATCATCTGTTGTATCATATTATGCAGTGAATCGCATAAACACGTCAACTCACTTATGCTTAAACTGTGCCAGCCTCTGGCGTTTCTTCTGCTTAGTGTCTGTCCACACCAATTGAGACAGTGTTACACACCGCAGCCCACAGCTGATTATAACCTTCCGAGGCCCACCTTAGTGAATCTCTTTCAAAGATTCTCAGGTGTAGGCTGAGTAAGTGGTTTGATGCAACAGCTTGTGCAGCAGAACCATTTCCAAATCTAAAGTCTTTTTTTTCCATCCATCTCTTTCCCAGGAGGCTTGCTGGCCAGCGTTTGGACATGACTTCTGCTCAATGACGTCATGTACCAGAGCTGCCTGTTGAGTCACTCTTAAGTGGAAGTGACAAGGCTCAGGCCAACACGTAGCCAGGAACGCATGCTCATCCTATGGAACTGGACGCCGTTCTTTGAAGCTTGGAGACAAAACACTCAACAGAGGAAGATGCCAAGGATGATCTAACTGGAGCTGGCCTTGGCTGAGGGGCCACGTTTATACGAAATGTAACAGGCAGCTCGTCATCGGAAGGACAATCAAGGAAGCAAAGTTATCTCATGAAGACGGAAGACTGGAAAAGGCAGCAGCCGAGGCAAGTCACAACACACTATTGTTGCAAAAACAATTGTGCAAACGCGGCATTGGGGTTTTTTTTTAATGTAAATTTATTTATTTTAATTGGAGGTTAATTACTTTACAATATTGTATTGGTTTTGCCATACATCAACAAGGAGATGGGGAAGAGTTTGTTCATACCTCACGCAGGCCGGTGATCAGATTTCCAGGTGGGGTGAGGTGCAGAGGGCACTTTTAAAAATTTCAGTTGATTTCTTTCTTGTGGGCCGTGCCTGGGTCTCTGTTGCTGGACGGAGCTTCTCTAGTTGCGGCGAGCGGGGGCTACGAGTTGTGGTGTGCAGCCTTCTCCTGGAGGTGGCTTCTCTTGTTGCCGAGCACAGGTTCTCAAGTGCGCGAGATTCAGGAGTTGTGGCTCCCGGGCTTATGTGCCCCTTGGCGTGTGGGATCTTCCAGGACCAGGGATGGGAACACGTGTCCCCTGCATTGGCAGGCAGATTCTTATCCACCGGACCACAGGGGAAGCTCAAGACTGCATTTTAGATCATCCTTCTTGATTGTGTCATCTCGTTCAACAACAACGCATGGAATGTCTCTAATCAGACATATTTTAAGCGGGCTCTGTCGTTTACTGTCTGTTCCTGAACTTACTCAGATTTTCCTCTTACGACCACCGTGTCATCTTTCTTCAAAGACAGAGAACTCTGGGGTCACAGCTCAGGCCGCTGGAGCACAGTCTCATGCAATGGGCAGCTTGTAAGCAATAAGAGTTTACTTCTCAGAGGACCAGCCTGGTCAGGTTCTGATGGGGACCCTCCTCCTGATTCACACAGGTAAGAATCTGGGGGTACACATTCAGGCCACGACACCTAAGTCTTCAATAAGCTGTAGTAAGCAAAAGTAGAATCATTGAATAGAAAATCATTTGCTGTTACTGATTCTGATAAGTGTGAAAATGAAAGTTGCTCAGTCACTCAGTCTTGTCCGACTCTTTGTGACCCCATGAACTGTAGCCTGCCAGGCTCCTGTGTCCGTGGGATTCTCCAGGCAAGAATACTGGAGTGGGCTGCCATTCCCTTCTCCAGGGGATCTTCCCCACCTTGGGATCCAAACCATGTCTCCTACACTATACCCAGATATGTATATTTTTTTTTACCACTGAGACACCAGGGAAGCCAGATTCAGACAAAGTTGCCATTAAAACACAAACATTCCTTGAAAATGACTTTTTAGAAGTCACCATATCTCTTTATGCTTGATGGCAGATGATAGACTAGATCAAATGATAGATTACATAATAGATTAGACAGAGAAACACACAGAGAAGGGGAGAGAAGAAAAAAGGAAGGAAGGAGAGAGGGAAGAAGGGAAAGAAATAGTCTTCCTCTGTGTGTGTGTGTGTGTGTGTGTCTTAGTCACTCGGTCATGTCTGACTCTTTGCGACCCCGTGGACTACAGCCTGCCAGGTCTTCTGTCCGTGTGATTCTCCAGGCAAGAATCCTGGAATGGGTTGCCCACTCCTTTATCCTGGGTTCCCCCCCAAAAGAACACCTCAAACAAGACCTTTTGTGCAGCTGGCTTATGTAGGTGGTGATCTCAGGAACCTGGGTAAAGAATGCAAAGAGCTGTGGATAGAAGGGGCTCATCCTCCCCGATTCACTGAGGTCTGTATACCCAGGTTTGTGGGCATTTTACCTTCAGGAGGAGCATTTGCAGTGGACCCTAAACAGCACAGGTGTTTGAACACTGAACCTCTAAGCAGTGGAGAAACTGCACGTGAGTTTAGCTGACCTCTGCACTCACGGTTTCTGCCTGTCTCTGGTGTTCTGCATCGCTGCCTTCAAGCAACCGGCCATTCCGTAATACTGGAGTATTTTGAAAAAAAAATCCACAGATGAGTGGACACCTGCATTTCAAACCCATGCTGTTCCAGGAGCCCCTGTACCTAAAAGCATCCATGCCCTACGTCCGGACTGCGGGCTGTCCCAGGGGAGCTAACCCCCTTCCCGTCTGGATTCACACACCCCCTCGGAGGTCTCCCCTGGGCTCCTAGAGAGCACAAGTTTGAGAAGGAACAAGGGACAAGCTGTGTGGATGTATTAGGGGTGATGCCGCCAGGGAGAGTGAGCCAGCCCCACAAGGAACAGCTTCCCAAGGCAGCTGCAGGGCTTCTGGGTCAAGAAGGCTGGCTCTTGTGTGGCCGTTAAGATAGTAAGGATCAGAGACAGATGTCGCAGACATGCAGAGTGGCTTCGTTTCTGAGAGGCATCCTCCTCCGTGTTGAGAGTGGTGTTGGAGCCCTCTTTAAGTGACCACGCTTTATTAAAGACCAAGTGCTCTGGACTGAATGCTTGAGTTGCAATCAAGACTTAAGGAAAGAGATTCTCCACTCCACGTGGACAGGCAGAGGTCGGGAGCACTCCTGGAAGAGTTCTTCGGTGCCCGTATTTCTAAGCCATGTCCACCAGCAGTGAGAAAACAAAGGTGAAAAACATCCTTTTGTAAGCAGTAAGATCGACACAAATTTCTATAGTGTAATTGGGCCGGATCCTAAATGCACTGATCTTGTCAATGATAAGCTATGCCATTTTCTGAGCCGTGTGACATTTTTATTGCATCATTTCTTTCAGACAGTGGAAAGAAGCAAAAAAAAAGAAAATTATTGGTCTATTTTTCAAAGTCAGTATTCAAAGAGGAATATGAATACATAACATTTATTTTAGACTCCATCAAAAAGCAAGAGGATTACATGGCTTTGTGTATGTCCAGAAAATAATAGATTGCTAATAGATACCTAATATTTTCCTAATATTTTTCTAAACGTTATAAGTTATTATTAGACATTCTTTGTTTTTTTACTTTTTATTTTATATTAGCGTATAACCAACCTGGCAATGGCACCCCACTCCAGTGTTCTTGCCTGGAAAATCCCATGGATGTAGGAGCCTGGTAGGCTGCAGTCCATGGGGTCGTGAAGAGTTGGAAGAATACATAACATTTATTTCAGACTCCATCAAAAAGCAAGAGGATTACATGGCTTTGTGTATGTCCAGAAAATAATAGATTCCTAATATCTTCCTAATATTTTTCTAAACTTTATAAGTTATTATTAGACATTCTTTGTTTTTTTATTTTTTATTTTATATTAGAGTATAACCAACCTGGCAATGGCACCCCACTCCAGTGTTCTTGCCTGGAAAATCCCATGGATGTAGGAGCCTGGTAGGCTGCAGTCCATGGGGTCGTGAAGAGTTGGACACGACTGAGCGACTTCATTTTGACTTTTCACTTTCATGCATTGGAGAAGAAAATGGCAACCCACTCCAGTGTTCTTGCCTAGAGAATCTGAGGGATGGGGGAGCCTGGTGGGCTGTCGTCTATGGGGTCGCACAGAGTCTGACACAACTGAAGCGACTTAGCAGCAGCAGTAGCAACCTGGTAGCTTCAGCTGGTAAAGAATCCGCCTGCAATGCAGGAGACACTAGTTCAATTCCTGGGTCAGGAAGATCTGCTGGGAAAGAGATAGACTACCCATTCCAGTATTCTTGGGCTTCCCTGGTGTCTCAGCTGGTAAACAATCCGCCTGCAATGTGGGAGACCTGGGTTTGAATACTAGGTCAGGAAGATCCCCAGGAGAAGGGAAAGGCTCCCCACTCCAGTATTCTGGCCTGGAGAATCCCATGGACTGTATAGTCCATGGGGTCGCAAAGAGTTGGATATGACAGTGTCTTTCACTTTCATAGCCAACTAATAGTCTTGTGATAGTTTCAGGTGCAGAGAAAAGGGACTCAGAGATACATATACATGTATCTATTCTCTCCCATCCAGGCTGCCACATGACATGGAGCAGAGTTCCCTGTGCTGGACAGCAGGTCCTTGCTGGTTCTCCATGTTAAATGCAGCGGTGTGTTCATGTCCATCCCAGAGTTCCTAACTATCCCTTCCGCCATCCTTCCCCCTGGGAACCATAAGGTTATTACAGAGTACTGAGCAGAGCTCCCTGTGCTGGACAGCAGCTCCTTGCTGGTTCTCCATGTTAAACACAGCAGGGTGTCCATGTCCATCCCAGACTCCCTGACTATCCCTTCCGCCATCCTTCCCCCCGGGAACCATAAGGTTATTACAGAGTACTGAGCAGAGCTCCCTGTGCTGGACAGCAGGTCCTTGCTGGTTCTCCATGTTAAATACAGCAGTGTGTCCATGTCCATCCCAGACTCCCTGACTATCCCTTCCCCCATCCTTCCCCCCGGGAACCATAAGGTTATTACAGAGTACTGAGCAGAGCTCCCTGTGCTGTCCAGCAGGTCCTTGCTGGTTCTCCATGTTAAATACAGCAGTGTGTCCACGTCCATCCCAGACTCCCTGACTCTCCCTTCCCCCATCCTTCCCCCTGGTGACCATAAGGTTATTACAGAGTATTGAGCAGAGTTCCCTGTGCTGGACAGCAGGTCCTTGCTGGTTCTCCATGTTAAATACAGCCGTGTGTCCATGGCCGAAATATCTTATTACGGTTCTGTCTTCACAAGATGCCACATACTATGAATTAGTCAAGAGAGCAAGAAAAATGTGCAGGAGACATAAAATTAATATAAAAGGCAGTAATGGAACTATTTCATCTGGATTTTAGAAAGACAGGCATGACATAAAAACAATCTTGTATATTTATAGGCACTGTATAACATTTGAGCATCTCTTCTTCACTGAAATGCAAAAATAAAATTAACAGTGTTGCGGTTGGAAGCTCCTGCCTGTAAATCTTTAAGAATTTGAGGCTATGCATTTGTCCCATTAAACAGTTCTGCCTTGTAGCAAAGACAGATAGAAAGTAGTTTCTGAGGTCTCTTTAAGTTTTTTTTTTTTTAATATTATTGAAAATTATTTCAGGAACCCACAGAAAGATTGCTTTTTTCTTTTTGTAATAAACATGTGTAAGAATACTGCCGTGATGCTGGTTTCCTGGATCACGCAATCCATCAACAGGGTCTTGGCATCTGGTTTGACTTCTCCATGTGTGGTTGTCTATCCTGGCAGAGCAGGGTCCAAGGGCCTCAGTGGACCAAGGCCTCACACTCTCCTTTCAGGGACAGAAGTGTTTCCATGTTTAGGTACCAGGCCAAGGAGTTCTACACAGCACCACCCACCTGCACACACAGAACCAACTTACACGGTCTAGGGGGGTTTTCTCTGTTTTTTTCACTAGTACCCAAATGTCTAAGATATCATTGTACTTTAAAAACTCCCGAGACTTTTGTCATTATATTATTCTGGCAGTGTGACAGACTGTTCCAAGTACTGAAAGGTACAAGGAACAAGGTACAAGTATTGAAAGGTACAAAGGAATAAGATTTCAGAGGCATGACAGAAAGCAGAATAGCATACATTCTGCAATATCATTATTCGCACCAAATTCTAGCACTACCTGTCAATTCTCCATGTATTACAACAGTGAACAGTGATGGTCTCATTTGGATTTTTTCAGGGACCCTGATGCTCACTGCAGCATTAGTTACATCAGCCAAGACACGGAAGCAACATAAATGTCCTTTGACAAATGGATAAACAAGATGTATATACACACCCACGGACATACATACACACACATACATACATACAAGCACACACAATGAGACATGACTCAGTCATAAAAAAAGAATGAAATAACACCATTTATAGCAACATAGATGAACCGAGAGATTATCACACTAAGTTGGGTATTCATAAGTCAGACCTAGAGAGACAAATACCTGATGCTTATCACCTGGAGGTGGAATCTTTTTAAAAACTACACAAATGAGCTTATTTACAGAACAGAAATAGACCCGCAGGCACAGAAAGCTAAATTACAGTCACCGAGGGCGAAAGAGGCAGGGGAAGAGATAAAATAGGAGGCTGGGATTAGCAGACACAAATGACTATATACAAAATACATAACCCACAGGGTTAGCATAGGGTTATGCTACGGTATAGCATAGGGAAACGTACTTGGTATCTTGTAATTACCTGCAATTGCAAAGAATCTGAATATACATGCAGATATATACATATATATATATATATATATCTTCTTTCTCAGATTCTGAAAAGAATCTGAATATATATATATACTTTCAAATATATACATATATATACATATCCTTTCAAATATATACATATATATATATGTATCTTCTTTTTGAGATTCTTTTATTTTCAGAGATGTGAATCCCTTCGCTTTACACCTGCAACTAACCCAACACTTTACATCAACTCTCCTTCAATTACTAAAAAGCATGGCATTGCTATTCTCTTCTCTGCAGAGGGGCAGCAACCTCAACCCTTGGCTCCTGAGGTTTTTGGTGTTTTGTTTTGTTCCCCTAATCTTTTCATTCTTCTCTTCCTCTATGATATTCTGGTGAAAGAGGTGCGTACAAAATGATTGTTTCTGTTCATAATTCTTTACAGAACATTCATCACGTGATTCTGTGCCCTCCCAATCACCTGTCCATGTCTGAGACGATGCCATTTGGTGGGTTGAGAGGCAAGCTCTGGGCACAGTAAACTGGAGACCATTTGGCCGTGACATTTTGTAATGAAGGGGGGAATGCTCTCAAGCGTTCCAAGGACCCCTCTCCAGGAAGAAAGGATCCAGGGCATGGAAGTAACCAGTGTCAAAGTGCCCCACCTCATGCTGGTTACCGCATCGCAGCCCTCTCACCCCGCTCCCACTAAGTAGTGTTTTTGCTGTTCAGTTGCTCAGTCGTGTCTGACTCTTTGCAGCCACACAGACTGGAGCCTACCAGGCTCCTCTGTCCATGGGATTCTCCAGGCAAGAATACTGGAGTGGTTATCCATGCCGTCCTCCAGGGGATCTTCCCGACCCAGGGACTGAAGCCAGCTCTCCTGTGTTTCCTGTACTGGCAGGCAGATTCTTCAGTGTACCAGGTATCATTAATGTGTCAACAGGCTGTGGTCACTAATATTAAAAAGGAAGCTGGACACACTGCTCTCGATTAACCACACACACACACACACACACACACACACACCCCTAACATAATGAAGGTAAGGGATTTAGTGTAACTCTTTCCATTCCGTATTGAGCGATAAGAGATACTGAGTACTAAAAATTAAATATATTGCAGCCTCATGATTAAAACACCAAGCCTGGTTATTTTAAAACCTTCATATGCATTAGAATAAAATGTTAGATATAATTTTGTAAATTATGCTATTGACGGGCAAGTTAGCAACACGTATTTCAGAACAAATATTTAATCCAAAAGGGGGGGCTTCTGATACCACGTATTCAACACTGTCTGCCATGTGCATTCAACATGACTTTATGCATATTATTTCTTATTTACACGACATACTTGTCAAGCCAGCTTCCCACCGTATGGATGGCGAAATGAAGACCCAGGGACGTTAAGAAGCTCACTAACCATCCCACAGTGACTAGCCCCTTCAACTTTGCTTTCAAAGACCTAAAGAAACTGAGTCCACGTTCGATCCCTGGGTCGGGAAGATCCCCTGGAGGAAGGCATGGCACCCCACTCCAGTATTACTTGCCTGGAGAATTCCCTGGACAGAGGAGCCTGGCGGGCTACAGTCCACAGGGTCGCACAGAGTTGGGACACAACTGAGTGACTTCACTTTCTTTCGGAAGCGAATGATAGCAAAGGATGAGAAATCATAGGAACGACTTCCCTTTGCTAATACACTGGTTTGGAACGCTGGTTTCGGGTCACCGCAGACCTGAGCACCAAGAACAGAGCTTCCCACATATCGCCGGCACCCACACACTCACAGGCTCCCTCTTTATCAGTATCTTCCACCACAGTCCTCCCACCTCACCCCCACTAAGCGGTGTTCTTGTTGTTCAGTTGCTCAGCTGTGTGTGACTCTGCCATCTGGTGGACTGTAGCCCCGCCAGGATCCTCTGTCCATGGGGATTTTCCAGGCAAGAATGCTGGAGTGGGCTGCCATGCCCTTCTCCAAGGGTCCACTCTTAACACTGAATGTTCTATGGGATTTGGCAAACATAGCGGCATATATCCACCATTAAAGCATCACACAGAACTGTATCACTGTATCAGAGTATCAGGGCCTTCCCAGGGAGCTCAGCTGGTAAAAAATCCACCTGCAATGCAGGAAAACCCCAGTTTGATTCCTGGGTCTGGAAGTCCCCCTGAAGAAGGGATAGGCTATCCACTCTAGTATTCTTGGGCTTTCCAGATGGCTCAGCTGGTAAAGAATCTGCCTGCAATGCAGGAGACCTGGGTTCAATCCCTGGGTCGGGAAGATCCCCTGGAAGAGGGCATGGCAACCCACTCTATGTATTCTTGCCTGGAGAATCCCATGGACAGAGGAGCCTGGTGGACTATAGCCCATGCAGTCGCAAAGAGTCGGACACGACTGAGTGACTACGCACAGCACATGTGTCAGCGTGATAAGGCCTTTTCCCTCGCCTCATTCACAATTATTTCCTTCTGAACGTTATCTCCTGTATTATTTTAAAATATTTATGTATGAGGCTTCCCTGGTAGCTCAGCGCTGAAGGATTTGCCTGCTGATGCAGGTGACACAGGTTGGATCCCTAGTCTGGGAAAACCTGTCACAACAGCTGAGCCAGTCCTCTAGAGTCCAGGAGCTGCAACAGGAGAAACCTCTGCAATGAGAGGACTGGACATCACAACTAGAGAGGAGCCTCTGCTAGCCCTGACAAGACAGAAGCCCACACAGCAAGGAAGACACGGCGCAGCCCAAAATAAACAAGTTGAAAAAAAATTTTTTTTAAGTTTATTTATTTACTTTTGGCTGTGCTGGGTCCTAGTTGTGGCTTCCAAAAACTCTTGAGTGGCAGCACATGAGATCTAGGCTCAAGCGCACGTCTTAGCTGCTGGACCACCCAAGGAAACACCCATGTTATCTTTTTAAAAGCTTTCTTAGATCATAATCCTTCCCATTTGTAAAACGAACAGTCAAAGTAAACTATCACTTTGGTACCTGCAAAGATACGATGACTGCGTTTGCAAACAAATCTATCACATGCGCAGAACTGGGAGCAAACTTAGGGGCTAGGTTTCTTGAAACTCACATCAGTTATTCAGTATTAGTTCTAGCTCTTAGAAACTGCAAGAAACTCTTGTTGCATGTTGGCAGTAATCCCGAGTTACTGGACTAACTCACCCATAATCGTCCCACAAGGAAGCTGAACCCATCTCTACAGAGCGTCCCGTCACTTCAATCCAATACTTGCGTGCATGTTCAGCTGCTAACTTATGTCTGACTCTTTGCAACACAATGGACTGTAGCCCACCATGCTCCTCTGTTCATGGAATTCTCCAGGCAAGGATACTGGAGTGTGCTGCCATTTCCTTCTCCAGGGAATCTTCCCAACCCAGGGATCGAACCCAGGTCTCTTGCATCGGCAGGCAGATTCTTTACTGCTGAGCCAATAGGAAAATGTTATAATCTAATACAAATGACATCAAATATTAAAGACACTGCTTCCCTTCATGGCTCAAATTGTGTATCAATCTCAGGATGGATTTGACTTAAAGAATGAATAGGGTGCATGAAAATAACCAAGTTTACTCCAAGCAAGGAGCTAATCCCAGAGTTACATGGAGCTGTGGCTAATTGGTTATGCACAGTTGAGTCAACTAAAATTCACTAAGTGAGCTGTATGTAAGAAAAATGGAAAACAGTAAAAGAGGAAAAATGGAGACTTTTAATAGAGTGCAGTCTTTGCTCTCAGAGAATGAGATCAACAAATAAATATGCATTTCATCAGAGTATGTCAAAGTTTAAATAAAACATGCTGTTTAACGTTAACAGTTGTAATAAAGAACACTTTGCATTCAGTCTGTATACGTAGCACGATTTGACAGTTGGGTACTTCCAATTAAAATGACTAGTGCCAGCAACTAAGATATACAAGAAAAAAATCTACAAGTATGATCCCAAAATGTGTCATGAACTATCACCCAAATGAAATTACAAAACCCTCTTTCTGTCCCATGGTTGTAGAGCATCTGAATTCCCTTCCACTGGTTGTTTATTTGAGGTGAACCATTCTGCACTGGGCAGGATGAACTCAGATTATTAATTATCAGGAATTTACTGATCAAAGACATACTAACATGTCTTTTGTTACGTGAATGCTTACTGATGCGAGTGTTTCAGTATTCACTTACATAACAAATCACCAGCCACAGGCACTGATTTGCAGAATCCCACAGTGGAGAGCATGTTACATCATCAAAATTAGCACAGTACCAATTGTTTATTTCACTACTCAAGGAAAATTATGAAACGGGCAGTTTTTAAAGGCAAGCAGCACCCTATACTCATTTTTGTATGTTCATCAAAGGTAGAAAAGTGCACTGTACAAGTTAGGTTTTGCTGGATAGAGGGATGAATGGGGGAATGGATGGATGGTTAGGTGGATGGATGGGTGGGTGGATGGGTGG
>SJXO01003748.1:70125-196693 GCA_006408615.1 Connochaetes taurinus
GGATTTACACACAAATGACTATCATATACTAGGACACATGGACAGAGGGGCCTGGCAGGCTACACTCCATGGGGTCACAAGAGTCGGACACAGCCAAGTGACTGAGCAGGCGCATATGCAGAAGGCTCATTTTATCTCCACTTGTAAAATGGACAGAATGCTCTATTGTGAGTAAACACATACACACATATATTTTAAAAATATTTTTTAGAGTAATTTTACCTTCATAGAAAAATTGAGCAGCAAGTATAGGGATTTCCCATATATACCATGTCCTGACTCGTGCCTCCCTGATGACCAGCATCCACCAGCAAAGTTTATTTGTTATAACTGATGAACCTCCACTAAGACATCACTATCACTCAAAGTCCACAGTTTATGATAGGTTCACCCTTGAGTTTAGTTCAGGAGCTCAGTCGTGTCCGACTCTTTGGGACCCCATGGACTGCAGCATGCCAGGCCTCTCTGTCCATCACCAACTCCCGGAGTTTACCCAAACCCATGTCCATTGAGTCGGTGATGCCATCCAACCATCTCACCCTCTGTCGTCCCCTTCTCCTCCCACCTTCAATCTTTCCCAGCATCGGGTCTTTTCCAATGAGTCAGCTCTTCGCATCAGGTGGCCAACGGATGGAGTTTCAGCCTCAGCGTCAGTCCTTCCAGTGAATATTCAGGGCTGGTCTCCTATAGGAGGGACTGGCTGGATCACCGAGGTTCACCCTTGGTGCTGTGCCTTCTGTGACCCTGGGACAAACACGACGACATGTATCCATCTGCTGTCATCACGCAGAGCGCCGGCACTGCCCCACCCACACACCATGAACTTCACCCCCAGGCCCTGGCAACCACTGATCTTTTTATTGTCCCTGTGCATTGACCTTTTCTAGAATGTCACAGTAGGAATAACCCAGCACAGAGACTTATCAGTTGGTCTTCTTTCACCCACACTAAGCACACTAAGTAATAAGCACACTAAGATTCTTTCACGTCTCTTAGTGGTTTCACAGCTCATTTCTTTTTACCACTGAAAAATATTCCACTGTATGGATGGGCCACAGTTTATCTATCCCCTACTGAAGGAAAGCCATGACAAACCAAGACAACATATTAAAAAGCTGAGACATCGCTTTGCCGACAAGGGTCCGTCTAGTCAAAACGACGCTTTTTCCCAGGAGTCATGTGTGGATGTGAGAGTTTGACCATAAAGAAGGCTGAGCACCGAAGAACTGATCCTTTCAAAATGCAGTCCTGGAGAAGAGTCTTGAGAGTCCCTTGGACTACGAGGAGATCAGATGAGTCAATCCTCCACGAAAGCAACCCTGAATATTCACTGGAAGGACTGATGTTGAAGCCCAAGCTCCAATACTTTGGCCACCTAATGCAAAGAGCAAATTCATTGGGAAAGACCCTGATACTGGGAAAGATTGAAGGCAAGAGGAGGAGGGGGCGACAGAGGATAAGACGGTTGGGTGGCATGACCAACTCAACGGACATGAGTTTGAGCACACTTCCGGAGACAGTGAAGAACAGGGGAGCCTGGTGTGCTGCAGTCCATGGGGTCACAAACACTTAGCAACTGGACAACAACCACTGAAGGCCATCACGGCTGCTTCCAAATTAAGGCAATTGTGACTAAAGCTGCTAGAAGCATTCACGTGCAGGTTTTGTGTGGAAATAAAGCAGAGGCCTGAGCCATAGAATCAAAGGCAATAATTAGACACATACACACGTGCATGCAAACAGGAAAAGACAAATTAAAAAGGACGTATAATGCTTGGCCTTGCCGTGTGAAACTGCACACTACGCATTAGTCACATACTTCCCACTTAAGTAACCAGGTTATCACTCAGTGTATGTTTTTCTTTTCTTTGGAAAGCAAAGAAAGCAAGTCAAATTAATAAGAGTCCCCTTTACTGGGGTGTGTATTTGAACTGGTATTATAGTATGCGATAAACTGGAACACTGTGCAAAAATCAGATTGATGACTTGCTTTGAAATACCTAGCATTCCTAAAGGTTGAATACAAACCACGTTAGAGTACATTAATATGCAAATTGTCCACAATGAAATTAGCATTTTGTAGCTGCGAGGTTACTTGATAACTCAGCATGTTGCCATTTTAGAGGACTATCACATTAATTTTCAAAGCCAGAAACCAGGGGTCAATTTTACTTCCCTTAGATCAGAAGAAACTTATCCTCTCTCATCTGAACAACTTTAAAATATCTTGTCTCATGAACGGAAGACAGCAACAGGTGAGATAATCTAAAAGGTGTGAACAAAAGTCCCGACAGACACGGAGCCAAAAATAAAAGTTATTTTTGCACTTTCATTACTTTTCCTTGACCTCCCTGGAAGAGCTGCAAAACCTAATCTTTCATGTATTACCCAAATGTATGTAAAACAAGGAGCTTCCATAGCTTGTGAGTATCTCGTATGAAATATCATTAGTAGTAAGAGCGGAAACAGCATATTATGGTTTTGATATAACAGCATGTCTCTGAAATTAACCATGTACAACTTAAAATGGAACATTAAATAATCGTGTCTCTAAAGCAGTGTAAATTTAGAATTTAATGAAGAAAGCTAATATAAAATTAGATCGAATACATCATTCCATATGGTGGGTGTCCTTTTAAGTAAATTGAAAATCTTTTTATTCTTTCTGGTACTCATTTTTCCCACTCTCTCAGGCATCAAGAATGAAAGTTCCGATTTTACTATTTTTGGCATCATGTGAAGGGTTTGAATGTTATTTGCTGGCATTAAAACTTCTTCAGAAGACAACAAAATTAGGGGAAAAAAATATATGAAAGTAAAGATTTCCAGAACAAATATTTCATGATGGAAAAAAAAGAAAAACATTATTCCATATTCTGTTACTATTTCTAAACCTTCAACGCAGTGACTATAGAATTACATAATTTGGAAACCAACTTTTTCACATCACAGAACCACTGAATGTCTTTTAATTAATTTTTAAAATGAAATGCCCTTTTTCCAGAAAAAAAATAAATACGAAAATAAATAGTCCTCATTATTTGAAAAGAATTTTTATGGCAGAGTATCTTATTTTCTAGTTTTCTGGGATTCTTTCTCCCTTGAGTCCGTTGGGAGTTTAAAAAGCTGTTTTAAATCCATGAACAGGCACGTCTTTTGAAACACAGTATGTGTCTATTTCTTGAGGGGATCTGGGACAAGACAGGGAGGTGGCTATGTTTCCAGGGCACCAAGGGATTTCTGTGTCTTGGGTCTGAACCTGTGTCCCACTGAGGAGGGCTGATGGGTGAGAGTGACCCATTAACCCGTCACACAGGATGGGAAAAGCGGATGCTCGTTCACACAGAGGCCTGAGGACCCAGGCAGACGGAGCACGTGGAAGATGGTGCTCAGCAGGTGAAACCACCATCCCCTTCCCCAACCCCACCGCCTTCTACTTTATCACTGATTTTCTCCTCAGTAGAATGTGTCAGCCAAATGCCCTTACCTAAAGAGGAGAGTGAAAAAGCTGGCTCAAAGTTCAACATTCAGAAAACTAAGATCATGGCATCCGGTCCCATCACTTCATAGTAAATAGATGGGGAAACAGTGGCAGACTTTGTTTTTGGGGGGCTCCAAAATCACTGCAGATGGTGACTGCAGCCATGAAATTTAAAAGACACTTGCTCCTTGGAAGCAAAGTTATGACCAACCTAGACAGCATATTAAAAAGCAGAGACGTCACTTTGCTGACAAAGGTCCGTCTAGTCAAGGCTATGGTTTTTCCAGTGGTCCTGTATGAATGTGAGAGTTGGACTATAAAGAAGGCTGAGCACTGAAGAACTGATGCTTTTGAACTGTGGTGTCAGAGGAGATGCTTGAGAGTCCCTTGAACAGCAAGGAGTTCCAACCAGTCCATCCTAAAGGAGATCAGTCCTGGGTGTTCATTGGAAGGACTGATGCTGAAGCTGAAGCTGAAACTCCAATACTTTGGCCCCATGATGCAAAAAGAAAGAAAGTGAAGCTGCTCAGTCGTGTCCGACTCTTTGCGACCCCCTGGACCGTAGCCTATCAGGCTTCTTTGTCCATGGGATTTTTCCAGGCAATAGTACTAGAGTGGATTGCCATTTCCTTCTCCAGAGGATCTTCCCGACCCAGGGATCGAACCCAGGTCTCCCGCATTGCAGGCAGACGCTTTACCATCTGAACCACCTGATGCAAAGAGCTGACTAATTGGGAGAGACCCTGATGCTGGGAAAGATTAAAAGCGGGAGGAGAAGGGGGCAACAGAGGATGAGCTGGTTGGATGGCATCACCGACTCAATGGACGTGAGTAAACTCTGGGAGTTGGTGATGGACAGGGAGGCCTGGCGTGCTGCAGTCCACGGGGTCACAAATAGTCGGACACGACTGAACAACTAAACTGAACTGAATGTGTGGGGAAAACTCCAACTGTGTTGCCCAAGATCCAGGGGGAAAAAAAATCCTTCAAGCTCGATCACTAAGGATCTGAGAGACCGGCCTGAAAGCTGCCCTCAAGTCTTTGAAGATCAAAGACACTGTAACCGACGAGAGCGCCAGAAATGGCTTTATTAAAACGCTGGTGGAAGCCCACGTTCAGAGAAGGGACATCTAGTCATCTAGTGCTCGGGGCACATTTGGGTTTCTATGGCAACTGGCCACCATCACATCACACGGCGGGTATCATTTTCACCACATAAAAACACCATTTATTTATTGTATCATTAACTAGGTCACTTCTCCCAACACAGGCAAAGCCAAGCTAATTGTGGCATTAAAGACAGTACCAGCTTCTGAAAGAGGAAATCTCAGGGTCCTAGCAAGAGCTCCTTCCTACAATGCTGCATTCCCAGAAGACTCAATCACACCCAACTGTGCCCGACCATCTGAGAGCCCAGGGCACCGTCCTTGCCTTGGTTAGCCTCCGTGCCAAGTCAACATCATGCCACGTGCCAGGAGGCCTTTGAGCAACCAAAAAGTTCCTTCGGAAAGACACTTTCCACCAAACAAAAGGAGACGATCCAAAAAGGATGACTACGTTTCCCGGTCATTTTAAAATCCAGCTACCTGACCTTCCCATCAAACTGCACACTGATTTCTTTACAATATTAAGACATAAAAGACAATGGAAAATATTTTCAGATAACAAAAAATAAATAGGGCTTCCCTGGTGGCTCAGCTGGTAAAGAATCTCTTTGCCATGCGGGAGACCTGAGTTGGGAAGAGCCTCGTGGAGAAGGAGATGGCAACGCACTCGTGTTCTTGCCTGGGAAATCCCGTGTGCAGAGGAGCTTGATGGGCTACAGTCCATGGGGTCACAAAAGAGTCAGACACCAATGAACAGTGAACACTTCAAGAATGCATATTCCCTCTGGAATCATGCAGAAGAGTTTCCTAACTTTATCCTCACTGATTTCTTATTATTAGTGCGTGTAATTAATTTCTGAATCGGCCTCATCTGATTATGCTACATATTACTGACATGTATCTGGCACAGGCTTTTTAGCTATCACAACTGTGAAAGTCATCACCTTTTGAGGCAAGCTTGGAACTCCAGAAGAGCTGTAGCTAATTTGGCATTCAGAATGAATGAAACGTTGCCACTGGCAGCAACATTGATGCAACTAGAGATGACTGTATTAAGCGAACAAAGTCAGGAAGAAAAAGACAAATACCATATGATGTCACTTATAAGTGGCGTCTAAAATGCAGTACCAATCAATGTACCTCCGAAACAAAACCAGGCTCGCTGATCCAGAGAACGGACTTAACAGTTGTCAAGGTGGAGATGAAACGGGGGAAGGAATAGGAGTTTGGGGTTAGCAGAGGCTAACTGGTATATAGGGATAAAGATGAACAAGAAGGTCCTATTGTACAGTGCAAGGAAGCAGGTTCAGTGTGCTGTGATGAGCCATGATGGAAAAGAAGATGAAAAAGAATACACAGATTCATAACCGAGTCACTCTGCTGTACACTAAAAATCAACACAGCCTCGTAAATCAACTACACGTCAATAAAATAAAAAAAATAATAAAACCTAATTGGGCATTGAGACACACAGGTCAGTGAAGAAAGTGATTTTATTTGATATTACCTTGAGAAAAGGCAAAGCTATGAAATATTTCAGTTTGACATTCTTGACAATTTCAAGTTCCAGGACTCGTTTCCTCATTCATAGAAAATAGAAAATAATAATATTTACTTCATCTGAGGTATTCTATCGTGAAAGTATTTCAACAGGGTCTGGGACCTATTTTTTCCAAAGCCTTTCCGTTACCTTCCGTCACAGGACTCAGGAGTTGGGTTCTGACATCGATTAAAAAAAAAACACACCAGAAAAGTTTTCAACACTGTCTAGAGACACAATAACACTTTTGGAATACAGGTGTAGGCTCTCAAGGGACCACTTGGAAGGCAAACACTCAGCTGTGTGTGTCAATTCTCACATGACTTTTTTTTTTTCCTAGTCATCACGCAGCTAGAGGGCATTCCGGAACCCTTGTCTGTAAACACCAGACTGATTAGCGCTTGGTATTCGTGGCATCCGAAGGGTAGGTTTGGAGAGGGAACCCTTCCTACTGCTTCTAATACTTACTCCCCTGACAGAGATTAGGAGTCAGGCGGGTTAAGGAACTACCCAACATTAGAAACGCCTTTCCTTCCTGGAAGAGGCTTTCCATGTTTTGAAATGGGTATGTGTGCCAGGCAAGAGTGAGAGAGAGCACGCACAGTCCAGTGTGACAGGTACACTTTCTCTGCCAGGCAATTAGCACCCAGATCCTGGCAAGCACCTGCCTTCTAAAGGTGGGAGTCAGCTACTGGCAGGGTCCTAGACCCAGGAAGGATAGTCAGCCTCAGAGCTTGTCAACGCATTCCCACGACCTTCATGGGAAGACAGCTTCTAATCCCTCGATTCAGTCAGAATTCTTCTAACACCGATAAGTCATGTATGGCTGTGAGAGTTGGACTATAAAGAAAGTTGAGCAAAGAAAAATGGATGCTTTGGAACTGTGGTGTTGGAGAAGACTCTTGAGAGGCCCTTGGACTGCAAGGAGATCCAACCAGTCCATTCTTAAGGAGATCAGTCCTGGGTGTTCATTGGAAGGACTGATGCTGAAAGTCCAATCCGCTGGCCACCTAATGTGAAGAACTGATTCATTTGAAAAGACCCTGATGCTGGGAAAGATTAAAGGCAGGAGGAGAAGGGGACAACAGAGGATGAGATGGTTGGATGGCATCACCGACTCGATGGACATGAATTTGGGTAAACTCCTGGAGTCGGTAATGGACCGGGAGGCCTGGTGTGCTGCAGTCCATGGGGGGTCACAGAGTCATACATGACTGAGCGACTGAACTGAACTGAACACTGAGAACAAGTTTTCTCTCTTCTCCGACAGAGCCATGAAGCAGCAAGCATGCCTGCCCTTCCAGCAAGAAGACACCTCTCACGAAACTTCACAACACACCTTTCTCCTTCCGCATGACTCTGCTTTGTTCAGTGCAGCAAAATACCAATGGCATTTTGCATAGAACTGGACCAAATAATTTAAAACTTTGCATGGAAACACAAAAGACTCCAAACAGCCAAAAATAATCTTGAGAAAGAAGAATGGAGCTGGAGCAATGAAGGTCCCTGGCTTCAGAATATACTTCAAAGCTACAGTAATCAAAATAGTTTTTTGTACTGACACAGAACAGACACAGAGATCAAGGAAACAGAGTAGAGGGCCCAGAAAGAAACCCACACGTCTATTCAATTACTCTACAACAGAAAAGGCAAGAGTATAATATGGAGAAAAGATAATCTCTTCATTAAGCCGTGCTGGGAAAACTGGACAGCTACATGTAAAGAAATGAAATTGGACCATTCTCTAACACCACACATAAATAAACTAAAAATGTATTAAAGACCAGACACAGGCAGGACACTCTTTGACATGAATCACAACAGTGTCTTCTGGGAAATAACCCACGGAACGGGAGAAAATATTCACAAATGATGCAACCGAAAAGAGATTAAACTCTAAAACAGACAAACAGCCCATACTGCTCAAAACAACCCCGTCCAAACAATGGGCAGAAGACCTCATTCCACATTTCTCCAAAGAAGACATAGAAATGACCAAAAGGCAAATGAAAAGATGTTCAACGCTGCTAAGTATGAGAGACGTGCAAATCAGAGCTACAAAAGTCTACAAATAATAAATGCTGCAGAGGGTAAGGAGAAAACAGAACCCTCTTACACTGTTGGCAGGAGTGGAAACTGATGCAGTCAGTATGCAGAGCAGCACAGAGAATCCCTGGACAAACTCAAAACCAGAAGTGCCATATGTTCCCCCCAGTCCCACTCCTGGGCATCTATCCAGAGAAAACCACAATTCCAAAAGATACATGCACCCAGTAATCACTGCAGTGCTGTTCAGAAGAGTCAAGACCTGGAAACAAGCTAAGCGTCCATCAGCAGATGAGCGGATAAAGATGTGGTGCGTATATACAGTGGAATACTACTCAGTCATAAAAAAAGGAATGAAATAATGCCATTTGCAACAACATGCATGGGCCTACAGATTATAATGCTAACTGAAGTCAGAGATAAATGTCATATATCCCTTATATGTGGGATCTAAAAAAAAAAAGTTGATATAAATGAGCTTGCTTACAAAACAGAAAGAGACTCACAGACACAGGAAACACATATCTGGTAACCAAAGGGGGAAGCGGGAGTGGATAAATTAGTTGTTTGGGATTAATGGATACACTCACTGCTACATAAAAAGTCGATGACCCACAAGGACCTACTGTATAGCACAGAAAACTATATACTCAATATTTGGTAATAAGCTATATGGGAAAAGAATCTGAAAATGTTTATATGTGTATACATGCACATATATAACTGTATATATACATATATATGCACATATAAGTGTATTTACTTATACAGATATCAGTTCAGTTCAGTTCATTCGCTTAGTCGTGTCCGATTCTTTGCAACCCCATAGACTGCAGCTCGCCAGGCCTCCCTGTCCATCACCAATTCCCAGAGCTTACTCAAACTCATGTCCATCGAGTCAGTGATGCCATCCAACCATCTCCTCCTCTGTCGTCCCCTTCTCCTCCTGCCTTCAATCTCTCCCAGCATCAGGGTCTTTTCCAGTGAATCAGCTCTTCACATCAGGTGGCCAAAGGATTGGAGCTTCAGCTTCAGCATCAGTCCTTCCAATGAATATTCAGGACTGGTTTCCTTTAGGATTGACTGGTTGGATCTCCTTGCAGTCCAAGGGACCCTCAAGATAAATGCATATATGTATACATAACTGGATAGCTCCGCTGTACGCCTGAAACTAACAATGTTGTCAATCAACTATACTTCAGTAAAAAATAAAAATTAAATGTCTGAACTTATGACTAGTTTTTAATCTAAAGATCATACTTCATGAAATATAAACATTCAAAGGTACTGGTGTGAACTGTAGCCATTCTGTTAGGACACAACCTCATTGATGGGCTCACTGAAGAGATTAAATAATGAAACTATACAGAGAGGTCAAAGTTAAAAGGAAAAGTTTCATCTTCTCCTGTAGGTACCTTATGGATTGAACTGAATTTGTACTTAACAGGAGTGATTTATAAAGGACTGATTTAAGCAGGGGTTTGAACTATCAAAGTCCAAATGGATATGGCAGCTCTTTGCTCTTCGTCACATACAGTTACAGCATAACCTGAAAAGGAAAGTACTGTGTACCCCTCTGAAATGTTTCAGATTTTTAGCCTTCTATAAATGGAACTCACACAAATGTTATTACATAACCCTAGATATCAGAAAGCAATTGCTTATGAACAATTTTAATTTCAGCACCTTCATTTTATCATCACACATCTCTTATTTCTGTTAGTAGCAATATTGCATACATGCCAAGACTTTAGTGAAACTCTGTTTTTCAGAATATATAAGTTTGTAGAATGCAGCATTCCCAAAGACTTTTGGATAATTACAGAGAAAGTGAAAAGTATAAAAACTATAAAAAAAAAAACTGAGTCATCTATTTCTACATCAGGTTCATTATTGTTATAATAAGAGAAAGTGAGAAGTATAAAAACTATAAAAAAAAATCTGAGTCATCTATTTCCACATCAGGTTCATTATTGTTATAATAACACTGCCTTTCTAAAAAACTCAAGTACTAGCTTTCTAGTACTTGACAATAGCTTTCTAGTACTTGACAATATCTAATGACGTCAAACAATTCACTGGAACAGGCAGCTTCTTCGATCTTCAAATCACTGGAATTCAGTTTTCTGCTACATGGTTTTTTTTTTTTAGGAAAACATAAGACCTGTCAAACTCTCCCATGAAATAAAACAGGGATACGTTGTGAAAATAACAGTCTTTTTATTGATCACGGCTTTCCTCTTTAATGGGGCTTCTCTTGTGGCTCAGCTAATAAAGAATCTGCCTGCAATGCAGTAGACCTGGGTTCGATCCCTGGGTGGAGAAGATTCCCCTGGAGAAGGGAAAGGCTATACCCACTCCAGGATTCTGGCCTGGAGAATTCCATGGGCCATATAGTCCATGGGGTCGGCAAGAGTCGGACATGACTGAGTGACTTGCATTTTCACTTTCTCTCTTCTTCCCCTACTGTATGGAGAAGTCTAAAACCATACTATTGTTTGCAACTTCTTTCTGCCTTTTTCTCCTCTTTTTCTTGCCTACTTGATCATTCATGGTGTTTTATTGATAATTTCAGTAGCTTTTTTTAATGGGAATTACCCTGCATGTTTATCTTAATAAAGCCTGGAGTTAATGACTACACCTTCATTTTCTTGGCGTCTGAATGGCTCTAATCTTATACACTTTCTTTCTTTCTTTTTTTTAATCTTATATACTTTCATCTTTCAAGATAGCTAAAATTTAATCATCTCAAGAGCACAGCAGAAAGAACTCTGGCTATGGAATCTGACAGTCTTGATTTTTTTCATCTTAGTTTCATCTTTTCTCGGCTAGAAAGTTCGGTAAATAACTCACCTTCTTTGAGACTCGGTCTTCTGATATGTGAAACTGAGACATAATATTTAACCGCATCCTTGAAACAATACAATTCAAAGGCACACGTTAGGCTCTTAGAAGTTTCAGTGACTCTTTCTACAAAATTTAACGCGGCAGCTATTAGTAAGGGAATCACATCCACCTGATTTGAAATATTCAAGGTAACACTGACGCTTATTTCTACCAACTCGTGATACAGTTCAGTTCAGTTCAGTCGCTCAGTTGTATCCGACCCTTGGTGACCCCATGATCCGCAGTACACCAGGCCTCCCTGTCTATCAGCAACCCCCGTGATACAGCGTGAACCTAACACCATGCCTAAACAGAAAGAAATATAAAAACAATGCCTCAGTGAATTCAAGAATGAATGAATGGAGGGCGCTTCCCTGGTGGCTCAGCTGGTAAAGAGCCAAGGCAGGTGACACACGTTCGATCCCTGGTCTGGAAGCTTCCACAAGGAGCAACTAAGCCCACGCACCATGATTACTGATGCCCGTGCATCCCAGAATTCAGGCTATGCCACAAGAGAGGCCACCGCAATGAGACGCCTACACACGGCAACTGGAGAGGAGCCCCTCCTCTCTGCAACTAGAGAAGAGCCCGTACACCAGCAAAGACCCGGCAGAGCAAAAACCAAACACAAATAAATAGAATTAAGATAAAAAAGAATGAATGAATGCACTTCCATGCTTGATGGGAGTGATATAATAGACACCAGTCAGCGAATATAACTCAAAACTAGGGCAGAATCATGGAAAGTGGTGTCTTTTCATCTTGTTTGCTGAATTACCACATTGGCCAAGTCCTTCACTTTGACCAGCCTCAGTTTCTTAATCTATAAAATGCAGATATGGGATAGCAACATATTTAATGTGGATTTCTCAATTTTTAAGATTCTCTGACTTGATAATTTGGAAAAGTAAACTGTGTCTCTCTGTTTATGAGCCAAACCACGAACAGGTCTAGGGTTTCAATCTGTAACATAAAATTCCAGACATACTTTTAGAAATGTAGTTAATGGCTCAGATTGGTAAAGAATCCACCTGCAATGCAGGAGACCCAGGTTCAATCCCTGGGTTGGGAATATCCCCTGGAGGAGGGCATGGCAACCCGCTCCAGCATTCTTGCCTGGACCCCATGGACAGAGGAGCCTGGTGGGCTACAGTTCATGGGGTCGCAAAGAGTTGGACATGCCTAAGGGACTAACACTACTATAAAGGGAATATTTTAGAGGAATAAAATTACCCCAGGTGTTTTAAAGATTTTTTATTTTCGGAAGAAATAGGTAGCTTCTTGCTCAATAGCAGTACGGCCCCTATTTATTGTCCTGTGATCTCTCAGCAAAACACGTTTCACTGACTTGTGTTAAAATGCTGTCAAACTGTGCTTTTCACACTGTAAACTCAACACTTTGATGCATTCCTTTCCAGAAGGCCAGCAGGTACAGCCCTTTTCTGACAGTGCAGTAGGCTGTGTTGTTATTAACTGCTTTTTCCATATTAGGTTTAGATGGCGTACGACATTATCGCTTTCCTTTCTCATGAGGAAATGAATCTCATTACTCTCCTAACTTGTGGTTATTCTTTTAAATGAGTGATACTGGATCAAAATACACTCTGTCAATTCACTGAATGCCTAAGAACATAACACACTTTTTACACAAAAGCAAAATCACTTTACCCAGTGCTGCTTTCAAAAAAAACAGCAACAGTGTTTGAACATTTCTTTATCACAGATATTGTGTTAATTTCCCCACTATTCTTGCTTGCTCTTGTCATATCAAGGGAGATATATTAATAAAGTGCTCTGAAGTCATCTAACATTTACCAGCATTTCTTTGTATTACTAAACTGAGTATTTGTCATTTTATGTTTTATTTCATGGCATCAATGTTTACACAGCTGGATAAATGAATATGCAATAGTAATCATCAATGTTCAGCTTTGCCTACAAAACTAATTCCATTTTTATGCCTGTTGCTATTCACTCACTAAGTCATGTCCAACTATTTGCGACCCCATGGACTGCAGCACACCAGGCTCCTCTGTCCTTCACCAACTCCCGGAGCTTGCTCAAACTCATGTCCACTGAGTCAGTGATTCCATCCAACCATCTCATCCTCTGTCATCCCCTTCTCCTCCCCCCTTCAATCTTTCCCAGCATCAGGGTCTTTTCCAGTGAGTCAGTTCTTCGCATCAGATGGCCAAAGGATCGGAGCTTCAGCTTCAGCATCGGTCCTTCCAACCAATAATCAAGGTTGGTTTCCTTCTGGATTGACCTTTATGCCTGAGACTAATTCTTTTTCACATAGGTTCTTCACTCACAAGAAACAGATTTCTTGCAACTTGCAATCTGTGCTTTAATACTGTAATTGTCATAGAGCCCAAGGTCATCTGCGATGACCCCTTCCATCGCGACCGCTCCCTGTATCGCTACCCCTTCCCTCTGACAACCTGCCTTCCCTCCTTTGTCTGCAGTTTCTGCTCTCCTGCAGCTCGCTTCCCTCCAAATTTGAAGATACACTCAATTTTTCCACATTCGGAGAACCCCCTTCAATTCCATTTTCCCCTANCTTTGATGCATTCCTTTCCAGAAGGCCAGCAGGTACAGCCCTTTTCTGACAGTGCAGTAGGCTGTGTTGTTATTAACTGTTTTTTCCATATTAGGTTTAGATGGTATAGGACATTATCGCTTTCCTTTCTCATGAGGAAATGAATCTCATTACTCTCCTAACTTGTGGTTATTCTTTTAAATGAGTGATACTGGATCAAAATACGCTCTGTCAATTCACTGAATGCCTAAGAACATAACACACTTTTTACACAAAAGCAAAATCACTTTACCCAGTGCTGCTTTCAAAAAAAACAGCAACAGTGTTTGAACATTTCTTTATCACAGATATTGTGTTAATTTCCCCACTATTCTTGCTTGCTCTTGTCATATCAAGGGAGATATATTAATAAAGTGCTCTGAAGTCATCTAACATTTACCAGCATTTCTTTGTATTACTAAACTGAGTATTTGTCATTTTATGTTTTATTTCATGGCATCAATGTTTACACAGCTGGATAAATGAATATGCAATAGTAATCATCAATGTTCAGCTTTGCCTACAAAACTAATTCCATTTTTATGCCTGTTGCTATTCACTCACTAAGTCATGTCCAACTATTTGCGACCCCATGGACTGCAGCACACCAGGCTCCTCTGTCCTTCACCAACTCCCGGAGCTTGCTCAAACTCATGTCCACTGAGTCAGTGATTCCATCCAACCATCTCATCCTCTGTCGTCCCCTTCTCCTCCCCCCTTCAATCTTTCCCAGCATCAGGGTCTTTTCCAGTGAGTCAGTTCTTCGCATCAGATGGCCAAAGGATCGGAGCTTCAGCTTCAGCATCAGTCCTTCCAACCAATAATCAAGGTTGGTTTCCTTCTGGATTGACCTTTATGCCTGAGACTAATTCTTTTTCACATAGGTTCTTCACTCACAAGAAACAGATTTCTTGCAACTTGCAATCTGTGCTTTAATACTGTAATTGTCATAGAGCCCAAGGTCATCTGCGATGACCCCTTCCATCGCGACCGCTCCCTGTATCGCTACCCCTTCCCTCTGACAACCTGCCTTCCCTCCTTTGTCTGCAGTTTCTGCTCTCCTGCAGCTCGCTTCCCTCCAAATTTGAAGATACACTCAATTTTTCCACATTCGGAGAACCCCCTTCAATTCCATTTTCCCCTAAATTAGGGTGCACTTGCTCTTCTTTCTATCAAGGGAAAAATAACGTGACATAGTATTCTAACAGTAATAATTCCTCGTCTTTTCCCTCTCCAATACTTTTGCTGTTATTGCTGTTTAGTTGCTAAGTCGTGTCCGACTCTTTTGTGACCCCGTGGACTGTAGCCCACCAGGCTCCTCTGTCCATGGGATTCTCCAGGCCAGAATACTGGAGTGGGCTGCCATTTTCCATTCCAGGGGATCTTCCATGGATCGAACTCGCGTCTCCTGCATTGCAAGTGGATTCTTTCCCTCTGAGGCACCGGGGAAGCCCTTGGCAATACTTCTAGCTCCTTACAATACAGATTCTGCCTCTAGTATAGAACTGAAACTGTATTTGGACTTTGCTTCATTAGATAATCTTGGGGTGTTTTTTTTAAGATTTTAACCTGATATTTTTGCAGCATTTAAAACTACAGACCACACTTGCTGACTTCTGCTATTCTCTAGTTTTGCCAGCTTTCTCTCTCTCTTTGAGACTGCACTTTCTAAAGCTGTCCAGCTGGGTCCTCTCTCCCCCCACCGCCACTCTACACACCCTTCAGCGCTGACATTTATTCAGGGTTCATAATCCGTCCTCATCTTTTCACTCTGAACTCCTGGCGGCATCACCCAGCACCATCTCCAGCCCCCAGTACCTTCCTCTTTTAAGTCTCGTGGTTTCATTCCAGGTTTCTCTTTCTGACCGCCTCCTGGGCATGTCCACGTGGACGTACGAGATGACTGAGATGTGTTTTTCCTGGCGAGAGAATTTACAGGTTCAAACGTCCACAGGTACTATTCTTGCTGGTGCACGCCTTGATTATGAGCATCAGTGAAGCCCTCTAGGCAGTGTGCTGAAAAGCAGAGACGGTAGTCTGCAGACGAAGGTCCCTACAGTCAAGGCTACGGCTTCCCAGGGGTCCCGGATGGATGTGAGAGCTGGACCCAACAGAAGGCTGAGTGCCAGAGAATTGATGCCTTTGAACCGTGGTGCTGGTCAAGACTCCTGAAAGTGTCTTGGACAGCAAGGAGATCAAACCTGTCAGTCCTCAAGGAAATCAACCCTGAATACTCATTGGCAGGACGGATGCTGAGGCTGAAGCTCCAATCCTTTGGCCACCTGACGTAAAAAGGAAGAAGTGGCTGGTGGCGGGGAGGAGTCACGGCAGAAAATGAGGGTGGGATCATGGGAAGAGTGAAACAAGAGGGAGCCTGGGCTTTCTTCCCTTGGACCTGCCCCCTTTCAGGGTCTCCACTGCAGTCAGCTCAGTCCTTCTCTGCCCCAATTCAATCCCAGCAGGTCTAATGACATCTGCTCCTGAAGCACAGCTTCTCATCGCCTCATGCTAACCACGACATGGGCCTCATCAAGGGACCAGGTGGACTGAAGCTGGAATTCCACATCCAAAGCTGCTCACCACACGGCCCCAGTCAGTTTGCTCCCTGTTCCAAAAAAAAAAAAAAAATCGAGAGTGAATCTCCGGCTTCCCTGGTTGGTCCAGTGGTTGAGAATCTGCCTTGCAACGCAAGGGCACGCCGGGTTTGATCCACAGTCTGGGAAGATTTCACGTGACGCAGGGCAACTGAGCCTGTGCACCCCGACTACTGAAGCTCACTTGTCTAGAGCCTGTACCCCACAACAAGAGAAGCCCCCACAAGGAGAAGCCTGTGCACTGCAACTGGGGAGCAGCCCCTGCTCTCCATAACTAGAGAAAGCCTGCACGCTGCCAATAATTAAAAGAATAAGTAAAATTATAAAATATAAAACTCCAGAACTATTTATGAAAGCATCTACCAATAGTTTCTATATAAATAAACATTTTTTAAAAAAGTGAATCTCCCTAACTCTGAAGCCATCTCTCTTTTCTAAAGAAGGCTAAAGTACCTAAGAATGGATGCTTTTGAACTGTAGTGTTGGAGAAGCCTCTTGAGAGTCCCGTGGACTGCAAGGAGATCCAACCAGTCCATCCTAAACGAGATCAGTCCTGAAGATTCATTGGAAAGACTGATGCTGAAGCTCCAATACTTTGGCCATCTGATGCAGAAAACCAATCACTGGAAAAGACCCTGATGCTGGGAAAGAAGGCAGGAGGAGAAATGGACGACAGAGGATGAGATAGCTGGATGGCATCAACGAGTCAATGGCCATGAGTTTGAGCAAGCTCCAGGAGTTGGTGATGGACAGGGAAGCCTGGTGTGCTGCAGTCATGGAGTCACAGAGGGTCAGACATGACTTAGAGACTGAAGAGGAAGCCAACGCCCTTTCTTCAGCCTCAATAGCTCTGCCCGTTGAAGTCTATAACAGCAATAACAGCTTTATTATCCACTTCTTCCTGGGCACATTTATTTGTGCTGCTCTCTGAAAGGGTTACTTCAGTGCACTTGTGCACTTAATAAATGGGGAGATTATTGTTGATTTTATTAAGTCTTAACAGCAATTGTTTTAAATACTGATTTCCATATAACATTCAGAATTACGGAGTTTTTAAGAGTCAAACACCTTTAGACATCTTTTAGCTCAAACAGCTCACTTTCCAGACAAAACTAAGGCCAAACGTCATTTTCTCTGAGACATGAAGCAATCAGTGTCAAAGCAGATAAACACCAGCTCTCGATGATGCACAAAATGGAAATGAACATTATTTCAGCTCATATGATTAATGTGATCTGGCGCGATCCATACTGAAAGAGCTCATATAAAATGTAATAAATTAGAGAGCCTATGAAAGCATTCTGACCAGAACTGTACTGAGAGTTGTTTATTCTGCAAGATAAAATGGGTTATTTATACATATAAAATTGTTTATGATTAACTCACACACTGTACTTTACAGGCTAGGAAAACTTGTTTTAATTTTTACTCTTAAAAAAAAAATATGGCTATGTAATTACATTTATAAAGTTCCTGCTTTGGCCTGCTGTCTTCAAAACATTCCATGATTCTATTTTTTCAAGGGATGAAGCTCAGCTAGATAGCCAACACCAACGCATAAACTAGTCCAAAAAGTAGAGAATCGGCCTTCAAATCCAAGTATTGCTACCTAAGTAGAAAAAAAGGATACTGTAGTTGGATTAAAGGTTTCCCAAGTGGCTCAGATGGTAAAAATTCTGCCTGCATCTCAGGAGTCCTGGGTTCAATCCCTGGGTCAGGAAGATCCCCTGGAGGAGGAAATGGCACCCACTCCAGTATTCTTGCCTGGAGAATCCCAGGGACAGAGCAGCCTGGTGGGCTACAGTCCATGGGGTCGTAAAGAGTTGAGCAAACAACACTTTCACTTTCATACTTTCACTTTAATTGGATTCAACCACAATTTTATTTTAAAATATCATAGTCTGTTGGAAAATATCCCTTTCATTTGAAAAATCATATTCACTTACAATTCACATTCTTGATCCTAGAAGTGACATTTTATAATTCCAATATTCGGCATGCCTCTGAGTCAGGAGTTTTCTCTTGGATGCCCTTTAAAGCAGCATTCCCGAATGTTAAAATGATGAATGGTTTTTTATTAAATTTACCGGCCAATCTGCCAATACCTATATGGAAAGCAACGCTTTCCTTTCTTCAGGAATTCTTAGCTTTAATTTACGTGGTTAGAAATGCAATGTGCTTCAAGTTTCCAATCATGTGGTTTTGCAATTTGAACTCAGAAACAATCTTGTGAGGAAGAAAAAGTCATATCTTGACATAAATTTAATTTCTTGGGCCTCTTGTCACTTTTCATGCTACGGCACTTCAGCCGTGTCCGACTCTGCGACCTCATGGACTGCAGCCTGCCAGGTTCCCCTGTCCATGGGATTCTGCTGGCAAGAACACTGGAGTGGGTTGCCATTTCATCCTCCGGGGGATCTACCCGGCACAGGGATCAAATCCTCGTCTCTTACATCTCCTGCCTTGGCAGGCGGGTTCTTTACCACTAGCAACATCTGGTCACTTTAGACTTTGCAAAACAGCAAATGAGTTTCTGTTCTTAATTCCCTCCCAACTTCACTAGCCTTGAGGATCTCTAGAAAGGAAGTGGAGGATTTTGTGTAAGTCGTCTACAACCCATCAGTTTGAGAGTTTAGCATCTACGTTTCACTGCCTACTTACAACAGTGAAGTGAAGGGCAAGTCGCTCAGCCATAGCCCACTCTTTGCAATCCCATGGACTATACAGTCCATGGAATTCAACAGGCCAGAATAACGGAGTGGGTAAGCCTTCCCCTTCTCCAGGGGATCTTCCCGACCCAGGGATTGAACCCACGTCTCCTGCATTGCAGGCGGATTCTTTACCAGCTGGGCCACAGAGGAAGTCCACTTACAACAGAGAAGAAGGTAATTATTGAGTTATTGAAAAATTAAATTTGACCCAACTTATCATAGAGACTGCTTTGTTGGAAAGAGACAACCCTGACTGGTATGTAAATTGCCCTGAGAGGTAAGTTACACACAGAGTTGGAATAACAGTAGCAGTGCTAACTTCCTTCTGCTACTGGTCGGGTAGGTCAGCTATGACACTGTGCTAACAAGGTCAAGGGTACGTTACAAGCCCAGGTGGGTGGCTGATGTTACTCTGATCCATGACCAGGAAATGCACCTTCAATTTCAGCTGTTTCAGAATCTTATTAGGGACAGCAAGTTCCTTTAATTATGTGTATTTTTTAATGTTTATTTATTGTGCTATTCTACATCATGTTATTGCTTCTTCTTCTTCTTCTTTTTTTTTTTTTTTGTTTTTAGCTGCACGTGGGGCATTTGGGATCTAGTTCCATGACCGAGGACCAAAATTGGGTTCCCTTCATCGTAAGCACACAGTCTTCCTTCAAGAATATCAGGGAAGTTCCAACACTTCTCAAACATAGGAACACAGCAAACGTTCCCACGTGTACTCGTATGTCTTTGGGGGAAACTATACATTGATTTATAATATGCATTTGGGTAACTGGGAGATAAATTATAAATTATTCAGTTACAAATGACATTTTCTCCCACTGGAACATGGGCTTGCCTGGTGGCTCAGTTGGTGAAGAATCCGCCTGCAATGCAGGAGATCCCAGGTCGATTCCTGGGTCGGGAAGATCCCCTGGAGAAGAGCATGGCAACCCACTCCAGTGTTCCTGCCTGGAGAATCCCCATGGACAGAGGAGCCTGGAGGGCTACAGTCCATGGGGTTGCAAAGAGTTGGACAGGACTGAGCGGCTAAGCACACCCATATGAACACCATCTGAAGCTGACCGTTCAGATTCTGTGCTGGCCTGCCAGCGACGGAGGAATGTGTTTAAAGTTCTGTCTTCAGAAACAGACTCACAGACTTAAGAGATGAACATACGGCTGCCGGGGTAGAAGGATGGGGGAAGGGACAGTCAGGGAGCTTGGGATGGACATGGACACAGTGCCAAATTTAACATGGAGAACCAGCAAGGACCTGCTGGACAGCTCAGGGACCTCTGCCCTGTGTCATGTGGCAGCCTGAATGGGAGGGGAGTCTGGGGGAGAAGCAATACAATGTATATATATGGCTGAGTGCCTCTCCTGTTCACCTGAAACTACCACATTATTAATCAGCTATACTCCAATATAAAATAAAAGATTTAAAAGATAAATCATGTTCTATGTTTTCATAACTTCAGTTCCCTAAGAACGTGCCAACTTGGCTCTCAGTGTCCAGGTTAAGTCATACAGATTGGCCTTTAATTGATAACATAAAAGGTGCCAAACTATTTTCTTAGCACTGAAAAAATTGATTTATAATATGCATTTGGGTAACTGGGAGATAAATTATAAATTATTCAGTTACAAATGACATTTTCTCCCACTGGAACATGGGCTTGCCTGGTGGCTCAGTTGGTGAAGAATCCGCCTGCAATGCAGGAGATCCCAGGTCGATTCCTGGGTCGGGAAGATCCCCTGGAGAAGAGCATGGCAACCCACTCCAGTGTTCCTGCCTGGAGAATCCCCATGGACAGAGGAGCCTGGAGGGCTACAGTCCATGGGGTTGCAAAGAGTTGGACAGGACTGAGCGGCTAAGCGCACCCATATGAACACCATCTGAAGCTGACCGTTCAGATTCTGTGCTGGCCTGCCAGCGACGGAGGAATGTGTTTAAAGTTCTGTCTTCAGAAACAGACTCACAGACTTAAGAGATGAACATACGGCTGCCGGGGTAGAAGGATGGGGGAAGGGACAGTCAGGGAGTTTGGGATGGACATGGACACAGTGCCAAATTTAACATGGAGAACCAGCAAGGACCTGCTGGACAGCTCAGGGACCTCTGCCCTGTGTCATGTGGCAGCCTGAATGGGAGGGGAGTCTGGGGGAGAAGGAATACAATGTATATATATGGCTGAGTGCCTCTCCTGTTCACCTGAAACTACCACATTATTAATCAGCTATACTCCAATATAAAATAAAAGATTTAAAAGATAAATCATGTTCTATGTTTTCATAACTTCAGTTCCCTAAGAACGTGCCAACTTGGCTCTCAGTGTCCAGGTTAAGTCATACAGATTGGCCTTTAATTGATAACATAAAAGGTGCCAAACTATTTTCTTAGCACTGAAAACATCAGTTTTGGTTTCACCAAAACCAGGTGGGTCGATTTTCATATTCACGGAAAACTGCTTGAAGGTTATGCAAGTTCTCCATACTTTGCAGGAGGGGGTTAGGTCATCCCGGGTTTCAGCCTTTAGAAACAGGTTTCAACAATGTGGTTTCTGGGATAACAAGCTTTTAGCTCAGGCTTCCCAGCAGCTCAGACAGTAGAGCGTCTGCCTGCAATGCAAGAGGCCCAGGTTCGATCCCTGGCTTGGGAAGATCCCCTGGAGAAGGAAATGGCACCCCACTCCAGTACTCTTGCCTGGAAAATCCCAGGGACGGAGGAGCCTGGTAGGCTACAGTCCATGGGGTCGCAAAGAGTTGGACACCACCGAGCGACTTCACTTTCTTTCACTTTCCCAGTGGCTCAGCAGTAAAAGAGATCAGCTGCAATGGCTGCAATGCAGGAGGCACAGGAGACGTGGGTTCCATCCCTGGGTCGGGAAGATGCCCTGGAGGAGGGCATGGCAACCCACTCCAGTATTCTTGCCTGGAGAATCCCACGGACACAGGAGCCTGGCGGGCTACAGTCCATGGGGTCGCTAAGAGTCAGATGCAATTGAAGCAACTTAACACACATGTAGCACAGCCCATGCTTGGGTTTATTATCCTAAACGTAACTTTCCTTCATTCTGATTGTATCTATTTTCCCTAGCCTGTGAACGTTTCTGTAAGCTAACCGCTAATTGTTTCAGAGTGAGGTAAGCCAAGTAAACCTAACTGAATAAATGAGTTAAAACCAACAAGCAAAGTAACTGCAGACACAGTGTCCTCTGGGAACTAGCAAGATTTGTTTATCCATGCTTCTCTTTCTTCCTTCTAAACCTCTGAAATCACAGGGAAAATGTGAATATTTGTTATGTAAAATGTGTTGCAAAACCGTGGAAAGAACACTTCACATGTCCTGAAATTGAGAGTGGGATCATCAGGCAGAGGGCAAGGCCAACATTCCCGTTTTCAGCTTCCCCACCTCTGGGAGGATCTCAACACATCTCTGCATGCCAGGAAAGAGATCATGCACCCCGCTGGTAGATGGGTACATTTCGACAGTTATCATTTAGTCCAGTTGACGTTCCTGAGCCTAGAGAAAAATAAAAAGGACTCTGGGTGGAGGAGGCTGACTTTACAGGCAGAAAGGGGGTGCTCCTTTTAACACTTAGCTGCAAACGCACTGGGTACTTGAGTTGAAGAAACCCAGGGTTTGTGTGATGGAAATCTCTTTAGTGGTGGACCTGTTCAGCAGCTGTATTTTCCCAGATGCGAGTGACACTTTGAAATGTGGCTAGTGCAACTGAGGAGCTGATTTTTTACATTTTATCCTAAGTAATGCCAACATACGCCCAGGTGGCTACCACAGCAGACAGAACGGGCGACGACTCTGGAAAACGCACACACTGGCCACACTCTGTTCTGACATCTCACTGTGCTAGCTGTCCATGCCTGTTATCTCCTCTAATTATTTAGTAGTTAACTGCATCAGTAACATTCGGGCTTCGCTCGTGGCTCAGACAGTAAAGAATTCTGCCTGCAATGCAGGAGACCCAGGTTCCATCCCAGATTCGGGAAGATCCCCTGGAGAAGGAAATGGCAACCCACTCCTCTATCCTTGCTGGGAGAATCCCATGGACAGAGGAGCCTGGCGGGCTACAGTCCATGAGGTCACAGAGTCAGACACGACTAAAGAGACTAAAAAATAGCAACATCTCGTGTCTACAAAGAAAACTGAGAAGTGCTGCCCTAAACTTCCTCTGAAGTAATTGAGGCAATTCATTCACACAGCTTTTTGAAAACAGGGAATAACCTGCTGGTTGTGTGGATCAGCTTGAAAATATGAAATGTACAGAAATAAAGTAACTCCCATCCTACAACTCTCTCCATAGGCTGTATAAAATGAAGCCACTCTCCATAGGCTGGTAAAACGTGTGAGTCAAGTTTATTATGTGTTAATGACATACTGGATCATCGAAAAAGCAAGAGAGTTGCAGAAAAATATCTATTTTTGCTTTATTGCCTATGCCAAAGCCTTTGACTGTGTGGATCACAAGAAACTGTGGAATTTTCTGAAAGAGATGGGAATGAATACCAGACCACCTGACCTGCCTCTTGAGAAACCTGTATGCAGGGCAGGAAGCAACAGTTAGAACTGGACATGGAACAACAGACTGGTTCCAAATAGGAAAGGGAGTACGTCAAGGCTGAATATTGTCACCCTGCTTATTTAACTTATATGCAGAGTACATCATGAGAAACGCTGGGCTGGAAAAAGCACAAGCTGGAATCAAGATTGACAGGAAAAAATAGCAATAACTTCAGATATGCAGATGACACAACCCTTATGGCAGAAAGTGAAGAGGAACTAAAAAGCCTCTTGATGAAAGGGAAAGAGGAGAGTGAAAAAGTTGGCTTAAAGCTCAACATTCAGAAAATGAAGATCATGGCATCTGGTCCCATCACTTCATGGGAAATAAAGATTTCCTTGTATACTGTCTAAATTATCCATTGATTCATACACTATGATCTAATAAAAGATTGTCTTTTCAAGACAGAGAGAAATCAGGAGACAATCGTGTCTCTTTCTCCTTTGAAAAGTAACAGCAGCATATTCATCCTAGTCTGTATGACCCAGCAAATACTGGGAAGGATTTTTAATATAACAGTTTTTCTTTTCTCTTCCCAACAGATTTGAAAAGACAGACCATCCCTTTTTAATTAGTAAAACAGCAACATGTCCCTGCATGGGTCTGAAAGGCAAACAGATATATAAAGGTATTAAGATAAAAACTTAAACACGAATGATTCCAATGTCAGGTAATTTTCACCATATGGCAATGGGAGGCTAATTCAATATTAAATAGTGATGGGAATTCTGTTTCATTTACAAAGTACACAAGTCAAAGGCGGCTCTTACCACTTCCTGTTTCCTTTGTTATATTATGCCTGCTTGAGTTTCTTAGGCATACGATAACGTGCCTTCTTGAAAAAAAAAAAATCAAGAAACATTTTCTTGGTTAACGATTAATCGGTGCATACAAATGTTTAACAGGGTATACTGTCAATTAAAAATAAATGTGAGCCTTCCATAAACTTCTGTACAATGTGAAGCTGGACATTTCTGGGCCACCCTTTCAGCCTGGGGTTGGGCGAGGAGTTTCAGGGTTTTTTTCTCAGGTTTCCAGGGAGTCTCCAGTGAATCGGACTGAGTTGTATTTCTGGGTTCCCAGGGTCCAAGCCTACTTTGATTGACAACTGTTTGCAGAGAGCCAGCCGCAGGCCCAGGAATCTGGCACAAGGATCAAGAAATGACAGACAGCTTTGCTCTGCAAGGAGGGTCACAGATGCCCATGCGGTAACCACGGGGCTAGGCAATTTGCGCCCGAGACTATCTCAGGTGACTGAATGCGGATGGAATCACCGAGCGCAAGGCACGGGCAAAGGAGGGCATGCAGAGAAAGGCCTCCCCGTGGACACAGCTCGTGTGTCCTCCTCCCCATCTCTGATTGCGTTATTTATTCCCTTGGGGGCTCTCACCCCGAGAGAAATGGGTTCTTCTCCAAAGTCACCAGTTATTTAATTTTCAAAAGTAAAAGTGCTATGGACGGAAAAACACACAAAGGTTTTTTTTTTTTAAAAAAACCCACAAGACAAGCAAAATGCTAACTTTAACGTAGAGTAAGAGAAATCAGAGTCATAAACAATACATGGCAAGTTGATGTTGTTTCTGCAGTCCCCAAGTCGTGTCCAGTGCTTTGCGACCCCATGGACTGCAGCACGCCAGGTTTCCCTGTCCTTTACCATCTCCTGGAATTTGCTCAAACTTGTGTCCATTGAGTCAGTGATGCCATCCAACCATCTCATCCCCTGTTGCCCACTTCTCCTCCCGCCCTCAATCTTTCCCAGCATCAAGGTCTTTTCCAATGAGTCGGCTCTTTGCATCATGTGGCCAAAGTATTGGAGCTTCAGCATCGGTCCTTCCAATGAATATTCAGCATTGATTTCTTTGAGGATTGACTGGTTTGATTTCCTTGCCGTCCAAGAGACTCTCAAGAGTCTTCTCCAGCAACACACTTCAAAAGCATCAATTCTTTGGCACTCAGCTTTATCATCTAACTCTCGCTTCTGTACATAACTGCTGTAAAAACCATAGCTTTGATTATACAGACCTTTGTTGGCAAAGTGATGTTTCTGCTTTTTAATGTTCTTTCTAGGTTTGACACAGCTCTTTTTTTTTTTTCTCCCAAGGAGCAGTCACCAAGAAACGGGTTCTTTCTTTAATGGATGCAGTCACCATCTGCTGTGATTTTGGAGCCCAAGAAAATGAAATCTGATACTGTTTCCACATTTTCCAGTCTATTTGCCATGAAGTGATGGGACTGGAGGCCATGATCTTTGTTTTTTGAATGCTCAGTTTTAAGCCAACTTTTTCACTCTCCTCTTTCACCTTCATCAAGAGGCTCTTTTTAATTTAGTTCCTCTTCACTTTCTGCCATTGATGTGGTCATATCAGCATATCTGAGGTTATTGATATTTCTTCTTCTGGCAATCTTGATTCCAGCCAGTGTTTCTCATGATGTACTCTGCATGTAAGTTAAATAAGCAGGGTGACAATATATAGCCTTGACTTGCTCCTTTCCCAATTTTAAACCATTCTGTTGTGCCGTGTCTGGTTCTAACTGTTGCTTCTTGCCCTGCCTCCCAGTTTCTCAGGAGGCAGGTAATGTGGTCTGGTATTCAGATCTCATTGGGAATATTTCACAGTTTGTTGTGATAAATACAGTCAAAGGCTTTAGCATAGTCAATACATCAGAAGTAGATGTGATGGAATTCCATCACCTCTACTAGTTTTAACATCAATATATGTGTATTGAGCTTCCCTCATAGCTCAGCTGGAGAAGAATCTGCCTGCAATGCAGGAGACCCCGGTTTGACTCCTGGGTCAGGAAAATCCCCTGGAGAAGGGATAGGCTACCCAATCCAGTATTCATGGGTTTCCCTGGTGGCTCAGATGGTAAAGAATTCAGGTGCAACGCAGGAGACCTTGGTTCAATATCTCAGTTGGGAATATGCTCCTGGAACCCACTTCAGTATTCTGGCCTGGAGAATCCCATGGACAGAGGAGCCTGGCGGGCTATCACCCATGGGGTCCCGAAGAGTCAGACACGACTGAGAGATTAAGCAGACATATATGTACATGTACAACTGAGTTACTTTGCTGCACAGAAGAAATTAACAACACTGTAAATCAACTATACTTCAATAAAATTCGAAAACAAGTAAAATTATACCGGATTACCATGAGGTACCCTCAGCGACTATATGTGACACAAACGAAAATAACTTTGAAAACAACTTCATTTTACCCAAGTCCAAATGAAACATTATATACACAAAATTGTTTTGACATCTTCTTTTCAATTTGATTGCTACAAGACACACTGTATATATGAGCAGCTCTCAATACACACTGGAATCATGTGAGGACCTTGCCCAGGGTGTGCCCTAGACTAATAAAATATAAGATTCTGGAAGATAAATATGACATGGGCAGCAGTATCCTAAAAGGTCTCAGGTGAGCCCCCATGTGCATCCAGGTCAAGCAGTGCTGGGTAGATCAATACCTTTCAAAACTTACTGTGCACACAGGCCACCCAGGATACTGGATAAAATACTGATCATACTTGCAGGGTGAAAGCTGAGATTCTGTATCTTAAGAAGCTCAAGGTGATGTGTGGAATACACTCTAATTTGCATGTGGCCAGATGACCATAAAAGGCAAGGTGGGGAGGAAATACACAGAAAATTCTACAAATACACAGGAATACTTAGAATTGAGATTTTCAGGGCTTCCCTGGTGGTCTCAGTTCAGTTCAGTTCAGTCGCTCAGTCGTGTCCGACTCTTTGCAACCCTATGAACCGCAGCACGCCAGGCCTCCCTGTCCATCACCAACTCCTGGAGTTTACTCAGACTATGTCCACTGAGTCGGTGAGGCCATCCAACCATCTCATCCTCTGTCATCCCCTTCTCCTCCCGACTTCAGTCCTTCCCAGCATCAGGGTGTTTCCAAATGAGTCAGTTCTTCGCATCCGATTGGCCAAAGGATTGGAGTTTCCGCTTCAGCATCAGTCCTTCCAAGGAATATTCAGGATTGATTTCCTTTAGGATGGACTGGTTGGATCTCCTTGCAGTCCAAGTGACTGACTCTCAAGACTCTTCTCCAGCACCACAGTTCAAAAGCATCAATTCTGTGCTCAGCTTTCTTTATAGTCCAACTCTCACATCCATACATGATTACTGCAAAAACCATAGCTTTGTCTCTGCTTTTTAATATGCTGTCTAGGTTGGTCATAGCTTTTCTTCCAAGGAGGAAGCGTCTTTCAATTTCACGGCTGCAATCACCATCGGCGGTGATTTTGGAGCCCAAAAAAATAAAGTCTCTCCCTGTTTCCTCTGTCTCCCCATCTATTTGCCATGAAGTGATGGGACCAGATGCCATGATGTTAGCTTTCTGAGTGCTGAGTTTTAAGCCGACTTTTTCACTCTCGTCTTTCACTTTCATCAAGAGGCTCATCAAGGTGTCACATTCTAGGGCTTCACAAAGAATCACCTGGGAAGAACAACATGCATCAAGGGTACTAGGAGCTGAGTTCCGTGACGAGCCTACAGCACGTGAAGCATCAATCTCGTTAGTAGATGTTGTGTCTGCTGCAGGGCTGCAGGCTTTCACAGGGCAGGCTGCCACGCTGGAGCGGTCCCCAGGGCAAGGAACTGCAGGCGTCCGGTAACCAACATTCAGCAAAGCACTGAAGCTCGCAGCCTATGGGAATCGGGAGCTCACCAACAACCAGGAGGCGGGCTCCTCCACCAAGGCAGGTACCCAAGCGTACAGGGTGTATCTTCCGTCATCCAGAAATGGACCTACTGCTGTGTCCCGTCTGGGTACCAAATGGGTTCACCCATCAACACCGTTAATGTATGTGGCTCAATGTTACTTCTCAAAGATGCTACAAGGTGTAGCTTTGCTTCCTTTGTTTTGCAACGGCTATTGTGGCATCTGATACTACATGGTGAAGATAAATGTCTGTTTATCAAGGCAGAAATTTAAAGAACATTTAAGTCAGTGCTCTGTGGTGACCTAAAGGAAAAGAAGTCTTAAAAAGTGGGGATGTGTGTGTGTTAGTCGCTCGGCCATGTCCGACTCTTTGTGACCCCATGGACTGCAGCCCACCAGGCTCCTCTGTCCATGGGATTCTCCAGGCAAGAATAGTGGAGTGGGTGGCCATGCTCTCCTCCAGGGGATCTTCCTGACCCAGGTCTCCCGCAGTGCAGGCAGATTCTTTACCACTTGAGCCACCTGGAAAGCTTCGTGTGTACATATAGCTAATCCACTTTGCTGTGCAGCAGAAACTAATGCAACACCCAAGACCAACTATACTCCAATATGCAGAAGGGCATGGCAACCCACTCCAGTTTTCTTGCCGGGGAAATTCCACGGACAGTGGAGTCTGGTGGGCTGCGGGCCATGGGGTCACAAAGAGTCGGACATGACTGACCGACTTCCACACACACAGACACATACTCCATTAAAATTTTTTTTTTAAAAAAGAACACTGATGTTCTCATTGCTAATTTAAATGCCCAGTGGAGAAATGGTTTTTTGAGCTTTAACTATCTCACCCCTCCTCAACTGCTATCCCGCTTTTATTTTTCCTTTATTCACAGGACTCTCCCAGCTCTTGGCTGTAGCTGGCTTCTTACCCAAACTGTAAACTACAAAGGAGGCACACTCACGTGGTTCCCAAGATGGCAGTAACTGGAGGAAGCCTTCCTTCTGGATTCACTACGTAATCCTGAGCCAGAAGTTCGCTTTTCTCCCTCAACTTTCTTTCCCATCACCAGAACCACAAACTACACGGTAATATCGAAACACCAGCAATGACTGAATCTGTGCTCCACAGCCAGGGAGTCACAATGCCTGACCCACAAGATACAAGTACGGAAGCCCATGAGCCCTATATCACATCTCTGCAGTGACACCACATCCTCCAACAAGACAAGTCCCTGCAGGGACACCACATCCTCCAACAAGACAAGTCCCTGCAGTGAGAAGCCCGTGCATTGCAACTAGAGAGGAGACCTCCAAGGCCACACAGCAACAAAGATCCAGCACCTCCCAAAATATGTGAAAAAAAAACAAAACAAAATGATGCTATAAGTATGAAGCTAAGTCACTTCAGTCGTGTCCGACTCTGTGCGACCCCATAGACGGCAGCCCACCAGGCTCCCGCATCCCTGGGATTCTCCAGACAAGAGCGCTGGAGTGGGTTGCCATTTCCTTCTCCAATGTATGAAAGTGAAAAGTCAAAGTGAAGTCGCTCAGCAGTGTCCGATTGTTCGAGACCTCGTGCACTACAGCCCACCAGGCTCCTCTGTCCATGGGATTTTCCTGGCAAGAGTACTGGAGTGGGGTGCCATTTCTGGAGATGCAAAGTAAGAAACACTCAGGTCATAAAGTGTCTTTCAAAGGTGGTATCTTAAACAGTGTTTACTTAGAGATACGGTTATCTGTCTTACAGGGACTGCAGATACTTTTGAGTACTTTAAGCATCTTTTTATGAGATATCTGCTAGGTCTAACGGTTCACACTCTTTGAGTGGGGCTTTCAAATGTTTAGGACCAAACTGAGAAATCACACACACACACGCATTTGTAGGTCATCTTTAATTGCTGGGAGTCCAGGTGGTTTTGAAGCCATGAATGTTGTGTAATACTGTTCGCTGTGACTGAGTTGTGTGTAGGAGAGGGGACATCCTGTCTGAGAGTTTCTAACATCACAATCTTCTGTCTACAGAGATGCCTCTTTGGTTGTGCGTGCCGTCTGTGTGTCTGTTCACCTCTCAGGAGCTGGCATCTTTTTAGGACACAGGAGGATCCCAGGTTCTGACCAGTCTCCTGGGGTGCTGACTCGGAGCACAATGACCAGATTTCCCCACACCACGTTGGTTTACAAATGCCACTGGTTTTCTTTGCTCTGAGGACATCTATGAGCTCCTCTCAGCCACAGCAGGCTTCCCTGGTGGCTCAGACGGTAAAGAGTCTGCCCGCAAGGCGGCTGGAGGCCCAGGTTCGATTCTTGGGTGGGGAAGATCCCCTGGAGAAGGTAATGGCAACCCACTCCAGTCTTCTCGCCTGGGAAATCCCATGAACAGAGGAGCCTGGCGGGCAACAGTCATTTCAAGGAGTCGGATCCCACTGAGTGACTAAAACTTTCACTTTTCAAGCCGCCGTAAAAATCATCACGGGGGTCTCCTCTCTACCAAGACACATTTCATGCCATTTGAACAAAACTATAATTGTCCCTGAAGCTACAGAATTGTGCATGGAATTCTGCTGTTCTGTGGTGTGTCTGAAAAGTCTGAAAGTTGTCAGTCGTGTCCAACTATTTGCAACCCCATGGACTGGTTCATGGGATTCTCCAGGCCAGAACACTGGAGTGGGTACCGTTCCCTTCTCTGGGAAATCTTCACAACCCAGGGATCGAACCCAGGTCTCAAGAGATATTAAGTTTCCTCTGGGGTAAAATCGTCTCTTAAGCAACATTGCCTGCTGACTTGCTGTTCCATGCTAGCGGTTCCACAGGCTGGAATGTCCCTTCTTTCCTCTCACCCCCCTGCCCCTTCTACCAACCACAGGCATCTAAGCATGAACACCAGGACATTCCCGAGCTCCTGAGCCAGCTCCGCTGTGGGCGTGAAAACACGCCTTCTCAGGTTCACAATTCAGCCATGCTCGGGTTCTGGAAAATGAAGACAGCTACTAGCCGGCGGCCAGATTTGAGGTTTCAGGGTTTGAGGAAATGTGGGCAAGTCAAGTCTGCACACATCTTTCCCATTCCCACAAGGAGAAAGCTGACTGTGTTCCAAAGTGATTTTCCCTGGGGCTAAGAGCAAATTGTGGACCTCAGCCTGGGGATGACTTCAATGTTGGAATACTATTTCAAATCCAGACTCTTATCAACTAAAAAATAACTGTGCAGTATTATGTTCATGCTGCTACTGCTAAGTCGATTCAGTCGTGTCCGACTCTGTGCGACCCCATGGACTGCAGCCTACCAGGTTCCTCTGTCCATGGGATTCTCCAGGCAAGAGTACTGGAGTGGGTTGCCATTGCCTTCTCCTATGTTCATAATATCCTGCAAATGTCACTTTGGTGCAATTGTCTATGAATTGCTCAGAGGTTATGCAGAAAGCATCTAGAATTAAATAATTTGCTTGTTTGCTCATTTAATTAAATATCTAATGCCTAAAACAAGATGTGGACAAGTGACAAGCAATCTGATCTAAATTTTAAATGTGATCTCCTTCTGTTGAGTGTACCACGCTTGCATATTACACAGGGTGACCCACAAAGCTACCTCATAGCTTAAGAACACTTAATTCCATTGTAGATACATCTCTGAAATTTGTTCTGCCATGAAGAGAAACACACTTCTCAAGCGTGTTTCATGTTACTATGTATGACTTCTCCAGTCTATCAGCATTTATAGATTTCTAGTTTCCAGTAAATTAAGCTTAAAGGCATAAATGGCTCTGCAGCTGTGTATAAGTCTGTTATTAATATCACAGCTGGAGTTTTAGAACACTTTGAGCCGATCTGAAAGAAGCTAGGTGCATAGTTGCGTTACTGCTGAAGTTATGTGAACCAGTTGTCACAAAGTGTCTAGTTTGCTATGGAATACCTAAGTCCTCCATCCTAAAGGAGATCAGTCCTGAGTATTCATTGGAAGGACTGATGTTGAAGCTGAAACTCCAATCCTTTGGCCACCTGATGTGAAGAGTTGACTCACTGGAAAAGACCCCGATGCTGGGAAAGATTGAGGGCAGGAGGAGAAGGGGACGACAGAGGATGAGATGGTTGGATGGCATCACCCACTCGATGGACTTGAGTTTGAGTAAACTCCGGGAGTTGGTGATGGACAGGGAGGCCTGGCAAGCTGCAGTCCATGGGGTCGCAAAGAGTCGGACACGACTGAGCGACTGAACTTAACTGAAGAATGAAAATGAGGAGAATAAATGTATCCATGCAGATCAAAAGAAAAACTCCAAGATATCTGATATAAATGTATGACAGAGAAAAACCAAAGATTCTGAGTGTTTAAACTCAAAGATAATCTAGACATAAAATCAAAGCAATTTAAAAAAAAATTTCAAAATACACAGTGCAGTGCATGTAGAAAGAGGGAGAAAGGGAACAGAGGTAAATTATACAGAAGGGATATGTCCTCTCTGATCTGTCTCCAGGTCCCCGGGGAGCCCCCTTGGCTGGCAAGATAGTTGCCTCATAGCAACTGGCTCCAACATCATACCGTGACTTGCCACAACAACGTGGTATTATATATTACTAAAGTAAAAAAGAAAAATTCAAGGGGAGGAACAAGTCCTATTAGAAATTCGACTTCCATTCAATAGCCAGTCTACGTCTGACTCTCCCATCACTTTGCTGTCCTAACAATGGAGCCAAGTGGACATCCCGTCCTAGAACTGATGCCCACAGTTTCTCCAAACGTGGGCAGCCGCAGCTTCAAAGGCCAAATGAAGACTCAGCAGGATGCGATGATTCCACAGCTCTGTCAGCAGAGACACAGACAGATGGAGGGAAATACACAGTCTAAAGGTTTTAATGTCTCTAAGAGACACTAACCCAGCCACACGTACCCAAAAAAACTCAGGATTTTCCACTTGCACCTGTTATAGATCGCAAATGACTGTCCTTTTTTGGAAAAGAAATCTTGTCGCCATGAAACAAGGACTGTAATTCTCAGGTTGTAAGATTTGGCTAGTTACTAAATCTACAAGTATAATAATTGTCTATTTTTGTCACACTGCTGCCACCCAATTCACACACCCGCTGTGGATGTGGTCTACAGTTTTTGTTGGCATGAGCTGAGTGGTAACAGATTTCTTCGTTTCTGAGTACGTTCCAGCCCGTGACAAGCCTGGTTCTGCAATGCTCACAGCCTCTGTGCTCACCCCACACTTTCCAAAGCCAGGGCTATTTTAAGGCAACAGTTTCAGTGCCTCACTACAGCTCACTTCCTTATCTGCTCACCTGTGCACTTGCTGTGCCTTTCCTTCTTGAATCACAGTGTAAAAGGCGACCAACCACACAGACAGTGAGCAGCAGAAAGTGGCAGAGGCATGGGGCCACCCTCGAATTACGGCAATCCCATAAGAGATGCCCCGGCAAGACGGAAGACGCCCCAATCCCAGGATGCTCCACCCTGAACCCCAGAATCACGGACAGAGGATGTCACTGCCTGGATGAGGCGAAGGGCTTTGTGGATGATGCCAACAGGGGTACCAATCACTCGCTTTTGAGTCAGTTAAAGGGGAGATTATCTTAGAGTTTCTGATCCTCTCAGCCAGTTGCCCCGCACAAGCAGAGCTTTTTCGCTGGTGGTTTAACAGACGGGGAAACTCAGAGATACCCCAGGCATACAAAGGACCAACGTGAATCAGCTGAACCGAGGGGGACAGACGTAGAGCCCGACACATGGAAGTCAGTCAGAAAGAGAAACGTTGAACACATATACGTGGAATCTAGAAAGATGGTGCAGGACAAGACTAGAGATGCAGGCATAGAGAACGGATGTGTGGACACAACCGGGGAAGGAGACGGTGGCGTGAACTGAGACAGTTGCCCTGACTTGTACACGACCACGTGTAACCCAGACAGCTAGCGGGAAGCCGCTGTATAGCACAGGGAGCTCAGGCTGGTGCTCGGAGATGACACAGAAGGGTGTGATGGCTGGAAGACCGGGAGGTTCAAGAAGGAGGTGATCAGTGTGTGTGTGTGTGTGTGTGTGTGTGTATTATAACATAATGCTATAATATTGTAATATACGTTAAATTATAACAAGGTTATATACCTAAAATGTTTTATAATATATATGCATGGAATGTTAGAAAATTCCCTCTGTGATATTAGTAATAGACCTATACATAACTACACACACACACACACGTATATAGTAATATAGTAATGGCTGACTTGCATTGATGTACGGCAGAAAGCATCAGTTCTTCAGTGCTCAGCTTTCTTTATAATCTATAGAATGGATGCTTCTGAACTGTGGTATTGGGGAAGACTCTTGAGAGTCCCTTGGAATGCAAGGAGATCCAACCAGTCCATCCTAAAGGAAATCAGTCCCTAAATATTCACTGGAAGGACTGATGCTGAAGCTGAAACTCCAATATTTTGGCCACCTGATGCAAAGAACCGACTCACTGGAAAAGACTCTGATGCTGGGAAAGATTGAAGGCAGGATGAGAAGGGGACGACAGGTGATGAGATGGTTGGATGGTATCACCGATTCAATGGACATGGGTTTGGGTGAACTCTGGGAGTTCGTGATAGGCCTGGCGTGCTGCAGTCCATGGGGTCACAAAAAGCAGGACACGACTGAGCGACTGCAATGAACTGAATGGCAGAAAGCAATACAACACTGTAAAGCAATTATCTTGCAATTTAAAAATAATTAAATTTAAAAATAATTTTTAAGAAGTGTGGTTCAGGATGGGGAACATGTGTACACCCATGGATGTATGGCAAAACCAATACAATATTGTAAAGTAATTAGCCTCCAATTAAAATAAATAAATTTATATTAAAAATAAATAAATAAAGTGTGTCAATGCATTGTTGCTGACTTGGAAGACAGAGGCCCACGTGCAGGGAGAGGTGAGAGGTGTCCCAGAATAGAGTATGGCCACCACCCGACATCCAGCAACAAAGTAAAGACCTGCATCGACAAGGTGCAAGGAGCTGCTTCTCCACCATGGGAGGGAGCTTGGATCTGGGCTCTTCTCCACAGAGCCCGCAGTCAGGAGCCTACTCTTCAGGGCACTGTGTGACTTTGGTCTTCCAAGACCCTAAGCTAAGAATTCAGCAATGCCTTGCTGCGTTCTTAGAACTGTGAGCTAATAAGCAGACTGTGTCTGAAGTCCCCACACCTTTGGTCAGTTGTTACACAGCGGTGGAAAACTAATACCAATGTCTTCCATGAGAACTTTCGAGTCTGCTGGGTACAAGGATGTAGTGCACAACATGAGGCATATAGTCGATATTTAATAACTTAGTATGGAGAATTCAGTTCAGTTCAGTTGCTCAGTCATCTCCGACTCTTTGCGACGCCATGGACCACAGCACGCCGGGACTCCCTGTCTATCACCAACTCCCGGAGTCCACCCAAACCCATGTCCATTGAGTCAGTGATGCCATCCAGCCATCTCACCCTCTGTCGTCCACTTTTCCTCCTGCTCTCAATCTTTCCCAGCATCAGGGTCTTTTCAAATCAATCAGCTCTTCACATCAGGTGGCCAAAGTATTGGAATTTCAGCATCAACATCAGTCCTTCCAGTGAACACCCAGGACTGATCTCCTTTAGGATGGACTGGTTGGATCTCCTTGCAGTCCAAGGGACTCTCAAGAGTCTTCTCCAACACTACAGTTCAAAAGCATCAATTCCTTGGCGCTCAGCTTTTTTTAATAGTCCAACTCTCATAGCCATACATGACCACTGGAAAAACCACAGCCTTGACAAGATGGACCTTTGTTGGCAAAGTCATGTCTCTGCTTTTTAATATGTTGTCTAGGTTGGTCATAACTTTCTTTCCAAGGAGTAAGCATCTTTTAACTTCATGGCTACAATCACCATCTGTGGTGATTTTAGCTCAGCTTTTTTTAGTAGTCCAACTCTCATAGCCATACATGACCACTGGAAAAACCACAGCCTTGACAAGATGGACCTTTGTTGGCAAAGTCATGTCTCTGCTTTTTAATATGTTGTCTAGGTTGGTCATAACTTTCTTTCCAAGGAGTAAGCATCTTTTAACTTCATGGCTACAATCACCATCTGTGGTGATTTTGGAGCCCCCAAAATAAAGTCAGCCACTGTTTCCACTGTTTCCCCATCTATCTGCCATCAAGTGATGGGACCAGATGTCATGATCTTCGTTTTCTGAATGTTGAGCTTTAAGCCAACTTTTTCATTCTCCTCCTTCACTGGCATTAAGAGGCCCTTTAGTTCCTCTTCACTTTCTGCCATAAAGGTGGTGTCATCTGCATATCTGAGGTTATTGATATTTCTCCAGGCAATCTTGATTCCAGCTTGTGCTTCCTCCAGTCCACCATTGATGTACTCTGCATATAAGTTAAATAAGCAGGGTGACAACATACAGACTTGACGTCCTCCTTTTCCTATTTGGAACCAGTCTGTTGTTACATGTCCAGTTCTAAGTGTTGCTTCCTGACCTGCATACAGATTTTGCAAGAGGCAGTCTTGCAAACCCATCAAAATATTGCATTAGCTTGTTGTCCACTTGAAACTAATATACTATTTTTTTAAACTTTTTAATTTTGCACTGGTGTATAGCTGATAAACAATGTTGTGATGGTTTCAGGGAGACAGCAAAGGGACTCAGCCATACATATGTATGTATCACTTGTCCCCCAAACTCCCCTCCCATCCAGGATACCACGTGACACTGAGCAGAGTTCCCTGTGCTGTCCAGCAGGTCCTTGCTGGTTCTCCATGTTAAATACAGCAGAGTGTCCATGTCCATCCCAGACTCCCTGACTATCCCTTCCCCCATCCTTCCCCCTGGGAACCATCAGGTTATTACAGAGTATTGAGCAGAGTTCCTCTGCTGTCCAGCAGGTCCTTGCTGGTTCTCCATGTTGAACATAGCAGTGTGTGCATGTCCATCCCAAGTTCCCTAACTTTCCCTTCCCCTCATTCTTCTGCCGGCCAGTTCTGTGAGCCTGTTTCTGTTTGGTAAATAGGTTCATCTGTAGCATTTCTTAGGCGCCCCTACGTTCCCTGCAGTACTGTTTACAATAGTTAAGACATGGAGACAGTGCAAATGTGCACTGATAGAGGAATGCAGAAAGAAGATACTGTGTGTGTGTGTGTGTGTGTGTGTGTGTGTGTGTGTGCGTGTGTGTGTGTGTGCACGCACAATTAGGTAGAATGAAATAATACCATTTTTGCAGCAACACTGATGAACCTACTTCCTGATCATCATACTGAGTGACGTAAGGCAGACTAATATAATATTGTCAAGTTAACTGAGCGACTTCACTTTCACTTTTCACTTTCATGCACTGGAGAAGGAAATGGCAACCCACTCCAGTGTTCTTGCCTGGAGAATCCCAGGGATGGTGGAGCCTGGTGGGCTGCCGTCTATGGGGTCGCACAGAGTCAGACACGACTGAAGTGACTTAGCAGCAGAAGCAAGTTAACTATACTTCAATGAGAGCAACACAAAATGAAATGCCCAAAACACTTGGGACTGGCTATTTTGAGATGACCGTGGGCAATAAAGGGCTTCCCTGGTGGTTCAGCTGGTAAAGAATCCGCCTGCAATGCGGGAGACCCCAGTTCGATTCCTGGGTTGGGAAGATCCCCTGGAGAAGGGACAGGCTACCCCACTCCAGTATTCTTAGGCTTCCCTGGTGGCTCAGCTGGTCAAGAATCCGCCTGCAATGTGGGAGACCCTGGTTCGATCCCTGGGTGGGGAAGAGCCCCTGGAGAAGGGAAAGGCTCCCCATTCCAGTATTCTGGCCTGGAGAATTTTATGGACTGTATAGTCCATGGGGGTTGCAAAGAGTTGGACACGACTGAGTGACTTTCACTTTCATACAATACAAATGGGCAACGAAGGTCCATCTGGGGATTAATCCTGTCTCCTTTCTCCTGCAGTGTACAAGTCACACTGCTTGTACCATCTACACGTTTCTTAAACTCATCCTTCCTGGCTTCTCAGCTGGGTGACTTTCACCTATGTTTTGGCAAGAACCTCCTCCTTCTCTCATCTCATCTCCAGCCTCTGGTCTGAGCTCCCTCTGACCGTCCACCGACAGATTCATCCTCCCAAAACAGAGCTGGGAATGACCAGCCTATGCTGCTGCTTTAAGAAAATAAAACAAAGTAAGGGATCATCATGGGGGACTGCCCTGGTGGCTCAGTGGTAAAGAATCCACCTGCTGACATTGGAGATACCAGTTCGATCCCCAGTCCAGGAAGATCCCACGTGCTTCAGAACAACTAAGTCCGTGTACCACAAGTACTGAGCCTGAGTACTGGAGCCCGGGAATCACAACCACTGAGCCCACACGTCGCAACTACTGAGGTCCGTGTGCGCTAGAGACTGCGCTCTGCAACAAGAGAAGCCGCTGCAGTGAGAAGCCTGCGAACCACAAACAGAGAGCAACTTCCGCTCGCCCCAACCGGAGAAGAGTCTGTGCAGCAGCAAAGACCCAGCACAGCCAACAGACAAATAAAACCAGCTTTCCAAAAAGAACCATCATTACCCCCTTTTTGAAGCATGAGACTCTCCTGCCAGAAGTCAAGTTCTCTAGGACCCATCTCCAGCCTTCCTCTCGTTCATCAATTCTTGTGACATCACATAGTGCTGACTCCAATCAAACCGGCGCCTTGGACTGGTGAGCTCCTGACTCTGCAGTTTCGTGATGTTCTGCTTCCATCCAACAGCACCAGAAATGTGCTGTTTCTGCAGCACATGCTAACGTGTGCCTTGGTACAGGCGTGGCACTGGTACACACACCTCCAGTTCAGTCGCTCAGTTGTGTCTGACCTTTTGCGCCCCCATGGACTGCAGCACGCCAGGCCTCCCTGTCCATCAGCAACTCCCGGAGTCTACTTAAACTCCTGTCCATCGAGTCGGTGATGCCACCCAACCAGCTCACCCTCTGTCGTCCCCTTCTCTCGTCTTCTGCCTAGCTGCTGTCCATGCTTGACAGCTCAGTGCAGACACGATGTGCCACGCGAGGACCTCTCGCATGGCGTTCAGTGTCTCTTCTGTCATGAGTTTGCACCACCCAGCGACACGGCCCTGGACAGTCTATGCTTCCTGATCTAAGACATCCGGCAGCCCCTGCAGGTGAAAGGCAAAAATCTGCCCCGGACTCATCACTGTCTTCCTTCAAGCGATTTAATGCCTTCCTTCCTCGATTTAATGCCTTATGATACAAGGAGTCCCCAAGAGGGGGGATTTGTGCAGGACATAAAGAATATCGAAGGATGGGAGAGAGTCTTCTCAAAACACAGCCACAGTAGGAAGTAAAGTCGAAAAGCTGCCAGTTTACAGAACACCCTGCGCGAGATGATTTGTGCTTTTGTCTTATCGATTCATTTTCAGAAGAAAGGAGAACCAGGAAAAAAAGAAAGTTAGGCTCAAGTTGTGAAAGAAAAAATTGCTAAGAGTGATGATCGCCTGTGAGTAAGACGAAATGAAATACGAAATGTCTTATTTTTATACTGCATGTACTTCACACATTATTTCTGTATTTTTATTTCACATATTACACCTACTTGTATGAGTAATTCCCTGGATGACGTGATGAGTCATAGGTCAAAACGCCCAACTGATTCTTGTCTGCTATCTTCTCAAACTTCCACCTATGAGCAGCTCAGTGCCACAAGGATCCTTTGCTCTTTAATTTCCAATCTAGTTTAGGCAAACAGTAGGGGGTCAGATGCAAACTGTATCTGATGAAAGTACCATGGATGCAAAACTCAAAGTTTAAGAGTTCTTACTTGGGAGGCGCTTTCTTTGCTTATGTTTGAAAAGAGAAGGCACATTCTATAGCTCTGCAGACCTCAAGTCACTAGGCGGGATTGAACCTTCCATTTCCATCAGTTCAGAAAACAGCGAAAACAACCGATATTTAAAATAAAACTGTTGAAAAGGAGATGTGTTTGAGATGTGCTTTCATATTTACCGAATCGAAGAATTTTTCTTAAAATCTATACAAAAATATATTATGTTCTTTTCTTTCAGATGGAAGGCTATATTCTTACTTGTGAAACTTAATTCCAAGAATATAAGGTCAAGTTTTAAGTGATTAGTGTAAGTGTCACATAATACGTAAATATTTCATAGGAACGGGCTGTCATTGGTAATTCAGCGTTTCGGTTTGTGAAGCAAATGTCAAAAATGGCATATATTATTTATGTCTTGAATGTTTCCCTATATAATATAGCAGAGGGCAAGCATACGGCATATTACTGTAGAAGGAATACCACAGACCACCTATCCAATCTCTTTATTTGCGAGAGAAGAAAAAGAACGAAATGAGGGGTTATTCTGGAAATTACGTTCTCTGTGTCTCAGTTGTGGATGGCCAAATTGCCCTGTACATACATGAAAATGTGTTCATGGAAACATAAGTCTCTGTTAATGTAATTATTTAAACATACACTCTCAGTATCTTCTGTTCCACATTGTGAGTGGAGAAGGATCACAGGTCTTAAGTCACTCCCAGACGCCCATTTAAAAAGAAAAATAAAAACCAGGAAGGAATCTATAACTGGAAAGAAAAGTGGATGAGCTTAAACACTGAACAACTGATTCCAATAGGTTTCGGGAAGGACTCAGTTCAGTTCAGTCGCTCAGTCGTGTCTGACTCTTTGCAACCCCATGGACTGTAGCATGCCAGGCCTCCCTGTCCATCACCAACTACCAGAGCTTGCTCAAACTCATGTCCATGGAGTTGGTGATGCCACCCAACCATCTCATCCTGGAAGGCCTATTCATGTCAGGAACTGAGCAGTCCAATCCACGTTCCACAACGTGTGTTTCATTTTCTGACAGACTTGGAAAAAAAGAACAGGCCGGTGGATGGGGAAATGCAGCTGCATGACAGAGCTGCCTACGAGGGAGAGTTCACGGTTTTGCAGCCTGCCTTCCACGTGCCTGCACGAAAGCAAACAAGGAAAGCCCCGAGGACTCTTCTCTTTATAAGCGGAAAGGCTACCTGGAGAAGAGGAGGCACTAGGGTGAGAGTCCTGATGTCCCAGAGGAAATATTCTTNGCATGACAGAGCTGCCTACGAGGGAGAGTTCACGGTTTTGCAGCCTGCCTTCCACGTGCCTGCACGAAAGCAAACAAGGAAAGCCCCGAGGACTCTTCTCTTTATAAGCGGAAAGGCTACCTGGAGAAGAGGAGGCACTAGGGTGAGAGTCCTGATGTCCCAGAGGAAATAATATTCTTGCTGTACCATTCGGGGGCTCTGTGACATCGAATGGAACCCTCAGAGGTGCAATCCAAACCAACCTTAGAGGTCACAAAGCCTGCTCATCTGTACTGAACGCCTGGACAGCTCTCACTTTCACTTGGGAAAACGGATGGAAGCAGAACGTCACGAAACTGCAGTGACAGGAACGCACACCAACTGCCTGGTAAGTTAAACACTGATCTCACACATGGTTTGAGCAGAGAACGGATTTAGTGGTTTAGAAGCGGTTTAGCTCAATGTATGGCAAAACCACTACAATATTGTAATTAGCCTCCAATTAAAAGAAATAAATTTTTTTAAAAAGAAGCGGTTTAGCGAAGAGAATGCAAAACACACACCAACTTGATGCTCAACAGTATTCTAATCATTCCACATCCGTTAGCAAAGATTAAATTTATGTGCAAAGGAAAATAACGAAAAAGCCAGAAAGAATACTTGAAAACTAAAAATAGAAGGATGGGAATAGTTCATCGGAACAATGGAAGACAAAGTAGGGAAACGTCTAGAATATAAAGCTAAAAGATAACCTGTATATATAATTTGAGATAAAAGCAATTTAGTTGTCTAATCAAGTGCTTTATTTTCTTTTTTACTAAAAACACTAGTACACTTTTCAGAAAGAGAAAATAGAAGGGAATGCATTACTTTTACAAATATAAAGCTGGAAACATGGTTTTAGGTCCAAGGTAAGAGGAATGAGAGAGAAGTCATGGCCTCCTATAATTCCAGACTGTCATCGAGTAAATCAACCACAAACGCTGGGACGTGCAGTCCATGTAGATTCTTAACCAAGGAGTATGCTTGAGAGTTCAAAAGTCAATCCGTAAAAACTACAGTTGTCATACAGAAATAAGCAGCAATAGGGAACTAATCCCAGTATGAGAATGAGCTAATACCTGACTGAATAAGTGGATGGGTGGATAAATAAATGGAGAGTTAAATTTGTACAGGTCCACAAAAGACCGTAGTAGACGCCGTAACTCCGCCCCTTCCGGGATGCCCATGCTCTGACCTCAGAAACCTGTGCAGATGGTACCATGCAGTGACTCTGAAGACGGGAAGAAATTAAGGATCCTCGGACAGAAAATTATCCTGGCTCATCTGATGGGCCCAATGGAATCCTGAGGACCCTTATGAGAGGGATGCAGGACGGTCAAAGGTGGGAAAGGGATGTGAGGTAAGAAGCAGAGATTAAAGGATGTGCTTCAAAGGTGGAGGGGCAGCAAGCTTAGCAATGGGGGTGTCCTCTAGAAACTGGAAAAGGCAAAGCACTGGATCCTCCCACTGGAGTCTCTGGAAAGAACGCTGTCCCGTCCCTGATACCTGGATTTTAGCCCGAGGAGACCCACTGCAAACTTCTGACCTCCAGACCTGAAAGATGATACCTGTGGGCTGTGTTAAGTTACTAAATGTGTATTTATTTGCTCAAGCAGCAATAGGGAACTAATCCCAGTATGAGAATGAGCTAATACCTGACTGAATAAGTGGATGGGTGGATAAATAAATGGAGAGTTAAATTTGTACAGGGTACACATTTATAGATACATCTATCAGTAAAACTTGGATACATCTATCAATAAAACTTACAGATAGATCTATCAATAAAACTTACATCTATCAATAAAACAGATACATCTATCAATAAAACTTATAGATACATTGATAAAACTTACAGATATGATATCAATAGAACTTACAGATACATCTATCAGTAGAAGTTACAGATAGATCTATCAATAAAACTTAGATCTATCAGTAAAACAGATACATCTATCAATGAAACTTATAGATACATCTATCAATAAAACTTATAGATACATCGATAAAACTTACAGATATCAATAGAACTTATAGCTACATCTATCAATAGGACTTACAGATACATCTATCAATAAAATTACAGATATATCAATAAAACTTACAGATACATCTATCAATAGAACTTATAGATTTAATAAAACTGATAGATACATCAATAAAACTAATACATACATCTATCATAACTTATCGATACATTTATCAACTGAACTTACAGATACATCTATCAATAAAACTTATAGATACACCTATTAAAAAATCTTATAGATACATCTGTCAATAAAACTTACAGATATATCTATTAATAAAACTTACAGATACATCTATCAAAAAATCTTACAGATACATCTATCCATAAAACTAATAGATACATCAATAAAACTTACAGGTAGATCTATCAATAGAACTTACAGACACATCGATCAAAAAAATCTTATAGACACATCAAAAAATAGACACATCTATTGATAAAATTTATAGATTACCAATAAAACTTACAGATATAGGTTTATAGATCAATTTACAAATAAATGTGCATGAGGTGCCTCCTTAAGCCTGGAGGAGCACCACCGAGATCCCGGGGTTGCCGTGACTATGTGCTGCATACGTCCGTCATTTCTGCACACACTGTCAGCTGACACTGCATCTCCGAGCTCTCTCCATCGACGTGTACTTATTTCATCACCACTGCATACATTCATTTAAACTAGGGGAAGGCAACAGAGAGGTGTCTCCCTGGGTATTTGCTTTAACACACTCGATTACATTGTTTCTGACTTCTGAGTATTCCTGCGTTCCTGGCTTGATATGGAGCAGTAGGATGGTTTCTTAATATTACCCAAATTTCCCATCATCACAGCCCCACATCACATGCCGGCCACTTTACAAGGAACAAGAACCAGCCAGTTGGCATCCTTAGCTGGAAGTCAATACCAAGCTTTTTCGTGAGACTGTAACCCCGTTTTATTAATTTAACTTGGGGGTGGCCTAAAACTTCTCTTTTTAGACCACGACTGCGGGTTCCACTTCTCGGGGAATATCTTCATTTATCAATGCTTCTCAAATATGTTCAAGACTTCTCTGGTGGTCCAGTGGTTAAGAATCCGCCGGCCAAGGTGGGACACGTGGGCTCCATCCCCGATCCAGGAAGACTCCACATGCTGCAGAGTGACGAAGCCTGTGCACAGCAGCTATCGAGCCTGTGTTGTGGGGCCTGGGAGCCACAGCTACTGAGCCTGTACTCAGGAGCCCGTGTTCCACACGAGAGAAGCCACCACAATGAGAAACCCACTCACCACCACGAGAGAACACTTACACGCACAGCCATAAATAAATAAACATTCTTTTTTTAATACTTGAAAAATAAAGTAAAATATGTTGCAAAAAAAAAAAATCATATATTTGAAGCTGGGTCTTACTCATCTCAATGGAAGTGAAAAAGAAACAGAGGTAAGGATAGAACCTCAGTTCTACTTCTAACTCCAGGCAGGAGTTTCCGCTCTGGGTGCATATTCACATCAACTGTGGGGGCCTCAACCCTCCACCCCCCAGCATCGGGTGAGAGTCTCTAGGCGTGGTGCCCCACCAACAACATTTGTACAAACAACTCTACTGGGCCATGATGTGCAACCAGGCTGAAGGAAAAATGACTTCAAGCAACTACGGTATTGAGACCCTACATGTGGTGCGATGTATTGTCCAATGAATATGGAGATTTTCTAGCCATGTTTTATCACGCCTGTAACACGAGCAGTGACTAACGCCTCATTCTTCCTCTCTGCTGAAAGCTGTCCCTAACGTATACTTTCTTGTCTTTAACATGCCATATGCTCCATAAATGTTCTCACAGATATTACTAAATCTGACTCTAAAATTACTCTTGAAATTGATTCATAATCATAGAATAGGGATACTGGGCCTATTTACGAATTATAAGACTGGACTTTCCTAAGAATTTGTTCAGTCGCTCAGTTGTGGCCAAATCTGTGACCCCATGGACTGCAGCACGCAAGGCTTCCACATCCATCACCAACTCCCAGAACTTGCTCGAACTCATGTCTATCGAGTGGCTGATGCCACCCAACCATCTCCTCCTGTCATGCCCTTCACCTCCCGCCTTCAATCTTTCCCAGCATCAGGGTCTTTGCCGACGGCTCTTCGCATCAGGTGGCCAAAGGATTGGAGCTTTAGCTCCAAGAAGCTTCTTATTCTTCCTAAGAATGGTCAGGCTAAAATCAGGCATACGAATTAAAGCTGTTAAAGCTAAACTGTGTTGCAATGGTTTTAAAATACTTTTCCCTCCAGGCTTCCCTGCTGGCTCAGTGGTAAGGAAGCCACCGGCCAGTGTAGGCGACGCAGGTTCAATCTCTGACCCTGGAAGACCCCACACACCATGGCATCGCCAAGTCCAAGCAGTAAAAGTACTAAGCCTGTGCTATAAGGCCCAGGGGCCACAAGCACTGAAGCCTGAGCTCCGTAGAGCCCCTCCCTGCTCAGCAACAGGAGAACCCACTGCGAAGAGAAGACCCTGCTCAGCACATCCAGAGAAAGGCCCACGTAGCAACGGAGACGCAACACCTCCAAAGACAAGTAAATATTAAAAAAAAGAATTTAGCTCTTTCCCGGCTGGAACCATGGAGGGTGCAGAAGAGAAGAAAAAGAAGGTTCCTGCTGTGCCACAAACCTTTAAGAAAAAGCGGAAGAATTTCGCAGAGCTTAAGATCAAGCGACTGAGTAAGAAGTTTGCCCAAAAGATGCTTTGAAAGGCAAGGAGGAAGCTTATCTATGAAAAAGCTAAGCATTACCACAAGGAATACAGGCAGATGTACAGAACCAAAATTCCAATGGCTAGGATGGCACGAAAAGCCAGCAACTTCTATGTACCCGCGGAACCCAAATTGGCATTTGTCATCAGGATCAGAGGGATCAACGGTGTGAGCCCAAAGGTTCAAAAGGTGCTGCAGCTCCTTCGCCTCCAGCAGATCTTCAACGGCACCTTTGTGAAGCTCAACAAGGCATCAATTAATATGCTGAGAATTGTGGAGCCATACATTGCATGGGGGTACCCAAATCTGAAGTCTGTAAATGAATTGATCTACAAGCGTGGTTATGGCATAATCAACAAAAAGTGGATTGCCCTGACAGACAACACATTGATTACTCAATCTCTTGGGAAATATGGAATCATCTGCATGGAGGATCTGATTCATGAGATCTATACCGCTGGAAAACGTTTCAGAGAAGCAAACAACTTCCTGTGGTCCTTTACATTGTCTTCTCGTGACGGCACCCCACTTCAGTACTTCTGCCTGGAAAATCCCATGGATGGAAAAGCCTGGTAGGCTACAGCCCATGGGGTCGCTAAGAGTCGGACACGACTGAGCGACCTCACTTTCACTTTTCATTTTCATGCATTGGAGAAGGAAACGGCAACCCACTCCAGTGTTCTTGCCTGGAGAATCCCAGGGACGGCGGAGCCTGGTGGGCTGTCGTCTATGGGGTCGCACAGAGTCGGACACGACTGAAGCGACTTAGCAGCTTAGCAGCCACGAGGTGGAATGAAGAAAAAGACTACACATTTTGTAGAAGGTGGAGATGTTGGCAACAGGGAAGACCAGATCAACAGGCTTATTAGAAGGATGAACTAAGGTATCTACCAGGATTATTTTTGTAATCTGCTTAATAAACAATTGAAACAAAAAAAAAAGAATTTACGCACTAAAAGATATATACATATTTCATTCCATTTAAAGATTCATGAAGCTGAATTGCTTTCTGAAAGCACTTTTCCAAATCAATTGACCCTTCTTCTGAATAGATATAATCAAAAAGGTAACACAAGAAAGTATTGAGTCTTGGGACATCTTATGGAAAAGTGCAAATGCACTTTACGGCCAAGCCAACAAATTTCAAAATACGTTGCTGTTGTTCAGTCACTAAGCCGTGTCCGACTCTGCAATCGCATGGATGGCAGCACGTGCCAAATACAGAACTGTGTAAAAATAGAGCTCATTTTAATTTTCCCCCCAATTTTATTTTTTCCCTCTGTTTTTTTACCATATCTGTCCAAAGAGCTAATTGTCTTCTGAAGTTTGGAACATTTTTCTCCATGGTAAATTCACCTGAAATGCTGAATTATGTGGAAGTTCCAGCAGGTGTTTATTTAACTGAGTGATTTCCCCCAGCTCTCTCTCATGGTTCTCATCTTTGGAACAATTTCAAATTATCCGTATTTTCAGACATCTGGTCAGCTCCTGATCCTAGTCATACAGGTGCAATCTAATAAAGTGAGCACCCCACATCACCTGAAAAGATAAAAGGAGCCACTGCCTTTCCAGCTTATGTATCTAGTTTCTCCACTCCATCCTCCACACTGGAAAGGATTCCTGAAAAGTTATTCTGCGAAATAATGCCATTTGCCGCAACACCAATGGACCTAGAAATTCTCATACTGAGAGTGGTCAGTCAAAGAAGGAGAAGTATCAGATGACATTCCTTATACGTGCAATCTAAAAAGGAATGATAGAAATAAACGTACTTACAAAACACAAAGAGAGTCACACACCGAAAGAATGAAGTAACAGTTGCTGGGGGAAGGGATTCTTAGGGAGTTTGGGATGGACGTGGACACACTGCTGTATTTAGCATGGAGAACCAGCAAGGACCTGCTGGGCAGCACAGGGAACTCTGCTCAATACTCTGTAATAACCTTATGGTTCCCAGGGGGAGGGATGGGGGAAGGGATAGTCAGGGAGCTTGGGATGGACATGGACAGACTGCTGTATTTAACACAGAGAACCAACAAGGACCTGCTGTCCAGCACAGGGACCTCTGCTCAATACTCTGTAATAACCTTACGGTCACCAGGGGGAAGGATGGGGGAAGGGATAGTCAGGGAGTTTGGGATGGACATGGACACATTGCTGTATTTAACACAGAGAACCAACAAGGAGTTACTGTATAGCAAAAAAAGATAAGTTATTTTGCAGTACTTAAACATTTTTGAGTGAGTGACGGATGGAATGTCAATGTGCCCCGTTCACATTCCCTTATCTAAGGATCGCTGGAGGAGATTCTTCTGAGGCTGACTAGCCGGTCTTAACAGCATTCATCTTCCATGCCTGAGATCGTGGTACTGACCAAGGATAGATGGGAGAGCGTTGAGAACATACGCTTCAGCAACACTGTTCATGATATTCAAGTTACAAACCTTCCTCTGTGATTTCTATGAACTCTTTGCGACCCCATGGGCTGTAGCCCGCCAGGCTCCTCTGTCCATGGGGATTCTCCAGGCAAGAATACTGGAGTGGATTGCCATGCTCTTCTCCAGGGGATCTTCCCAACCCAGGAATTGAACCCACATTTCCCACAGATGCAGATTCCCAGGCAGATTCTTCATCGCCTCAGCCACCAGGGAAACCCTATACTGTGTGTATAGATATTCTCCAGTTAAATGTATGAACTGCCTTATAGTCCCACAGAAAAATCTATCGAGTAACAACAACAATGGAAAATAATTACAATGCTTGTCATTATATTTATAAGACACTGATTCAACTACTGGTTAATGTGGAAGTCATTTTTCTACTGCTTCCAGCAAGCACAAATAACTATGATGATACAGTTTAATAAACAAGTCCTTTTGTGAAAATTTACATGTATATAAAAGACAGGACAGAACTTCATCTATGTATTAACAGACACAAATACTTTGGCCACCAATGCGAAGAGCTGACTCATTGGGAAAGACCCTGATGCTGGGAAAGATTGAAGGCGGGAGGAGAAAGGGATGACAGAGGATGAGGTGGTTGGATGGCATCACCCACTCGATGGACATGAGTCTGGGTAAACTCTGGGAGTTGGTGATGGACAGAGAGGCCTGGCGTGCTGCAGTCCATGTGGTTGCAAAGAGTCGGACACGACTGAGCCAAAGAACCGAACTGAAAGGTGGAAAAGGCATGGGTGATTTTCCATGGACGAAGAGGCAGAGCACAGAGGATTTTTCAGGCAGAGGAACTACCCTGTGAGATTCTATAATGGTGGATACATGATTATACATTTGTCCAAGCCCACTGAATGGACAATCTGAAGAGTGAACCCTACGTTAAACAATGGACTTTGAGTGATTATGATGTGTTATAATGAGGGTTCATCTTTGATTTTATAAAAATGCACCATTTTTTATTAAAAAAAAAATAGTACCATTCCATGATGTCGATAATGGGAGAAGTCATACACACATCAAGGCAGAAAATATATGTACCTCTGTAATGCCCTCTCGACTTTGATGTAAACCTAATTCTTTGAATAAAAAATAGCGTCTAAAAGAAAATAAACACCAGGTCCCAATCCCACTCGTACTTCCACCACAGGGATTCTAAGGGCCAGTATTCCAGAGTGTGGAGAAAACTGGAGATCTTCTGGTGGGAGTGAGCTGGCCATGGCGACGCTGTGTTCTAACAGTAACTGCTTCTAGCCATGCTGCTGCTGCTGCTGCTGCTGCTAAGTCGCTNTTCTTGCAGCTTATGGAATGCAGCATCATAGTTTTCATAATCTGGATATTAAAGAAAATATGAACTTAAAAGAAATACCAAAACACCAGGGAGGATGACTCGGAGTTTAAGCAACATACAGTCACAGGTGGATACGTCAGCATCGGCCACTGCTCTGAGAATCAGTGAAACTGGCTCCTTCACAACGCTGAGCTATGTCTCTTGAAATGGCCATCGCAAATAGTGGATCTCAGATTCCAGGGATGGATACAGCACAACATCTCCTCAGCGTCATAGCGGCTCCAACTTTTTCCAAATACAGTGAGAATTGCTGAACATCTCTTCAGATTCTCTGTTTTGTTTTTTAATTTAATGAATATTTATTAAACATTGATTGGGGGGGGTATTACTATGCTGGTAGTTAATTGGTTAATTGGAAAAGTCAACCAAAGTAATGGTCTAAAAAACAGAAAATCAAAGTGAAACTGAAAATGTATACAACATTCATTCTCCCATATCTTGATGTATGTGGTTTTTTTTTTTTGAATGTATGTCTCTTCAGTCCTAAAAGAAACCAATCTTGAATATTCATTGGAAGAATTGATGCTGAAGCTCCGATACTTCGGCCACCTGATGCAAAGGGCTGACTCACTGGAGAAGACCCTGATGCTGGGAAAGATTGAAGGCAGGAGGAGAAGGGGACGACAGAGGACGAGATGGCTGGATGGCATGATCAACTCAGTGGACATGAATAGAGCAAACTCTGAGAGATAGTGAAGGACAGGGAGGCCTGGCGTGCTGCAGTCCACCGGGTCACAAAGAGTCAGACACAAATAAGCAAGTGAACAACAGCTCTTAGCTTGAGCTTAGTATCTTTTTCTTTCCGACCAATCTTGAATATTCATTGGAAGAGTTGATGCTGAAGCTCCGATACTTCGGCCACCTGATGCAAAGGGCTGACTCACTGGAGAAGACCCTGATGCTGGGAAAGATTGAAGGCAGGAGGAGAAGGGGATGACAGAGGACGAGATGGTTGGATGGCATGATCAACTCAGTGGACATGAATAGAGCAAACTCTGAGAGATAGTGAAGGACAGGGAGGCCTGGCATGCTGCAGTCCACCGGGTCACAAAGAGTCAGACACAAGTAAGCAACTGAACAACAGCTCTTAGCTTGAGCTTAGTATCTTTTTCTTTCCAATAAGCCTCACCTCTAATTACTTGCTTCTTCTTCAAAGACACTGGTGAAGGAATTTAAACCCAGATTTCTGAGAGAGATTATAGTATTATTAAATGTCCAAGCTTTTCTTTTTCCTAGATTGGAATATGTCTAGGATCAATATCATATGCTTACTTCTTATGTTTAGAGAAATGATATGTTACCTGGGGACTCTAATGGGTCTCTGAAGACTGAAAATTAGTCATTAAAATATTATCTAATGTCAATTCATCAACAGGACGGACATTCTCCTTATGGATTACTTTTTTCTCTCCTTATATGATACCTATGGGATTAATTTAAGAAGGATAAAATCAGAGACAATTAGAGACATCGAAATCAGAGCAAAGTGAATGTGTAGTTTTGAGGTTCAATACATAAGCCAGACGTTTTACAAAGGAATGGACTAGGGGATTACAGGAAAGGAAAATGCCACAACCCTTTAGGAAAGGGGCATTTCAAGACTCACGAAGAAATGTTCAACATCATTAATAAAGCACTTGCCGTATTATGCCACTTGACAGAGTGTTTTATTGATAACTTGCACTAATAACGGTTGTGCTCAATATGTGTGTCTACGATCATTGTAACAAGAAGAGAGGGAACTTTGGCCGCCTATGTGAAATGCTGAGATCACACTACTGGAGGGATGACGCGGGACTAAGTGTGAGGCATTTCCTTACGTATCTGCTCTCGTGTCTTGTATCACAACATTTTGCTCATGCTCTTGAAATGATAATCCCAGCAACCTCCCACCTAAACCTTTATCGAAAAGAAACTGGTAACAAATCGAAAGTTGAGTGCATGGAAATATTCATAACAGTAAAAAGTGTGACACACCCACAGAAGGGAAGAGTAAGTAAAGTCTGGTATATTGATCAAAACACAAGAGTTAACTTATAATTTATAACAATTAAATTCATTTGGTATTATAGAAAATGATGCTGATAAACCATAAAATTAAAAGACGCTTACTCCTTGGAAGGAAAGTTATGACCAACCTAGACAGCATATTCGGAGAAGGCAATGGCACCCCACTCCAGTACTCTTGCCTGGAAAACCCCATGGATGGAGGAGCCTGGTGGGCTGCAGTCCATGGGGTCGCTGAGGGTCGAACACGACTGAGCAACTTCACTTTCACTTTTCACTTTCATGCATTGGAGCAGGAAATGGCAACCCACTCTAGTGTTTTTGCCTGGAGGATCCCAGGGACGGGGCAGCCTGGTGGGCTGCCGTCTACGGGGTTGAACAGAGTCGGACACGACTTAAGTGACTTAGCTTAGCTTAGACATCATATTCAAAAGCAGAGACATTACTTTGTCAACCAACGTCCATCTAGTCAAGGCTATGGTTTTTCCAGTGGTCATGTATGGATGTGAGAGTTGGACTATAAAGAAATCTGAGCGCTGAAGAATTGATGCTTTTGAACTGTGGTGTTGGAGAAGACTCTTGAGAGTCCCCTAGACTGCATGGAGACCCAACCAGTCCATCCTAAATGAAATCAGTCCTAAATATTCATTGAAAGGATTGATGGTGAAGCTCCCATACTTTGGCCACCTGATGCAAAAAACTGACTCATTGGAAAAGACCCTGATGCTGGGAAAGATGGAAGGTGGGAGGAGAAGGGGGTGACAGAGGATGAGATGGTTGGATGGCATCACCGACTTGATGGACATGAGTTTGAGCAAGCTCCAGGAGTTGGTGATGGACAGCAAAGCCTGGCGTGCTGCAGTCCATGGGGTCACAAAGAGTCAGACACAACTGAGCAATTGAACTGAATGATAATTTGCAATATTAGAAATATAACTTAAGCAACCTTCAAAAATCATTAGAATCTGATTTTCAGTTCAGTCACTCAGTGTCTCCACTTTTTAATATGCTGTCTAGGTTGGTCATAACTCCTTCCAAGGAGTAAGCGTCTTTTAATTTCATGGCTGCAATCACTATCTGCAGTGATTTTGGATCCCAGAAAAATAAAGTCAGCCACTGTTTCCACTGTTTTCCCATCTATCTGCCATGAAGTGATAGGACTGGATGCCATCATCTTAGTTTTTTGAATGTTGAGCTTTAAGCCAACTTTTTCACTCTCCTCTTTCACTTTCATCCAGAGGCTCTTTAGTTCTTCTTCACTTTCTGCCGTAAGGGTGGTGTCATCTGCATATCTGAGGTTATTGATATTTTTCCCAGCAATCGGCAATCTTGATTCCAGCTTGTGCTTCCTCCAGCCCAGTGTTTCTCATGACGTACTCTGCAAATAAGTTAAATAAGCAGGGTGACAATATACAGCCTCAATGTACTCCTTTTCCTATTTGGAACAAGTCTGTTGTAGAATGTGATTCTGTAGAATGTGAGAATTCTGATTATTTTTCTTTTTGCTTTGGCAGGGATCAAACTGTTTTATTGAGAGGCTTTGAGCTTTTGACACTGAAAATACTAGCTTTAGTTGTGTGTAATTTGAACATAATGAAAATATCCAAAGAAACCCATTTAGATGTGATTAATAAAACAGAGACCCATTAAGTCCAGAGTCTTGTAATAGAAAAAAATAATACTGCCATTAATGTACCTTTTCACCATTTAACAAACTCCAGAGAAAGTGTGAAGTGTCTTTTCGCTATAAGTGACCTTTGCATTTTGGGAATTGTTGGTGTAACCTCTCTGAATAGGCTTCATTATCTGAAAAGGGCGTAGGTTTGGAGTCAATCCTTAAATTGCCTTCAGTGGTAACATTCTCTGAATTTTATAAATCCGAGGAAGAAAATATACAAGAAGAAACAAACTCACCAGCATGGAAAAATGTATAACAAAAGAACAGTTTTAGAGTAAGTGAGATAATGAAAAACATTGAAATGGGACCATTTCAGCTCAGGATAAATGACATAGGTCTGTATAGACGTGTAAGAGGAAAGATAATTCATTTCTCTATTGATGGATTCTTGGAAAGTTTCCAATGTAGGCGCTGGAAATCAAATATCCAAATGGAAAATCTACTGAACGCACATACCTTAAGTTAACCCAAACAGACAACGGCGAAAAAAGCAGGGTAGGACATGAAGGATGGAGGGAGATACAGTCACGCAGAATGAACTTCTTAACACTCCCTTCGCTATCTTGAAACCTCTTTCTTGCCTGTATTTGTACACTCAAACCCTTTGTAAGAGGGGTGGTCAGAAGCCAGTACCAGCTAATCAACTCCAGGACGTTCAAACCAAGCTATGACACCACGTGACACATTGAACTCACTGGTAAGCAGCCGTGTTCTCTTCCGAATACTCTTTTTATATTCTTCCCAGCTGTGAAGGCCACGACTCACATAGGAAGTGACATCTAATACAACTCAATGTAGCTATAGACTACGCTTGATGATAAAGTCGCAGCATCTTAGGAGTATGACTTAAGGGATCATCTTCAACATGGACCTATTTGAATAATTACAGACGCTCTTTCTGGTGTTGGATAAGGCTTAAGTCTCACTAGTTTACAAAGTGCCCAGTCTAGATGGCATCTACACCTCACATCTAGTATTAGGAAAGTGAAAGTGGAAGTCTAAGTGAAAGTCGCTCAGTCGTGTCTGACTCTTTGCAACCCCACGGACCATAAAGTCCATGGAATTCTCCAGGCCAGAATACTGGAGTGGGTAGTCTTTCCCTTCTCCAACGGGATCTTCCCAAACCAGGGATCAAACCCAGATCTCCTGCATTGCAGGCAGATTCTTTACCAGCTGAGCCACAAGGGAGGCCCAGGAGGTTCTAAGAAATGGTCCAAAACAAGTATACTGACCGGACTTCTGGACTCTCATGAGAGAATGAACTTGATACATTCTTCCAAGGAAGCCAAGAAGGATCGTAATTTCGGAATTCTGGGTTTGTGCAGCGGCCTAGACATAAATTTCTTTTAAAGGGATTGCATTTCATCTTGTCTCGAGAAACTAAAATAACAGGAAATAAGTAAGACCAAGAAATGAATTTAAAAGTGGGTAAGTTACAGAAGTTTTACATAAACCGTTAGAACATTACAGTATGATTTGTAAATGTCTCCAGTGTTATTGGAAAACCAAACAGGTATTGTATTGTATTTTTGTAGTTTCCTGAGGCACATTTGTCTGTGACAGCAAAGATCCTTAAGTCCAAACAGCTACCAGGGAAACCCTGAGCCACCAGGTAAGCCCCTTGATTTTTCTCATTACCATTTTTAGAGTCTATTTTCTTGATGTGGACTAGCCTACAAAGGATTTCTTTACCAAGTTATTGGTCATTTTATTGCTTGAATCTGAGAGGTCTCGAACTCTTTCAAAATTCAGAAAAATTTCAGTACTGGCTGTTGGATTACTACTGACCCTCTTGCAACCATCATGCATTTTAAATAACTTAAATGAACTTACAAGAAGCTCATGTAATTTATGGTCTGATGTATTCTGGTCCAAACACTGCAGCATGGAACCTGTGTCTCCTGAACTGGCAGGCAGATGCTTTACCCAGGGATCGAACCCAGCTCTTCTGTATTGCAGGGAGTTTCTTTATCAGCTGAACCACCACGGAAGCCTGGAAAATATATCTAACACCCCACCAAATGCTCACCTAGTCTAAGGGTCTGTGAATCTAAGGATCCATGTCTATATAGACGTGTAAGAGGAAAGATAATTCATTTCTCTATTGATGGATTCTTGGAAAGTTTCCAATGTAGGCGCTGGAAATCAAATATCCAAATGGAAAATCTACTGAACGCGCATACCTTAAGTTAACCCAAACAGACAACGGCGAAAAAAGCAGGGTAGGACATGAAGGATGGAGGGAGATACAGTCACGCAGAATGAACTTCTTAACACTCCCTTCGCTATCTTGAAACCTCTTTCTTGCCTGTATTTGTACACTCAAACCCTTTGTAAGAGGGGTGGTCAGAAGCCAGTACCAGCTAATCAACTCCAGGACGTTCAAACCAAGCTATGACACCACGTGACACATTGAACTCACTGGTAAGCAGCCGTGTTCTCTTCCGAATACTCTTTTTATATTCTTCCCAGCTGTGAAGGCCACGACTCACATAGGAAGTGACATCTAATACAACTCAATGTAGCTATAGACTACGCTTGATGATAAAGTCGCAGCATCTTAGGAGTATGACTTAAGGGATCATCTTCAACATGGACCTATTTGAATAATTACAGACGCTCTTTCTGGTGTTGGATAAGGCTTAAGTCTCACTAGTTTACAAAGTGCCCAGTCTAGATGGCATCTACACCTCACATCTAGTATTAGGAAAGTGAAAGTGGAAGTCTAAGTGAAAGTCGCTCAGTCGTGTCTGACTCTTTGCAACCCCACGGACCATAAAGTCCATGGAATTCTCCAGGCCAGAATACTGGAGTGGGTAGTCTTTCCCTTCTCCAACGGGATCTTCCCAAACCAGGGATCAAACCCAGATCTCCTGCATTGCAGGCAGATTCTTTACCAGCTGAGCCACAAGGGAGGCCCAGGAGGTTCTAAGAAATGGTCCAAAACAAGTATACTGACCGGACTTCTGGACTCTCATGAGAGAATGAACTTGATACATTCTTCCAAGGAAGCCAAGAAGGATCGTAATTTCGGAATTCTGGGTTTGTGCAGCGGCCTAGACATAAATTTCTTTTAAAGGGATTGCATTTCATCTTGTCTCGAGAAACTAAAATAACAGGAAATAAGTAAGACCAAGAAATGAATTTAAAAGTGGGTAAGTTACAGAAGTTTTACATAAACCGTTAGAACATTACAGTATGATTTGTAAATGTCTCCAGTGTTATTGGAAAACCAAACAGGTATTGTATTGTATTTTTGTAGTTTCCTGAGGCACATTTGTCTGTGACAGCAAAGATCCTTAAGTCCAAACAGCTACCAGGGAAACCCTGAGCCACCAGGTAAGCCCCTTGATTTTTCTCATTACCATTTTTAGAGTCTATTTTCTTGATGTGGACTAGCCTACAAAGGATTTCTTTACCAAGTTATTGGTCATTTTATTGCTTGAATCTGAGAGGTCTCGAACTCTTTCAAAATTCAGAAAAATTTCAGTACTGGCTGTTGGATTACTACTGACCCTCTTGCAACCATCATGCATTTTAAATAACTTAAATGAACTTACAAGAAGCTCATGTAATTTATGGTCTGATGTATTCTGGTCCAAACACTGCAGCATGGAACCTGTGTCTCCTGAACTGGCAGGCAGATGCTTTACCCAGGGATCGAACCCAGCTCTTCTGTATTGCAGGGAGTTTCTTTATCAGCTGAACCACCACGGAAGCCTGGAAAATATATCTAACACCCCACCAAATGCTCACCTAGTCTAAGGGTCTGTGAATCTAAGGATCCATGTCTTTAACTGGTTTACAATTTAAATCCTCCTTGTGGAATACGAGGTCTCACCTGTATCTCTAGGGAGTCAGTAAATACAGAACGGAGAGCTTAGGGGTTGACTCAATGTGCAGACGACATGTTACTGAGATGTCTCAGATCTTACGGACAAACCCGAGTGAGCTTTTGTGGCCAACCCAATAATGAGTCTCGGGGCCTCCTCCTGAGAGTCTCCCTGCTTTCTCTGCAGCATGGAAGCTGGATTTCTTCCATGGGAGGCTCAGGGATTTACAGAGTCACAAACATGACATCTGCCACCCTCCCTGAGACTGAGGCGTGGGCTGGAACAGCATCACGCAGCTGCATTTCATGGGTGAAGTAAAGTCACAGAGAGCCCAGGTCCAGGAGGGAAGAGGCTACGTGAGGGCTGGCATACGTGCTGCGGTTCATTGGAAGTCATCTCCAGGTGCGTGCACGCTTGGTCACTCAGGTGTGTCTGACACTTTGCGATCCCATGGACTGTAGTCCCTCTAGGCTCCTCTGTCCATGGGATTTCCCAGGCAAGCATACTGGAGCAGGGTTGCCATTTCTTTCTCCAGGGGATATTCCCGACCCAGCGATCAAACCTCCATCTCTTACGCTGGCAGACGGATCCTTTACCACTGAGCTACTAGAGATGCCCATCTTCGGGACCAGCGTCCTATATCTGGTTTCCAAATACTCAGTTCTCTTCCAAGACACCAAAGTCATGTCATTCCAGAGTCAAGGGTGGGGTGAAGTTATAAAAGTGCGTCTTCTAAGAACCTTCAGGTGCAGAAGGATTTACTTGGGTGCGGCTCCTTTTGATCTGAAGGCACGTGAACCAAAGAGATGAGTCATTTGCCTCTCGGGTGTAAACACACAACCATGAGACAGGCACAGAAGTAGGAGAATGGCCACAGACACCTCAGTATGAACACTCAAGTTTCATACAGACTTTTCAACCGTGTGAAGACTCTTAGAACAACTGACTGTTGACGGTGCCCTTCCGAGCACCCAGATTTTTGTTCTCATGTACCTTTTCCTCTTTCAAGAGGCCAGAGCTTCTTGGAGAAATGACTGGTTCTCAGTCAGGGTCAGGGGATAAACAAGATGAGACCAGAACATCTGGACGAATCAAGAGAAATAATGATATCAAAGAGAAGCAGGGTTAGGTCNGAGCACCCAGATTTTTGTTCTCATGTACCTTTTCCTCTTTCAAGAGGCCAGAGCTTCTTGGAGAAATGACTGGTTCTCACTCAGGGTCAGGGGATAAACAAGATGAGACCAGAACATCTGGACGAATCAAGAGAAATAATGATATCAAAGAGAAGCAGGGTTACGTCAGAAAGACTCAGTGGCCAAGCCGAAGGAGCTTGCACTTGCCAATGCTGAGCCAATTTCAGCTTCAGTAAGGACAGATCTGTAACTGAGCGAAAACTCACAAGTATGTTTCAGTTCAGTCTCTCAGTCCTGTCTGACTCTTTGTGACTCCATGGACTGCGGATCGCCAGGCCTCCCTATCCATCACCAACTCCTGGAGCTTACTCAAACTCATGTCCATTGAGTCAGTGATGCCATCCAGCCATCTCATCCTCTGTCGTCCCCTTCTCCTCCCACCTTCAATCTTTCCCAGCATCAGGGTGTCTTCGAATGAGTTAGCTCTTTGCATCGGGTGGTCAAAGTATTGGAGCTTCAGCATCAGTCCTTCCAATGAATATTCAAGACTGATTTCCTTTAGGACTGACTGGTTGGATCTCCTTGCAGTCCAAGGGACTCTCAAGAGTCTCCTCCAACACCACAGTTCCAAAGCATCAATTCTTTGGCACTCAGCTTTCTTTATAGTTCTACTCTCACATCCATATATGACTAGTGGGAAAACCATAGCCTTGACTAGACAGACCTTTGTTAGTAAGTAATGTCTCTGCTTTTGAATATGCTGTCTAGGTTGGTCATAACTTTCCTTCCAAGGAGTAAGCGTCTTTTAATTTCATGGCTGCAATCACCATCTGCAGTGATTTTGGAGCCCCAAAAATAAAGTCTGACACTGTTTTCACTGTTTCCCATCTATTTCCCATGAAGTGATGGGATTGAATGCCATGATCTTAGTTTTCTGAATGTTGAGCTTTAAGCCAACTTTTTCACTCTCCTCTTTCACTTTCAACCAAGAGGCTCTCTAGTTCTTCTCCGCTTTCTGCCATAAGGGTGGTGTCATCTGCGTATCTGAGGTTATTGATATTTCTCCCAGCAATCTTGATTCCAGCTTGTGCTTCATCTAGCCCTGTGTTTCTCATGATGTACTCTGCATATAAGTTAAATAAGCAGGGTGACAATATACAGCCTTGACATATTCCTTTCCCGATTTGAAACCAGTCGGTTGTTCCATGTCCAGTTGTAACTGTTGCTGCTTGAGTTGCATACAGAGTTATATTTAGATCCATGAATTTGTACATACATTTAAAAAATCTAACTAGTTGACTATACTGTGAAGATGAGAGATGCCAATTTTTCAGTTTGAAAACCTAAATTTGTGTCTTACTTTTTCCCACATAAGCAACAGAACGTGAGCTGAGATTTACATTTTCGCTGCAGTTAGGTAAATGAATAAATTAGATGATCAGATGAGGGGGCCTCCCTGGTGGGAGGAATCCACATTTCAATGCAAGGGACATGGGTACCACCCCTGGTCAGGGAACTAAGATCCCACATGGCATGAGGAACTGAGCCTCTCATGCACCACAACCAGAGAAACCGGTGCGCTGCAATGCAGAACCCCGTGCAGCCAAAAAAATAAAAAATCATCTCTACAAGGAGAGATCTTAGTAAGTCTAATCTCATTCAATGATCAGAAATTCCCCTCCGTTTTTAAAAGCGGTGTTAGGGTAGACAGAACGTTTGATCCAGGATAGAGCAAATGGTGGGCCTCCCCGGTGATCAGTGTAGAGAAGCTGCCTGCCAATGTGCAACACAGATGAGACACGGGTTTGATCCCTGGGTCGGGAAGACCTCCTGGAGAAGGGCATGGCAACCCACTCCAGGATTCTTGCCTGGAGAATTCCCAGGACACAGGAGATTGGCGGGCCACAGTCCATGGGGTCACAAAGAGTAGGACACGACTGAGCGAGTAAACAACAAGCGCCAATCATAAGAGGAGAGGACGTTTTCCAAGAAGAAAGGCTGCCTGGTGAAGCCAGTGTGCTAGAGAAGATATCAAAAGACCAATGGAGCCCAAGCGGAGATGGCAGAAAGGGAAGGGACACAGCTCTGGTTCTTTCCTTCCTCCCGTTTCTCTGGCTCTCAGGAACTGAGCAGAAAGGAAAACCAAAGAGAAACCAGGGCGCCTGAGAGCTCACAAATGAGCTGACCGCTCAGATAGCCCCACAAGACATTTCCCTTCCCACCCTTGCAGAAGAGACGCTGAGATCAGATGCCCTCACTGTTTCACTTTCTGCGAGGGGGTGTGGAAACACCTCAGGTCAAACAGTCGGGTCTGGCCAGACGGAGAACCAAGCTGAATTGTGCAATGGGAGGAAAGGCTGCAAGGTTTTCACACGAATTCAGAGAACAAACTCTAACGGGCTTAGAGTAGCCCCTTCCGTGGGGGGGAAGTTATCCCTAGAGAAAAGAGAATTATGCCAGGCAAAGCATGATAAAATTATGCCAGGAAAAGCATCGTAAAATTATGCCAGACAAAGCACGGTAGAATTATGCCCAGGCAAAGCACGGTAAAATTATGCTAGGCAAAGCACAGTAAAATCATGCCAGGCAAAGCACAGCATGTCCCAGAAGACCACAGACACACCCTCCTCAAATTCAAGGGCTCAAGATAACTTAGTATTTATTAATAAAACCCATTCCATAGGGGGGAAAAAAAAACATGGGAAGGGTGTTGACAAGCATTTGTTCACATCAGTAAAAGTAGAATCTCTGGACAGGGCTACCCGTGACAAACACGGTCAAAATGGAACAATAAACCAGGGATCTCTGAGAATGTAGGAGGCTACACAGGTGTCGTGGAAACTGCTCTAAGACACTGAAAAAAAATTGTGACCAGGTTTTGCAATCACAATGTATAGTTACCACTGTTGTCACTGGTAACTCTGGAAGACAGAAAATGTACCCAACCCACGGGTACACTGGCACAGAGGTCTAAACACAAATCACTACAAGAGTCATCTGGTCCTTACTAACTGCATTTGAGAAGGCACCACAATATCATGGAACAGATGCAGAAAGAGCAGGCTAACTGCAGACAGAATTTACAGACAAATCGAGACTCTGGGAACAGCAAAATAAGAAAACAAACATGTGTCTTAACACCACCCTGTTTAGTAAGAAAATGATTCCCCCCAAAATGTTACAAGCCTGTGTCGGACAATCCAGCAAGCTACCAGGAAGTTATAGCCTCGGGTACACACCAAAGCAAAGTGGGCTTCCCTGATAGTTCAGTTGGTAAAAAGTCCACCTGCAATGAAGGAGACCCTGGTTCAATCCCTGGGTTGGGAAGATGCCCTGGAGAAGGGAAAGGCTACCCACTCCAGTATTTTGTCCTGGAGAATTCAATGGACTGTATAGTCCATGGGGTCGCAAAGAGTTGGACACAACAGAGCGACTTTCACTTTCACACAGCAAAGCAGAAGTACTACAGTAAAACCTGTGATAAGACTTCAGAGGTGCTTAAGACAGGCCTAGGAGAACCTCCTGGCTGGGCAAAATAGCCACCAGGAACGTGAGGGACGTGTTTTAGCACAGCCTCACACACTCCGAGTCGTGACTGAGTCTAAGAGGAGAGTATCTCTCAAAAGGAAGTGCTAAACCCATTCCAGCAGCAGCATACAATCCAGTTCCTAGGAGACCCTCCCAAATTTTGAGACAAAATTGTGTTGGCCAAAGTGTGACCTGTCTGGAATAGAAGAGCATGGCTTAGTTGAAAATGTAAACGTGACCCTCAGCATTCACAGCTACGTATGGGCAGGAAGCAGGTTGAGAAATTTATTCACAGGGTGTGTTTTCTGGTTATCGAGCAGCTAAAGAACACGTTAGAAAGGAAAAGAACATTCCAGAAGATGGAGCCCAAAGCGCTGGAGAATAACAGACTACGGAGCAACTTCCAGGAAGCTGACTTGACCTAGGAATGCTTCCCAGTCCTGGAGACTGGCCCTTCAGTAAATCACAGCCATGGAAACAATGAGTTAGACTTGCACGTGCCCATATGCACAGCTTGTCAATTTCTGTATTTCATCAACAGGAAAATAAAAAGGCTGTCACTCTTGTCATTTTCCACTTTCAGTGCTCTATCAATCTTTAAAGACGTGTCTACTTTTTAAAGTATAAGTGGCATCATCTGGACGGTGATATTAGGAAACACTTTCTCTTTTCACTGTACTTCTGTACATGAAAAAATAAATTCATGTCACTGTTAAAAAAGCATAACTCATGAAAGAGAAATTCTGAATCTAGGATCTTCTGTTCAAATGCTTCAAATATTGAAAGCTTATGAAGAATAGCTGCCATAACATGGCTAATTTTAAAACTTTCAGCGCTCTATCAATTTTTAAAGACGTGTCTACTTTTTAAAGTATAAGTGGCATCATCTGGACGGTGATATTAAGAAACACTTTCTCTTTTCACTGTACTTCTGTACATGAAAAAACAAATTCATGTCACTGTTAAAAAAGCATAACTCATGAAAGAGAAATTCTGAATCTAGGATCTTCTGTTCAAATTCTTCAAATATTGAAAGCTTATGAAGAATAGCTGCCATAACATGGCTAATTTTAGGGGGGGGGGCGGAAATGAACAATTTTATTGCCCCAAAGTTGAAGACTGGATTTTTTTCAAAGAATATACACAAAAATATTCTTTAGCCATTAAAATGACCTAGGTGCATTTTACTATTGTCAACTTATGTTTCTAAATATCATAATAAATGGTTAAAAAAGGATGATCTGTTAGTGAATGCAGCTACAATCCAGTTCTTCATTACATATATATATATATTCGGTATTTGAATATGCACAGATATTCCAGTATTTGAATATTTATATACACACACATATACATACATACATATATATACACACAGACACCTTGCCACCCACACAACAGTATCAGTGCACATACACTTCTAACTTAAATACATATACAAATAAAGTCAATGAGGTAAAATGTCATAATGTTAAAATATTTCACAAAGTTAAAAACAAGTGATTAAATTTCAATGCTGAGCCCCTCACTGTCTGTAAGGTGATGACTCCCAAATCTATGACCCGCCTCTCACTTCCCATGCAAGCCCCACAACTGCTTTGCTGATGCTTCTGAGGCACCTCCACCAAGCCATTCTGAAAACACGATGTGAAAAAAAAAAAAATCCATTATTTTCGTCTCCCAAGCCTATCATTTGTGTTCTCTAATATTTATCCATTTTCCCAAGTCGATTGTCTGATAATCACCATGGAGTGCTATCATCAATAGGCATTAATCAGTATATACGGTGAGGAACATTTTTGGCCGGTGTAACGAGAATGGTATTTATCTCACGGGGTTGTGGAGGCTATTTAAATGCAGTGCCTTTAACATGCCCTGAACAAGTCCTGTGACAACTGAGCATTAAATGGACAGTAGATACCCTTAAAATTATCGTTATTATCATTCTCCTTATTCTTCATGTCATATTTACATATGTATAGCGGTTTTGTAACCAGCCACCTTATTTCACATACTTCCGTTATCATCAGTAGTATGAATTAATATACGGTGAGGAACATTTTTGGCCGGTGTAACGAGAATGGTATTTATCTCACGGGGTTGTGGAGGCTATTTAAATGCAGTGCCTTTAACATGCCCTGAACAAGTCCTGTGACAACTGAGCATTAAATGGACAGTAGATACCCTTAAAATTATCGTTATTATCATTCTCCTTATTCTTCATGTCATATTTACATATGTATAGCGGTTTTGTAACCAGCCACCTTATTTCACATACTTCCGTTATCATCAGTAGTATGAATTCTTTTGGCTTTCCTATCTTTTTTTTTTAATGTGGACCGTTTTTAAAGTCTTTATTGCATTTGTGACAATATTGCTTCTGCTCCATGTCTTGCCTTTTGGCCATGATGCACGTGGGATCTTAGCTCCCCCCACCAGGGATCAAATCCAAACCCTCTGCAATGGAAGGCAAAGTCTTAACCATCGGACCACCAGGGAAGCCCGCGGCTTTTCTGCCTTCTAAAAGGATTCTAATGTAGATTTCCAAAATTTTAAATCATTGTATTGGCTAGTACTTGCACACTGATGTCATTAATAATAATAAAAATGACAGCAGCTGCCCTTCTTGCCTGTTCACTCTAGTGGAATATTTCTTCCATCATCAAGATATATTTAGGCATTTGGTTGTAGTTACTTTTATTACTTTTCATTGCTATCTTACCTAGACACCATCTCTCCCACCTCTTTCTTTACCTCACTTGGACTGGGTGTACACAGGATTTTTTCCTACAGTTTCTGCAGTGTGCACCAGGCCTCAGGAAAGTAGACTCCACGAGTAATGACCAAGTTTGTTTCTAGACGATAAAGCAGCTCAAGGAGAGCACGCGTAAATCTGCAAGCCGCTAATCCTTGTCTTATCGTAAGTTGCGCAGAGAAACGCATGGTAACCAGCATGAAGCAACCACTTAAAGGGAACACGGTCACCTTGTCCTGCAATGAGATGATGAGGAGCCAGCTCCCAAACGTAAGGACCAGAACCAAGAAAACAGCCAGGTTCTTTTCCAGATCCACAGCTGCTGCAGTGGTCACTGATGGTCTGCCGACTGGGGGATGCTCTGAGCCCAGACTGTGCTCTGGAAACTCTCCACCACGTGGATCTGTGGTGGGGGGCCCCAGCTGTAGCCTGACCAAGAGAGAATGAGGTACTTGCATGTGTGGTCAGCCACCCCCCATCCCCTCTAGAGCCGTAGACCATGACGGTGCCCAGGACAGGGACAAAGAGTTACAGACTGGGCCCCGGCTCCATTCGCGCCTCCTTTGTCTATTGCACCCAATTAAGTTAGCCTGGAGAAGGAGTCTGCGTTTCTGAAAATACTCAACTAGGTCAGCTTGGGTTAGAGAGCCGGACAAGCCACATTGGTATAAACTGGCCCTACTACTGCTGTAGTCAAGGCTTTCTATATCCTTGGAACAAGACTCAGGACTTACATTTGGTGAGAAGCCCCCCAGTATGGACCAGATGAAGCTGTATTAACGCACACGTAATGCTGTGACCACAGTGGAACTCTGCCATTCCCAAGCTCTCAGAACTAGGCCAAATACTTACTAGGAGAAGTATCAACAACCTCAGACATGCAGATGACACCAGCCTTATGGCAGGTAAGTGAAAACGAACTAAAAAGCCTCTTGATGAGCGTGAAAGAGGAAAGTGAAATAGTTGCTTGAAACTCAACATTCAAAACACTAGCATCAAGGCATCTGGTCCCATCACTTCATGGCAAATATATGGGGAACTGATGGAAATAGTGACAGAGTTTATTTTCTTGGGCTCCAGAATCACTGCAGGGGGTGACTGCAATAAAATTAAAAGACATGTGCTCCTTGGAAGAAAAGCTATGACAAACCTAGACAGTATATTAAAAAGCAGAGACATCACCTTGCTGACAAATGTTCATATAATCAAAGATATGGTTTTTCCAGTGGTCACGCATGGATGTGAGAGTTGGAAACTAAAAAAGGCTGAGCGCCAAAGAATTGATGCTTTTGAACTGCGGTGTTGGAGAAGACTCTTGAGAGTCCCTTCAACTGCAAGGAGATCCAACCAGTCCATCCTAAAGGAAATCAACCCTGAATATTCATTGGAAGGACTGATGCTAAAGCTCCAATCTTTTGGCCACCTGATGTGAAGAATTGACTCACTGGAAAAGACCCTGATGATGGGAAAGACTAAGGACAGTGGGAAAAGGGGGTGGGCTGAGGATGAGATGGTTAGATGGCACCAGTGACTCAATGAACATGAATCTGAGCCATCTCTAGCAAACAGTGGAGGAGAGGGGAGCCTGGCGCGCTGCAGTCCGATGGGTCACAAAGAATCAGACACGAGTTAGCAACTGAACAACAGCTTGTTGCTTAAGCTGACTCGAGTTCCACAACAGGTGGACGGCAGATAACCGCAGAGAATCATCCGAATCCATGCCATAACCTCCCACAAAGATCCCCACCCCTGCTTTTCTTCCCTTATGTGTTCCATTCTCAACATCTGGCACCTTCTCTCTTAAGAGGACGGGGGTCCACAGGAACAAGGATAGCACTGCCAGACGTACATTGCACACACTTCACAACAGCTGAAAGAAACTGGTAGAAAGAAACTTCTTTTATAAATCCTACCCTGTTTTCCCAAGTCTTATTTTTTTTTTATTAATTTCTCCTAAAAAAAAAAAATTTCGGCTTCCTCCTATTTTTCGGCCTATCCAGTCAAATTACTGTAAGGTTTATTTTATGGGATTAGAAATGAAAACATTATATCCTTTGAATTTTCTTCAAAGGACATTTTGGACTGAACTGTCTGCCAACGACATCTGCAGCTGGCTCACTCTGATTTGTTAAATGTTCAGGAATTTGGGGGGTGGGGGGGCCTGCTGTTCAACACCGTCATCATTAAAAATGAATGTATATAAACTTTTATTCAAAACTGTATTAAAGCCATACTAATAAATAAAAGCTGTAATTCTCTCATCGTCTCCCTACTTATTATGGCTAATTTGTGTATTCACATCTGTGGAGGAGGAGATGGCAAATCACTCCAGTATTCTTGCCTGGGAAACCCCACAGACAGAGGATTCTGGTGAGCTATAGCTCATGGGGTCGCAAACAGTCGGACACGACTGGTGAATACTGCACATTTCTTCACATTTCCATGACAAATAACCCTCATCGGCAGCTTGAAACTGGACATGGTAGGGGCATTTTCACCCCAGAAACTGGCAAGGGCTATGACTCGGGACTTGAGTTAAACTTTTGTCAATTTCCTAGACTAAAGAATGTGAAAGTTGCTCAGCCATGTCCGACTCTTTGTGACCCTATGGACTGTAGCCCGCCAGTCTCCTCCATCCATGGGATTCTCCAGTCAATAATACTGGAGCGGGTTGCCAATTCCTCCTCCAAGACATCTTTCCCGACCCAGGGATAGAACCCAGGTCTCCTGCACTGCAGGCGGATTTCTTTACCGTCTGAGCCACCAGGGAAGCCCAGAGTAAAGGGAATGTTGGTTAAAATGGTAATAGTGCAACAATAAGCATTTTACAGCCAACATCCAGTGGACAGCCATTCTACTGTAATTAACCAACAAACGACAAAGCAGAAACTATCTCTAGGATTTGAAGCTCTTTCACTACCCAACTCAGCAAAGAAAGTGCTCAGTTACTCACGTACCAGTGAAGTTCTGATGTATATGTTCCCTGTTTTAGTTTTGTCTTATTGATTAATACAAATGAATATGCCAACCCACTGATGCTTAAAACACGCCTAGAAAAGCAGCTGCTAAATAGTTAAATAGATTCTTTACCATTGGAACCACCAGGTAGGCCCTAAATGGTTGCCAACCCACCACTAACCACGCCAGTGTGTTCTCATTTCTCTGCCCAGCAGCATTAGTTCATAAATGGCTTGCAATTATATTTTAAACGTTCCCTTGTTTTATGTCCTTAATCTCTAAATGCCTTCTTAAATAACCTGCATTACTTTGAGTGGTATGTTTAAAAGAACACACCCACTTAGGGGTTTATGACACTGTTTTCTTATTAAGTTCTAATTTTATTCTTCCTGAGTCATAAAATGCGGCGTCGACTACTGCTCCAATTATTGATTTACTGGCGGGGGTGGGGGGGGTGGTGTCCTTGTGGCCCAATATGAAGCCAAATGTGGAAATGTTCTGCAGGTCCAGGAGAGGAAGGCTCAGGCTGCCTGGCTGGGCTTTGCGTAACACAGGTATTAAATAGACAGACATACACGCTACAGCCTCCTCACTACGGTATTTGCTTCTTTGGTTACAAGGCCCCTGGAGGTCTCAGCCTCAGCTTCTCCCTGTATTACTAACTGTTTTACCCAAGATGACTAAGCGCATTCATAGCTTATTTTCCCTGGTTCTGAAGATCCCCCTGGAGAAGGGAATGGCAACCTACTCCAGTATCCTTGCCTGGAGAAATCCCATGGACAGAGGAGCCTGGCTGGCTACAATCCATGGGGTCGCAAAGAGTCAGACACAACTGAGCAACTAACAACTTTCTTAGTTAATTTATACTTGTTGAAATTTTTCCTAAATATGTGGCTATGTCTCTGGTAGACAGTTTATCACTTGAGTTTAACTTGTAATGAGTATCTTTCTGTATTAGCAGAGATTCTACTCACGTGCGTGCACGCTAAGTCACTTAGTCGTGTCCAACTCTTTGCGACCCCATGGACTGCAGCCTGCCAGGCTCCTCTGTCTATGGGATTCTCCAGACAAGAATCCTGGAATGGGTTGCCAAGCCCTTCTCCAGGCTGCAGACCAAGTTTCCACGCACATGACGATATATCTTCAATTTGCTGTTCATCACTTTTGCGACATCTTTTACAGCTAACATCATTTCCTTAAAAAGTTAACAACCAGATCAAAAACATAGCTAAATTCATCAAAGCTATAAAAAGCTAGAAATAAATCACTGACAAACTCAGAAAAAGGAAAAGCCAACAGATAAGCAAGCAAACTATCCAGTAATTCCATTCTCTCTTTTTATTCCAAATATGGGTATATTTTATCATTTCTCAAGTGCAGATATACAGGTACACATGTGCGTATGCGTGCTAAATATACCATATGGCTACGAGGTGACATACACAGATCATGGTTTATATGATATAAATTTCTGTATCACACATGGAAACATTCTTGTCACTTGAGGGTTATTCCTTAACTCACCGCTGAGACTTTAGTAACTAGAACATTAGAGCCTCCTGGGAACAGTAATCCAAAATCTATCCTCCAGCTACTCAGAGCAGAGTAGCAGAAAACCAAACATATCAAGAAAAAGCCTGCACAAAATACCAGTTACTATATGATTCTCAAGGACAGGGTGAACTGTGATACCAAGCGCGTGCGCCTGTCTGACTGATTCCACACGACAAAGCTGTATCTCTGGCCCACTTATCCTCAGGTGGGCCCCTCATCCACCAGCTGTCACTTCTAGAGCTAGGTAGCCTCCCGGGTCCCTACCTGGTCCCCAAGCAGGTGAGTCCCTACCTGGATCCCCAAACAGGCAATTCCTGCTCAACAAGGGGTGTGGGGGAGACAGCTTATGGCAGAGGAGGAGCTCCAGAATTCAGCGAGCATCAGACCATCTCCTCACCAACCCCAGGATGTTACCTGTAGGACGTGGGTCCAGCAGAGTCCTGGGGGCAGCTTTCTCTTCCCTTCCTCCTCCGCCATCTGTCAAAACTCAGTCACATGCTCGCCTCTAACTGCAGAGGGAGGTGGGGATGACCTGTGCTGGCCTCAGAAGCAGCACGGTGGACGCTGGGCACAGCTCAGCTCCAGGATACAGGCGCCTGGGTCCCCACGGAAGGAGGCACAGGCTTCCCCTCCACCACCACGGGGGGTACACTGGACCACAGAGAAACGACCGTGGATCAGCAGGACACTGACCTCGCACTGGGCTTTTCAACATCAAGGATCCAAGAAAAGGCCAATTCCTGCGATATATGATGTACAAAGCGGGCTTCCCAGGTGGCTCAGTGGTTAAAAAAAAAAAAAAAATCACCTTGCAATGCAGGAGGTTCGATCCCTGGGTCAGGAAGATCCCCTGGAGAAGGAAATGGCAACCCACTCCAGTATTCCTGCCTGGGAAACCCCACGGACAGAGGAGCCTGGCAGGCTGTACAGTCCACAGGGGTTGCAAAGAGTTGGACACAACTGAGCGGCTAAACAGCAACAACCGCCACCCACGCTAAAGTTGCTGCAACAGCGAACTCACACACTCCTTTCCAAAGGAAAGGCTGTTCTCGACACTTTCCCCTCTCTGCCTCCTAACCAGCTCCGGGGCATCTCCACGTGGTCTGGCATCACACGGTATGACCCTATTCTTCAGAAGTCTTGAGAAGGAAACTCTTCAGTGGCCATTATCTCTCGATCCGGTGTTCTGACCACACTGGAATAATAAGAAAAGCCACGTTTCCAGACAGTGCCCCTGCTCCCAGTCCTGATACTGCACAGGCACTGTAGGATCTCAGCAACATGAAAACGAGGGAAGACGATGTTGAAGGGCCCACGGCTGGTAAGACTTGAAGCAGTACGTGCAGCTGGCCCTGGGTGTGGAAGCAAACACAGGCTGAAGCAAACAACACAGGAAGGCCATGTCTGCTGGTCTGACCAGGCGCTCAGATTCTGGGGAAATGGAGACTGGGAGACTGTGATTTGTGATGAGAATGTCTGCAGGGGTGTGAGGGTTTGGTCGGAACAGGCCCAGAGTATATTCCTGCTCACTAAGCGGGGGGTTATGGTAGAGGAGGAGCTCAAGAATTCAGGGAGCGTCAGCCAGTCTCTTCCCAGGCCCCAGGAAGAAGACATACATAGATGGCCAAACACAGCAAAAGATGGTCAGCATCACTGACTATCAGCAAAATGCAAACCAATGACATAATAAGGTATCAGCTCACAACTGTCAGAATCAGTTCAGTTCAGTGGCTCAGTTGTGTCTGACTCTGCGACCCCATGGATTGCAGCACGCCAGGCTTGCCTGTCCCTCACCAACTCCTAGAGTGTGCTCAAACTCATGTCCATTGAGTTGGTGATGCCATCCAATCGTCTCATCCTCTGTCGTCCCCTTCTCCTCCCACCTTCAATCTTTCCCAGCATCAGGGTCTTTTCCAGGGGGTCAGTTCTTCGCATCGGGTAGCCAAAGCAGTGGAGCTTCAGCATCAGTCCTTCCAATGAATATTCAGGACTAGAACAGCCATCACCAACCAGTCTACAAATAATAAATGCTGGAGAGGGTGTGCAGAAGAGGGAGCCCTCTAGACCGTTGGAAAGAATGTCAATTGGTGCAGCTACTATGGAGAACAATACGATCAGCAACCCCATTCCGGGGGCATACATCCAGACAAAGCTCCAACTCAGACAGACACATGGACCCCTCTATTCACGGCAGCACTGGTCACTATAGTGGAGGCAGGGAAAGCAGCTCAGTGTCCATCAGCACAAGAGTGGAGGGAGATGATGTGGTAGATGGAAACAATGGAGTTCTACTCAGCCCGAAACACGAGTGGAGTTACGCCCTCTGCAGAGACACGGGTGGACCCAGAGATGGTCACACTTGAGTGCAGGGAGTCAGAGAGAGGAAGGCAAGCACCGCCTGACGTCATCGGTACATGGAATCTATGACACGACGCCAGTGGGCTCCTTACAAAACGGAAACAGGCTCACAGACTCAGGGAACAGGCTTGTGGGTGTCAAGGGGGGTGAGGGCGGGGGATAGGTGGATTGGGAGCTTGGGATTAGCAGACACAAACTACGATATACGGAGGGGATAAAGAACAACGTCGTACTATATACCGCACGGAACTAAATGCAATATCCTGCGACACGTCATAATGGAAAAGAATACGAAAAAAGAAATGTACGTGTGTGTGTATATATATAGATATATGCGTAACTGAATCACTTTACTGTACCGCAGAAACTAACCCAGCACTGTAAATCAGCTATACTCCAATAAAATAAAGTTTAAAAAAAAAAATATGAGTTTTTCTAAGCACAACACTTAGGTAATGGTTCATAACACATTTTTAAACTATATTTTACCAAGCCCTTCAGAACACACTTTTCTTTAAAATCACAAATAAATGCCAGATTTTAGTTTTCATTCTAATACACATTTTTGTATCATTTGGCCATTTTTTTTTTAGTCTAGAGATATTTAATGATTTTCATTATTATTAAAGAAACAAATGAGTCCATGAACATGTGATGAAAGCGGGATTTCTTTAGAAAGAGAACATGTGACACATAAATACATGATTTGAAAGAGAACATGTGACACGTAAATACATGATTTGAAAGAGAACATGTGACACATAAATACATGATTTGAAAGAGAACATGTGACACGTAAATACATGGTTTGAAAGAGAACATGTGACACGTAAATACATGGTTTGAAAGAGAACATGTGACACGTAAATACATGGTTTGAAAGAGAACATGTGACACATAAATACATGATTTGAAAGAGAACGTGACACATAAATACGTGATTTGAAAGAGAACATGTGACACGTAAACACATGATTTGAAAGAGAACATGTGACACGTAAATACGTGGTTTGAAAGTAAAACTGTTGTAATCTCTTGCTGTCGGGTCAACTTCAGGAAAGCTGATGAAAGAAAAATATTCAGATGGTATGTAAATTTTTACATTTAAAAACTAAAAAAAAAAAAAAAAACATAGATGTGGTAGAAAAATTAGTGGTTGCTGGGGGCTGGAAGGGAGGCAGGAGTGAACAGAGGGCTCCCGGGGCAGTAGGACTATTCCAGACGATACTGGCATTGTGAAGATGGGACGTGGTGTGTTGGGTAAAATCCACAGCACACTCAGCACAATGAGTAAGCCCTAGAGTAATCTAGAGACTCCAGTTCACAATCACGTGTCAATAAGTGAAGTGAAAGTCGCTCAGTGGTGTCTGACTCTCTGCGACCCCATGGACTATACACTCCATGCCATGGGAGTCTCCAGGCCAGAATACTGGAGTTGGGTAGCCTTGCCCTTCTCCAGGGGATCTTCCCAACCCACGGATTGAACCCAGTCTCCCACATTGCAGGTGGATTCTTTGCCAGCTGAGCCACCAGGGAAGCGCAAGAAGACTGGAGTGGGTAGCCTCTCCTTTCTCCAGGGAACTGATCCAGGAATCGAATCGGAGTCTCCTGCATTGCAGGCAGATTCCTTACCAACTGAGCTATCAAAAATTGTAACAGCACAGATGAAACTAAGGCAAGATGTTAATGAAAAGACTGACTGGAGTGAGAAGCAAGGATACACAGGAACTCTGCCCTTTCTGCTAAATTTTTCTGTAAACCCGAAAGTGCTCTGAGAAATAAAATCTATAACTTTTTAAGCAAAAACAAAAACAAAACCCTCTATCTGCAGAGCTCAGAAAATGAAATGTTTATGATGGTAGGACACTGAGGTGACGTCTTCATCAGTAAGTTACAGAGACAGTCTGAAAGCATGGCACAGTACGTCACAATATGTGAAATATAATTCAGAATAAAACAAACTTCCAAAAGATTAAAAAAAAAAAAAAAGTGATCCAAAGTCTCAAGACCAATGTTCCATATGGTTTGCATAAAAGCCTACCTGAAGAGGTTACCCGACCATTTTGAGACACTTTCTGCACCCCCTGACCCCCGCCCTGGCTGTCTAGACTATTCCCCGTGCTTAGAGGCCTTTGTGTGAGGAGGGGGTGGTGTTCATCAGGTCCTCCTGACTTGCAAAGGGGCACATGAATTGCAAATAACCGGGGACTTCATAAATTTGTTGGAGGGCTCTGTTCCCTGGCAGGCGGAAAATCGGGGCCAGGGTGACCTCGGCGAGAAGGCAGCATGAGGCACGGCAGGGGCAGAGTCCCCCGCTACCCACCTCGTGGCTGACCCCTGTATCTGATCAGGGGGTGGGCGGTGGTGGTGGGGGTGCTTTATCACAGTCTATGGGGACGCATCTTCGCTTCCTCGGAACCACCCCTGAGAACACTGCCGACCTTTCTGCAGGCTGGTCAGCCGGCCCCAGGAAATCTCAACTGCTCCCTCAGACGCTGAAGACTGGGCAGCCGGGGGTGGGGGTGCCTCAGCTCCCAGGCCTTCCAACAGGCACCCACCCCACCACCAACCCCCCGAAAGGCTCCTTCAAGCCCATTAACTTTGAATGCGGTCGCCACTGACAAGGCCGCCCATTGTTTCACGGCGGCTGAATTCCGTGAAATGCTGGGTTTTGAATGCGTTGAGTGAAAAATTCTTTCCCGAGCTGTGAAAAGTTGGCAAGGGCCTAATTCATGGGGCTGGAGCTGAAACAATACTTCCCCGGTGCAGCTCAGTCATCGGGCAGGCCTGCAAAACGAAGGAGAGACTGAAACACAGCCGTGAGCCAGGGGCCAAGGACGCCACAGCAAACCAGACACCATCACGCTCTTGTCCGGGGGAAGAAGCATACGGTTGCAGAGCACTCCGGGATGATCCGAAGATCAAACAGCCACGTCATCGAAGGAGAAGCGAAAACAAATAGAACACCAAATTTAGAGCCACCGTTCTCTGAATCTGAGGGCTTATTATATTACTGGTTTTTATCACCATTAGGAAGAGGTGAGTTGAGCCTACAGCTGAGTTAAGCCTACAGCTTCCCCGGTGGCTCAGCAGTAGAGAATCTGCCTGCCAAAGCTGTAAGACACAGGTTCGATCCCTGTGTTAGGAAGATCCCCTGGAGAAAGGAATGGCAACCCACTGCAAGGAAATCCCCTTGCCTGGGAAATCCCACGGAGAGAAGCCTGGTGGGTTATACAGCACACACACAGAAGCCAGCAGCTCCTTACTGTATCTGTCTGTGCGTGTGCTAAGTTGCTCAGCTGTGTCCGACTCTTTGTGACTGCATGGACTGTAGCCCACCAGGCCCCTCTGTTCATGGGATCTTCCACACAAGAATACTGGGGTGGGCTGCCTTCTCCAGGGCATCTTCCTGACCCAGGGATCGAATTCACGTCTCTTATATCTCCTGCAGGACCTGTCAAAGAGCCGTATTTCTTGACGAGATCACGCGGACATTTGGACATCAACTTTGACTTGCCAAAGTTGCCCCCGCCTGTTTTCCCCTCTATGGTGTGTGTCTCTCTCACACGCTCTTGAAATCCCTTTGAACGGTCTGTCTCCAAAACTCCCCCAAACCTATTCTCAACTGAACACACCATCTTCCTTCAACTGCAAAACAGGAAGCCGTCGGCCTCATCCATGGACCCATTTTAAGAATCTTATGGACACTTTCTGTAGCCATACTTTATTCTGGATTCAAGAAGTTATTTCTTTTTTAAAAAAATCATTTACCTTTTTTTTTTTTTTTCCTTTTTCAGAGTTGGAGTGAAGTTTTATTTGGGGCAAAATGATGACCACATCCAGGGAGACAGGACCTCAGGTAGCTCTGAGAAACTGATGTGGACCATTTTTTTTTAAGTCTTTTATTTAATTTGTTACAATACTGCCTCTGTGTTTTTTGCGGGTTTTTTCGTGTTTTTCTTTTTTTTTTTGGCCAGGAGACATGTGGGATCTTAGGTCCCCAACCAGAGATCAAACCTGCACCCTATGTACTGGAAGGCAATATCTTAACCACTGGACCCCCCAGGGAAGGCCCAAGAAATGTTTCTGGATTACAGAATACACGTACCAGGGCCAGCTTGCTCTCACGGTTTCTCTCCATCACTCACCTTCTCTGGGTTGGTTCTTTAGCCTTCCCCAGGCCTCGGGAGTTACTAGTGGTATCTCTCCATCACTCACCTTCTCCGGGTTGGTTCTTTAGCCTTCCCCAGGCCTCGGGAGTTACTAGTGGTACCCGCTTCCTAGGCTCTTTCTGACTGAACTCGAACCCCTGTGAGATGCTCTACACAGTGGCATCTGACCTTAGCATCCCCTCACAAGCTCTCAGTAATAGTCAACTCCAAGACGCTCCACTGATATGAACCATGTCATATAAGCAACTCAGAGAAACCCAGTAATCCTTTTCTCATTTCCATTAGCACACACCTTTTAACACCCTGATGCTCACTCAGTTGTGTCTGACTCTCTGCGACCCCGTGGACTGTAGCCCGCAAGGTTCCTCTGTCCATGGGATTCTCCAGGCAAGAATACTGGAGTGGGTTGCCATGTCCTCCTCCAGGGGGTCTTCCCCACCCAGGGATCGAGCCCGGGTCTCCCACATCGCAGGCAGACTCTTTACTGTCAGAGCCAGTAGGGAACATTTTATATTGACCACATGTAAAACACAGTATTTTAGGTACATTGTGTTTAATACATTATAATGTCAAGTTAATTTTGCCAGTTTCTTATTTTTTAAGGTGTGTTTTAACTGAAGGATAATTGCTTTAAAGAATTTTTTTGTTTTCTCGTCAAACCTCAACATGAATCAGCCGTAGGCATGCATGCATGCACCAGTTCCTTTTTTTACCTTTTTAATGTGAGTACTAGAACTTTTTTATCAGGGAAGCCCTAGCTCAGTTGGTAAAGAATCTGCCTGCAGTGCAGGAGACCCAGGTTCGATCCCTGGGTTGGGAAGATCCCCTGGAGAAGGGAACGGCAACCCACTCCAGGGTCCTTGCCTGGAAAATCTCATGGACAGAGGAGCCTGGCGGGCTGCAGTCCATGGGGTCGCAAAGAGTCAGGCACGAGTGAGCGACTAACACTAACTAGAACTTTTACAGTTACAGAGGCATTTCATATTTTGGCTGATGTTTATATGCCATTAGACAAACGTGATTAACAAGAAACAGAGAAAAGTTTCGAATACCATTTCAACTATCTTTTTTAATTTTTATAGAAAACTTCCAAGTATAATATATGAAATTCATCAGAATACGAAGTAGCTATCTCTCTCTCTCTGTATCAGTTCAGCTCAGTCATGTCCAACTCTTTGCAACCCTTGGACTGCAGCACGACAGGCCTCCCTGTCCATCACCAACTCCCGGAGTCCACCCAAACCCATGTCCATAGAGTCGGTGATGCCATCCAGCCATCTCACCCTCTGTTGTCCCCTTCTCTGTATCCCGTCTCTCTGTATTCCTACTTATAGCTATATGCATATATGCGTTCAGAAACACACACTAGGGTACATAATATTCCAAAGACTGACTCATTTCATGGAGAGAAGGCAAAGAAGCACAACTACTGTTTACTGAAAAAGAAGATAGCGCTGCTTAAACTGCACGTTAGCCAGCAGTGCTCACGTGTACATTTACAATTTCTGTAGAAATTGCACATGCGGTCAAAAGTCAATATACAGAGACAACCTGAGTGCCCACTGAGGGGTGAATGGACAAAGACGATGTGGTGTATCTGTAGCACATACACAGTGGAAGGGACCGTGCTGTGCTCGGTCCCTCAGTCGCGTCCGACTCTCTGCGACCCCATGGACTGTAGCCCGCTGGGCTCCCCTGTCCATGGCGTTCTCCAGGCAAGGATACTGGGGTGGGTTCATTCCCTTCTCCAGGGGATCTTCCCCACCCAGGGATTGAACCCAGGTCTCCCACACTGCAGGCAGATTCTTTCCCATCTGAGCCACCAGGGAAGCCCCAACATACTAGAATATACTGCTGCTGCTGCTGCGGCTAAGTCGCTTCAGTCGTGTCCAACTCTGTGTGACCCCATAGACGGCAGCCCACCGGGCTCCGCCATCCCTGGGATTCTCCAGGCAAGAACACTGGAGTGGGTTGCCATTTCCTTCTCCTACTCGGCCATAAAAGAGATGGAATTTTGCCATTTGTGACAACATGCATGGACCTTTAGGTTCTTATGCTTAGCGAAATGAGTCAAACAGAGAAAGACAAATATCTTGGATTTAAGTTATGTATGGAATATGAAAGAGATACGGATGAACAAACCAAACAAAAGCATTTTGATACAGAGAACAGAGCAGTGGGTACAAGAAGGCAAAGGGGCAGGGAGCCGGTGAAATGTACTAGGGGATCGACTGCACAGTGACACACGGAAACAATTTCGGTGGTGAGCACACTCTAGTGTATAGAGTAGAGATACAGTGTCGCACACGTGAGACCTATAATATTACAACCAGTTACCTCAGTAAAAAAATACATTTAAAACTGAAACAAATTAAGTAAAATCTACACGGAAGTGAGAGTTGAACCATAAAGAAAGCTGAGCACCGAAGAATGGATGCTCTGGAACTGTGGTGTTGGAGAAGACTCTTGGGAGTCCCTTGGACTGCAAGGAGATCCAACCAGTACAACCTAAAGGAAATCAGTCCTGAATATTCACTGGAAGGCCTGATGCTGAAGCTGAATTGCCAATCCTTTGAGCACCTGATGCAAAGAACTGACTCACTGGAAAAAGACCCTGATGCTAGGAAAGATTGAGGGCGGGAGGAGAAGGGGATGACAGAGGATGAGATGGTTGGATGGCATCACAGACTCAATGGACATGATTTTGAGCAAACTCCAGGAGCTGGTAATGGACAGGGAAGCCTGGCGTGCTGCAGTCCATGGGGTGGCCTAGTCAGACACAACTGAACTACTTAACTGAAAATATACACGGTGAATAAATTTTTTTTAATGTGTGCACATTCTCCTTCCGAGACAAACTTGGTTCTTCATCTTGAAGTGAGGATACCCTGACTTGCAGACCACTGGACTTTCCCAACCAGCAATCCCCAAAGGCAGGGTAAACCCCCAAGGCTCCCCTAAATACCCAGCCTGGGTTCCCAAAGCTATGAGTGCCCGTGAACTGGAGGCCTAACCCTGATAGGGACAGAGGCATTTTCTGCAGGTAACCGTAGTTTGTTCTAGGGAGGACTCCCCGTGACCCTGTGCAGAAATGCTAGGCAGTGGGAGGTGGGGGGCTGCTGTGTTCCCCCCGACTCACCCCCACAGACAATCCCAGCACATCCCTCAGCCTCTCACCCATCGAACTTACCCGTCTGCCAAGGACAGAGAGGCAACGAGGCCCCTGGTCACAAAGACGTGGTCTCCACGTGAGAAACGGGGGCATTGCAACCACCAGGAGACACTGAGAAAATTACTATTCATACTAGCTTTACCTGAGGGCAAACGTGAGCTTTCTAGCCTGATGCAGAGCTCTCAACCTCACTCCCCGTTGTGAGCCGTCATTAGTTGGGGGGGAGTCGGCCATCTGACTAATTTGAAAGAAGTTCATTATTCTTGGACTCCCCATTTATTTACTCCAGCAAATAATGTGAAAAATGCCGCTCCTCATGAAACAATTGGCCTTTGCAGCAGTTATGACTTGCCTGTCCTCTGTGTTTTTAAAATATGTTTTCAGTTACATAATGGTTCACATTATCTAAGTGCCAAGGTCACGCTAAGTTCAGGTTTTGAAAATACCTGTATAAATAGAGTGCTGTAAAATGAATTTTTTTCCCCCCTTGGGAAAGAAAGGGAGAAGGGGGAGATGGGGAGTTGGTTTCATTGTACCATTTTATTTATCAAACAAACTCAAGCATTTGCTTCAACTGACTGACCTCAAGCTATTCCTCAGCATCTTATAATTGCTGAGAGAAATGAATACCCGATAAAAGATGGTTACAAGATTAATTCTGAAGACACCAAAGAATTCAGAGCCCCAGAAACCTCACTGTGCTCATGGCAGCGACCTCATTTAACCACATGCTGCAGACAAATGGCATATGTCGCGGTTGGTACTATGCGTGCCTGCAACCAGTGGTTATTTCCAATTCTTGCCATTTTAACCTGCAACAGGAACAGACTTCCGATTGCAGAAGAAAATGTGAAAGTCAAAGTGTGAGTCACTTAGTCGTGTCTGACTCTTTGCTACCCCAAGAACTGCAGCCCGCCAGGCTCAATTACACCTCCTGAGTGGTACCTCCTGTCTCTCAAGAACAGTTCGTTTCCAATGTACAAACAAATTCCCTTCAGAGAGCATCTTTGTAAGTCCAATTGGTCCAAAAAGTCCCACAGACTTGGCCTAGGCACCCAACTAATACCGTCAAGCTACAGAGAGTGTGTTAGCCACTCAGTCGTGTCTGACTCTTTGCGATCCCATGGACCACAGCCTGCCAGGCTCCTCTGTCCGTGGGACTCTGCAGGCAAGAACACTGGAGTGGGTTGCCATTCCCTTCTCCAAGGGAATCTTGCCGACCCAGGGATCGAAGCCGGGTTCCTGCATTGCAGGCAGATTCTGTACCATCTGAGCCACCTAGAATGGTGTAGTGTAATAGGTTTATAATACTTTCCACACAGATTAAAAAACAAACAAACAAACAGGGACTTCTCCGCTGGTCAGCGGCTTAGAATCTGCCTTACAATGCCAAGGACACGGGTTCAACCCCTGGCTGGGGAAGATCCCACATGCCTCGGGGCAACTGAGCTCAAGAGCCACAACTAGAGAAAGCCTGTGTGCAACACTGAAGATCTTGTACGGCCAAAAAAAAAAAAAAATTAAATTAAAATTTGGAAAAAGTTTTAGAAAAGCAAATACAAAGCTTAGCAAACAAGTATTAATGTTACAATACAATACCCTGAAAAGTATAGTAGCGCAGTACAACAGCTGGCACTTTGAGCAGTACCAGGCTGCAACATCACTGCTGCTTGTATGACTGCTTCCAGACATCCTGGGCGTGAAATAAAGACACTGTCTGTGGTACTCTACTCAGCACTGTACAGCAAGGTACACAAAAAACACAGCCACTTGTAGAGGACAGAGGCACGTGACCCAAATTAGGCAACTGGACGCGTGAACGCACATTCGTATCTCTGAAGGTTCACAGCTTGGAGGTGCGTATGCAGGGGACTTGCTGTGCACAGCGCTTAGGACTCCACTGGTTTGGCAATATCGCAGGCAACCCATGCGGTCACCTCTTGTCTCCCGTGAATACCGCCTGCGTGTTCCTAACTGCATTCTCCTTAAGATCATATGTGTTCCGTCGGTATTTTATCATCCTTGCACAGAAACGTGCCAGGAGGCAGATACCCAACTCAACTCAAAGGGGAAAATAATATGGAGCACTGTGTTAATCACAAAATGCAGTTTTATTAGCGGTTGAGGAGAAGACTGTTTCTCAACCCCCCCTTCAAAACAGATGACCTGGACTCTGTCTGAAAGGATCTCCCAGCACCCTCCATATCCTTGTCTTGTTAGCTACATACACTGCTTTATTTTTATAAAGCTTTTTTAAATTGAAAGTGAAAGAAGTGAAAGAAAGTGAAAGTAGCTCAGTCGTGTCCAATCCTTTGCGACCCCAAGGACTATACAGTCCATGGGATTCTCCAGGCCAGAATACTGGAGTGGGCAGCCTTTCCCTTCTCCACGGGATCTTCCTAACACAGGAATCAAATCCAGGTCCTCCCGCATTGCAGGCGGATTCTTTACAGCTGAGCCAGCAGGGAAGCCCAAGAATACCGGAGTGGGTAGCCTATCCCTTCTCCAGGGGATCTTCCCGACTCAGGAATCAAACCAGGGTCTCCCACATCGCGGGCAGATTCTTTACCAACTGAGCTATCAGGGAAGCCCATTTTTTTTAATTTACATTAACTAAATAAAATAATAATTTGATCATGAGTTATTTACCCGGCCATATTGGATCTTAGTTGCAGCAGGCGTGATCTTTGGTTGCAGCCCGCAGGCTCTCCAGCTGGGGCGCTCGGTCTTAGTAGCCACAGGCGTGTGGGATTTTCCTTCCTCGACCAGGGATCGAACCCAGGTCCTCTGCGCTGAAAGGCAGATTCTTAACCACTCGACGGTCAGGAAAGCCCCGATTTGCTGGTTTAAATTATGCCGGTCATGTTTCTGCAGTTGCTTACTGTCTGTGCCTGGTTTTTTGTTTTTTTTTTTTCACACTCACAGCTCTTCTGAGTCAAGCCTACCACACCTAGGGTACTGCAGATTCCTAGAAGGTTTGCCATCACAGTACATGACTGATTCATCACAAACTGATGTCCAAAGGAGCAAGTGTCAAGCCCCAACCTCAGCTCTCCGCCTGTCCAGTGCTAAACTTCCAACTTCAATACAGAGATGTTCCTCCATCCTTCCAGGATACTAATCTCAGAAAAAAATACGCCAGGAGTTTTCAGCGAACACAAGGCAAGCATTAAAACTTTATTCTCCATAAACAGAGTAATCAAGCTTTGAGAAAGATCTGAAAATACATCTAGTGACATTTAACCTTGAAGTTCAATCTTCCCCACCTAAATAGCTGTGAGATTAAATCTAGAACAAATAACTCTTTGAGCACGTGAGCAGACATTTTTCATTTGACTCCGAGAGTTTGAGGTACAGCAATTTTGGTCTCTAGCGATGAGTGCAAGGGCCCTGAAATTCATCTCTGCTCTTTTTTTGTGTGTTTCTAGAAAATGATCTGTTTGTAACATGTGCTGATATAATCCTGTATCCAGGTAGAACAATTATGCTGTTATCCAATGGAGCTTAAGAAAACACTTGGGCTGTTTTCATACTCATGTTAATAACTATGTGAGTTAAGAACGGTGGAGGTATTATGTTTCCTTATAAAATAAAAAGATTTCTGGAAGACTTCAGGCAAAGATAAGCATCGGGCTCCTTAAGCAAAAATTCTTAATTCCACGTTAATTGTGACCACCAAGCATTTTGTGGTATAAAACTAAGACATTTTACTAAACAAAGTGGAAATTCTCAGTTTCACAGAAAGAAATGCCTCAAATTACTGAAAAAGTCCTACATGATAGCAATTCGTAGGTATTAAAAATGATCCTTTCCAAAATGTCCTTAAACAGCATAGATATTTTAAGTCCAATGTCAGTGAATGTTTATCAGCTAAATTATCAGCTTTCCTGGTGGCTCAGATGGTAAAGAATCCACCTGCAGTGCAGGAGACCTGGGTCTGATCCCTGGGTCAGGAAGATTCCCCTGGAGAAAGGAAGGGCCACCGGCTCCCGTATCCTTGCCTGGAAAATCCCATGGACAGAGGAGCCTGGTGGGCTACAGTCCATGGGGTTGCAAAGAGTCAGACATGACTGAGCGTCTAACGTGCACATCAGCTAAATTACCAAGGACGGCAGAAGTTTCTTCATTCACCTACTCCTTCCTCCTCACTAACATTTTCATACATGCCAGCAGCATGTAATTCGTGTATACAACGGTGCTGCTTTGCGATGTCTGCATTCTAAGAGGACAGTCGGCTAATTAACGCTGCAAGAGGCACTATCTGACCACAGCTGTATTTCGTTTGGAAATGAACATAGTACTGTGACTCAGATGGGCACCCGAGGAAAAGACTCCAGCCAGCATCTCGATCAGCCCATCCCGTCCTGCCCACGGGTCTCCCCCCGAGGGCCATTCCTCCTCATGTTCAACTGTCTCCCCGAGAGACACTTAGCCCCGGACTCCACCAGGAAGCAAGCAACTCCTGCCTCAGGCATGTTCCGTGCAGTTCAGTCGCTCAGTCCTGTCCGACTCTTTGCCACCCCAGGGACTGCAGCACGCCAGGCCTCCCTGTCCATCACCAACTCGCAGAGCTTACTCAAACTCATGTCCATTGAGTTGGTGATGCCATCCAACCATCTCATCCTCTGTCGTCCCCTTCTGCCCTCAATCTTTCCCAGCATCAGGGTCTTTTGAAATGAGTCAGTTCTTCACATCAGGTGGCCAAAGGATTGGAGTTTCAGCTTCAGCATCAGTCCTTCCAGTGAACATTCAGGACTGATTTCCTTTAGGATGGACTGGTTGGATCTCCTTGCTGTCCAAGGGACTCTCAAGAGTCTTGTCCAACACCACAGCTCCAAAGCATCCATTCTTCGGAGCTCAGCTTTCTTTATGCGTCTGACTTAATTAGGACTTCCACCAGGAAGGGCAGCAAGCAGCTAGATGCTCCAGCGTTCTCCAGACAAGAGACAAAGCCAATAGGAAACCAGGAAGCAGGCCCGCTGCCTGCGAAAGCAACGGGCTCAGGACCCCCTGTGATCCACTCAGGCTGAAGCGCACAGATCCCCCGGGGGTGTGCTGAGGCAGGCCCCTTAAGTGGGACTCTGGGACACCACTGACTGCCCTTCTCCTTTCTGCCCGGGCTAGGCACAAAGTCCCGCCACTCTGCACGCTTCCCCACCAAGCAGGCCAAGGCCGACTGGGCTCCTGGTCTCATCCATAGCAATCAACGTCCGAAAACCTCTTCCAAAGAAAAACTGCCCTTGTTCTGAGAAACCACAACACTGAAAGTACAAAGTGTCCGGAGGAGGGGTGCTTTGATTCCCCGTGTGCCTCTATGCAACCAGCGGAAGACCACGACAGTATCATAATGTAATTAGCCTCCAATTAAAATAAATAGATTTTTTTTTTAAAGTCATAACAGGTTCCCTCAGCGGGCGTCTCGGAATCTGAGACACGCGTCACAAATAGAAACGCCACAGGTCCGAGTTCAGGCCCTATCTGTGATACTCAGACGCGGGAAACGGGATTAGAAATGAGGTGGGCTGTTGTTTGCTTTTTCTTGAATTCTTCTCTTCCTAAGGTCTTCCCTGTAGTTCAAATGGTAAAGCATCTGCCTGCCACACAGGAGAGACCCAGGTTTGATCCGTGGGTTGCGAAGATCCTCTGGAAAAGGAAATGGCAACCCTCTCCAGGACTCTCGCCTGGAGAATCCCATGGACAGAGAAGCCTGGTGGGCTACAGTCTGTGAGGTCGCAGAGAGTCGGACACGATTGAGTGACTAACGCTGTTGCTGATGCTGCTAAGTCGCTTCAGTCATGTCCGACTCTGTGCGACCCCATAGACGGCAGCCCGCCAGGCTCCCCTGTCCCTGGGATTCTCCGGGCAAGAACACTGGAGTGGGTTGCCATTTCCTTCTCCAATGCATGAAAGGGAAAAGTGAAAGTGAAGTCACTCAGTCATGTCCAACTCTTCACGACCCCTGGGACTGCAGCCCACCAGGCTCCTCCGTCCATGGGATTTTCCAGGCAAGAGCACTGGAGTGGGGACTACATATTCCTAAGACATAAAATTCTGTGTTGATAGACCAAGGTCATTTCCATAGAAATTCTCATTGTCATGGCATCTATGAGATCTCAATTTGTTTTTTCACTTGCAAATGCAGTACATGGAAACAAATGACCAGTTTTCCTGTCGAATGCAGTGTGTGCGTGCTCAGCCGTGTCCGACTCTCTGCGACCCTATGGACTGTAGCCTGCCAAGCTCCTCTGTCCAAGGGAATCTCCAGGCAAGAATACTGAGGTGGGTTGCCATTCCCTCCTCCAGGGGATCTTCCCGACCCAGGGATGGAACCCAACTCTCTTGCATCTCCTGCACGTGCATTCAGTTTCTTTTCCAGTGAGTCCCATCAGGGAAGTCCATATCACATGCTAATCTAAACCATGACGGTCTCAGACTGCGTATGTCTGGATTCTCCTCCACAAGCTGAGGGCTGGCTTTTCAACCTCTGGGTTTCTTGGTCTCACCATCTGTCACTGGCTCTTGTGTGTTCTCTACTGTTCTTGGTAACCCATGAGGGTAGGAATCACTTCTTCCAGCACAGCACTGAGCTCATTTCTTCTAACTCAGATCACTATTTTCTCTAGCTCTGCTCTCCGTAGACCGCAGCCCACATGGACGTGCCTGAAGTGGGCCTGGGGTCAAATGTGTCTCTTCCTCTGTGTCACGTTCAGAGGAAGAGGAGGTCTCATCTTGAGACACTGCTGCTGTTGTTCCGTCCCTCAGGCGTGTCCAGCTCTTTGCAACCCCGTGGACCATAGCCCACCAGGTTCCTCTGTCCATGGGGATTTCCCAGGCAAGACTACTGGAGTGGGTTGCCCTGTCCTCCTCCAGGGGATCTTCCCCAAACGGGGATCCAACATGCACCTCCTGCATTGGCAGGCAGACCGCTGAGCCATCCCAGGGATGACTAGCAACCTATCAGTCTTCATTTTTCAGTCTGCAATCCCTAGGTTGGGTTGGGTTTTCCTTTCCCACCCAAACTCTCCCAGCCACTGTTGCTCTCGCCAGCAGTCTCTCAGTCACTGTTCTCTGCTCACAGAGGTCACCTTCCTTCATGCCTGTTATGCCTGTTTCACCCGCCTTGACTGTTTTGCCTAACACCGACATCCACAACAGCAGGAAATCTCTGAGCGTGAAATGACTTTCTGGAGGGGGAGTGTTTCAGCTAGAGGAAGAAATCCACTCCCAGAAATGAGCTGCCACCAAGCAATGCATTTTAAAAGGTTGAGGTCATTTGATAAGCGCCACGTGAAAATGTTCAATTAAAATTGGTCAAGTCACTGTAACAGAGAGAAGAGAAAGCGTGAGTCACCAAATTAGACCAGGCCCTACACCGCCGGTTCATTATGCCCTCCAAGGTGTCCTTGGTGATGCTCTGAACAGCAAGCATCATAATAAGGCAGGAACCTACTGATAGTGACCTTGAGAAGAGTATCAGAAACAGAAATGGGAGAAACTCCTTAACCTGCTGCTGCTGCTGCTAAGTCGCTTCAGTCGTGTCCGACTCTGTGTGACTCCATAGACGGCAGCCCGCCGGGCTCCCCCATCCCTGGGATTCTCCAGGCAAGAACACTGCAGTGGGTTGCCATTTCCTTCTCCAATGCATGAAAGTGGAAAGTGAAAGTGAAGCTGCTCAGTCCTGTCTGACTCTTAGCAACCCCATGGACTGCAGCCTACCAGGCTCCTCCCCCGTCCATGAGATTTTCCAGTCGAGAGTACTGGAGTGGGGTACCATTGCCTTCTCCTTAACCTCAAATGGTCAAAATGGCCATCATTCAATATGTTATACAAGCTTTCTTTTTCACTCTATAGTCTTATACAGCTAGGCTAATACTATTGCCCAGTAGCTATCTGGCTATTACATTTATATTTAAGTGACATTAAATTAAATGAGGGACTTTGTGGTGGTCCAATGGTTATGTATCTGCTTGCCAACACAGGAAACATGGGTTCGATCCCTGGTCCAGGAAGATCCCAAATGCCATGGACCAACTGAGTCTGTGTGCTGGATGTACTGAAGCCCACTAGCCCTAGAGCGTATGCTTTGCAATTAAGATGAGCCAGTGCAATGAGAAGCCTGTACACCAACACCAAAGATTAGCCCCCCGCTCACCACAACAAAGGGCTTTCCCTGGTGGCTCAGCTGGTAAAGAATCTGTCTGCAGTGCAGGAGACCCTAGTTCAATCCCTGGGTTGGGAAGATCCCCTGGAGAAGGGAAAGGCTACCCACTCCAGTATTCTGGCCTGGAGAATCCCCTGGACTGCAGGCATAGTCCATGGGGTCACAAAGAGTCATTCACTTCACAACACAACAAAAGAAAGCATGCACGGCAAGGAAGACCCAGCGCAGCAAAAAATAAAATAAAAAATACAGCTTCTCAGTCATCTTGGGCACAGGTCAAGGGGTCAATGTCACATGTGGCCAGTGGTCACCATATTGGACAGCACAGGTCCAGGAATTGTGGGTCAGCATGGGAAATTCCGCTCGACGGCTCTGCTACAAGGATATACTGTGTGTAAGGATCAATCTCAGGGCTTGTGTGTCTGATCTGGGGGGTGAGCCTTGATTATGCCTCCTCAAGTTAGTGTCCGATCAAGTCAGTTACGGTTTTTCCAGCAGTTGTGTGTAGATGTGAGAACTGGACCATAAAGACAGCTGAACGCTGAAGAATGGGTGCTTTTGAACTGTGGTGTTGGACAAGACTCTTGAGAGACCCTTGGACTGCAAGGAGATTCAACCAGTCCATCCTAAAGGAAATCAGTCCTGAATGTTCATTGGAAGGCCTGATGCTGAAGCTGAAGTTCCAATCCTTTGGCCAGGTGATGAGAAGATCTGACTCACTGGAAAAGACCATCCCTGGTGGCTCAGCTGGTAAAGAATCTGTCTGCAGTGCAGGAGACCCTAGTTAAATCCCTGGGTTGGGAAGATCCCCTGGAGAAGGGAAAGGCTACCCACTCCAGTACTCTGGCCTGGAGAATCCCCTGGACTGCAGGCATAGTCCATGGGGTCACAAAGAGTCATTCACTTCACAACACAACAAAAGAAAGCATGCACGGCAAGGAAGACCCAGCGCAGCGAAAAATAAAATAAAAAATACAGCTTCTCAGTCATCTTGGGCACAGGTCAAGGGGTCAACATCACATGTGACCAGTGGTCACCATATTGGACAGCACAGGTCCAGGAATTGTGGGTTAGCATGGGAAATTCCACTCGACGGCTCTGCTACAAGGATATACTGTGTGTAAGGATCAATCTCAGGGCTTGTGTGTCTGATCTGGGGGGTGAGCCTTGATTATGCCTCCTCAAGTTAGTGTCCGATCAAGTCAGTTACGGTTTTTCCAGCAGTTGTGTGTAGATGTGAGAACTGGACCATAAAGACAGCTGAACGCTGAAGAATGGGTGCTTTTGAACTGTGGTGTTGGACAAGACTCTTGAGAGACCCTTGGACTGCAAGGAGATTCAACCAGTCCATCCTAAAGGAAATCAGTCCTGAATGTTCATTGGAAGGCCTGATGCTGAAGCTGAAGTTCCAATCCTTTGGCCAGGTGATGAGAAGATCTGACTCACTGGAAAAGACCTAGGTGCTGGGAAAGACTGAGGGCAGGAGGAGAAGCGGGGGAAAGAGGATGAGATGGTTGGATGGATGGCATCATCAACTCGATGGACATGAGTCTGAGTAAGCTCCAGGAGTTGGTGATGGGCAGGGAGGCCTGGCGTGCTGCAGTCCACGGGGTCGCAAAGAGTCAGACGTGACTGAGTAATTAAAGTTACTGTAAGTCTTTCTCAGCAGTGTGCAAACCCCAGTTCTCCAGCGGTGCCATTTAACCTGCTTCTTCACCTGTAAGCCACCAGCGGTCCCTGTAACCTACCAATACGCCCTCCCTGGCATTCCCAGGCCTCCCAGAGGGTCCTCAGCCCCCTGTCCCCAACACCAGTCCCTGCGCTCTCACCCTACACTCGCCCTGTGCTCTGTTTGGTGAGACTGCTCAGTCCTCCCCTATTTGTGAGACCCACAGAAACTCTGCTCTTTAACCGTCTGCCTCAGGGTTTTACTTCCAGCGGAGTCCACTGACCTGTTTTCTTACCGTTAGCTAGAGTCACTTTCCCCAGATTGGGGAATCCCGAGTCATGAAAGGCTCTCACTGTGGAACATATGTCTTATTCTTCCTGGCAGCGTCATGATGGACAGACAGGCCTTGTAGGTGATGTTACTGATGACTTCTGCGCAGCCCTGGGTCCCCTGTGCCAGCCTGCCTATGCCTGACACACATTAGGCATGGCATTCTATCTGTGCATTTCACTGCAGACTGACTTTAAACACCAGGCTTAACTCTTTGGAGGCTTGTTTCAGCCTACACAGAGCGTGAGCACTGAGAACTACATTTTATGATCAAAAACGTTCACTTTGCTCTCTTACAATTTCCATAGGACGATACCACAGAAGGATAGATTCTTTTTTTAATTTATTAAAACATTCCTTTTTATTTAGCTTTATGGAAATAAATTCCCCTGGTCCCCCCCCCCCTTTTTTTTTTCTTTTTTGGCCATGCCAAGTAGCATACACTGGAGCATCCCTGGTGGCTCAGATGGTGAAGAACCTGGAGACCTGGGATCGATCCCTGCGTCAGGAGGATCCCCTGGAGAAGGGAACGGCAAGTCATTACAGTATTCTTGCCTGGAAAACTCTATGATCCGAGGAGACTGGTGGGCTAGAGTACATGGGGTCGCAAAGAGTCAGACACAATTGAGCAACTAACACTTAAGTGGCCAGCAGGATCTTGGGTCCCCGAGGAGCATTGAACTTGGGTCCCCTAAAGTGGAAGTGCACAGTCTTAACCCCTGGACCGCCAGGGAAGTCCCCAAATGGCATACTTTTATAACTGGATGATATTCTACCCTGATATAATGGAGAGCATGTCATGTAGATATATCCACTTTTTAACATCTCCCATGGAAGTCCTGCTTGTTTGAATCAACAATATTTAGGTCTAAGAATGGCAAAACCCTTTCCATCTGTATGTCTCTCTCTCACTCTTTGCCAACAAAGGGCCATCTAGTCAAAGCTATGGTTTTTCTTGCAGTCAGGTATGGATGTGAGAGTTGGACGGTGCAGAAAGCTGAGCGCTGAAGAATGGATGCTTTGGAACTGTGGTGTTGGAGAAGACTCTTGAGAGTCCCTTGGACTGCAAGGAGATCCAACCAGTCCATCCTAAAGGAAATCAGTTCTGAATATTCACTGGAAGGATTGATGCTGAAGCTGAAGCCCCAAAACTCTGGCCACCTGATGTGAAGAACTGACTCATTTGAAAAGACCCCGATGCTGAGAAAGATTGAGGGCAGGAGGAGAAGGGGACGACAGAGGATGAGATGGTTGGATGGCATCACCGACTTGATGGACATGAGTTTGAGTAAACTCCCGGAGTTGGTGATGGACAGGGAGGCCTGGCGTGCTGCAGTCCATGGGGCCGCAAAGAGTCAGACACCGCTGAGCAACTGAACTGAACTGAACTGAAGTGCAGTGTATTCAGCTCTAAAACATCTGCTGATCACATAGACTGATACTGTCAAGCTCACAATTTTATAAATTCATGTGATAACAATCAATGACCCAGCTGAGCCTCACTGCTGACACACAATCAAATTCAATTTGACCTTGAGGTGATCCAAAGAGCTCTGCACCTCCATGCTACATGCCACTCAGCTTTTATGTCCATCCGCTGTGAGACATCGCTGTAACGGAACTCATGAATCAGCGACTCGCTGCAGTCATTTCTGGGCTGATTGCTGCCTTTGCTCTGCTACAGGGGACATACACCCTTAGTACAGACTCCATCACGGTGTGCATTCCGACACGTGACAATTGCCCTTGGGAAGTCAGACCCAAGAGGACTCAGAAGACATCAGGGTCTTTACTTCTGACCCATCTGTAGGATATAGGAGTCTAGAGAAATGGGCTGCTTAGCTTATTTATCAGCTAGATGCTCCAAATGCACCTGCAGGACCCAGCGGGACAACACTGTCTCACCCTAGACAGCCCCGTAGTGTTGGAATGGGCAGAGTTTTAAAAGGAGAAAATGGTCGACATTTGTGCTTGCAATGGGCTTCCCTGGTGTCTCAGATGGTAAAGAATCCACCTGCAGTGCAGGAGACCAAGGTTCCATCCCTGGGTTGGGAAGATCTCCTGGAGAAGGGAATGGCGACCCACTACCCACTCCAGTATTTTTGCCTGGAGAGGTTGAGCCTATGGAGAGAAGTTTTTAGCAGACACATGAGATTTTATGTTAAAATTATATATTTTGAAAACAGATTTTATGTGACAAATTATTTATTAAGGCCAAATAAATCGGGGCGTGTTCCTCGATGGTAGCTCAGCAGTAAAGAATCTGCATACAATGGAGGACACACAGGAGACGCGAGTTCGATCCCTGGGTCGGGAAGATCCCCTGGAGAAGGGAATGGCAACCCACTCCAGTATGCTTGCCTGGAGAATCCCATGGGCAGAGGAGCCTGGCAGGCTGCAGTCCATGGGGTCGCGAAGAGTTAGACACAACTGAAGCCACAGAGTGCACACAAATTGGTGTGTGTGAGTTCACAGCCAGCAGACTTGGTAAGGAAGGACAGTGACTTCGCCATCAATGAGTGCTGACCTAGACCCCACCCCACCCCCACCCTTTGTAGGTAACCACAGCTGAGACGTAACATGAGAGGTGAGCTTGCCACCAACACAATGGCAGTCAGTGACTCATCTCTCCATGACTGAACGCCCTCTACGACGTCTTGCAGACCTGTTCAGTCGATACTCAGGACGACTTTCCCTCCATTAGACAGAGGGTGATTCCAAATCAGGGTTCAACGAGATGCCTGGTAAGCAAAGACACCACATTCACGTTTCGGCCTCGTTCAAGGTGTGAGTCCACAAGCTTGAAGCCATCAATGACGTCAACCCACAGGGAAGGGTTGACGTCAACCCACTACCAGCCTACGAAAACTGAGCTCCACTGGGATGTCATTGTTTTTTTAATTTTTAATGGGAGAATAATTCCTTTACTGTTGTGTTTTTTTCTTTTTTTCTTTTTTTTTTTTTTTTGGTCGTTCATCTATAGGTAGGTCCTAAGCAACCGACTGAGATGATGGCAGGTTATTTGTGGGAACAGCACATGTTCCCAGACACCATGGGCCAGGAAAGCTGACAAGCAAAATTCATCGTTACTCGTCCCTAACTCGTGTTTCTCTTTGGAGATTCAGAGCAGTGACCAAACGTCTCTCAATACTCATCTCCACCAAGGTTTCAAGGACACGGCAAGTTCACCCACTCCAGACAGAACTCATGTGCAGCGTGAGCAGGACCGTAGTGACTGTAGTGCCCACCAGGTAAGATTCCTCACCTTCTTCCTGGGGCTGGGATCCTTCCAACATCCACCGATCCAACCACAGACCTGAGGTGAGCCCCTGAGGAACCCCCTTGCCAACCTCCTCCCACAACTCAGCTACAGATGGAGACCCACGAAATTTCCAGATCTGTTCAGTCTCTACTTAGTATGAGCTTTCCTCCACTAGACAGATCTGTGCAGTTCAGTTCAGTCACTCAGTCGTGTCCGACTCTTTGCGACCCCAAGGACTGCAGCACGCCAGGCCTCTCTGTCCATCACCAACTCCTAGAGTTTGCTCAAACTCACGTCCATTGAGTCAGTGATGCCATCCAACCATCTCATCCTCTGTCGTCCCCTTCTCCTCCTGCCCTCAATCTTTCCCAGCATCAGGGTTTCTTTTCCCATGGGTTGGTTCTTTGAATCAGGTGGCCAAAGGATTGGAGCTTCAGCTTCAGTCCATGATTCCAGTTCAGGATTCAACAGAATGCCCTTGCTGAGNTCAGTGATGCCATCCAACCATCTCATCCTCTGTCGTCCCCTTCTCCTCCTGCCCTCAATCTTTCCCAGCATCAGGGTTTCTTTTCCCATGGGTTGGTTCTTTGAATCAGGTGGCCAAAGGATTGGAGCTTCAGCTTCAGTCCATGATTCCAGTTCAGGATTCAACAGAATGCCCTTGCTGAGCTCAAATAATTCACAAACCTTGTTCCCCACCAGCCTGATGAACCAACACGTCAATTCCTCAGGGAAACCTTCTCTGCACACCCAAAACAACACAGGGCTACCAACAGAACTTCCCATATTTTTAATGAGGTATCTCTGTGAATATTTGTTTAGTGTCTGACTCCTGGATGGTTTGACAGTTCCCTGAGGGCATGGGTTTTGTTGAAGGGGAACTTCAGGTTCATTCAAGTAGTAACTGCCTGAAGATGTTTAATGAGAGCCTTTGAATTTTTCTTCATTTTTATCTCATTAAATTTTTTCTTTCCTATTGAATTTTCCTTTGTTTTCATCTCGTTAAAAAAAATTTTTTTTCCTATTGACAGCTGAAATCGAGAACAGCATCTCCCTGTTTTCTTGCTGATTTTTGATTCCTCCTCTGGCACCATCCATAAACCATTTTCAACGTGGATTTGAAAGAACTGGGCATTGGCTGTGTTCTTCTCCATTTGAATGGGGGGACAAAAAAGATCCTTTCATTCAAACAAAAGCAGACCTTCCATGAACCCATCTGTTTTGCAAACTGTTAACTGTTGTATCTCTCCCAGGAACTTTAAGTGAGAATCACGAGGCCACCATCAGACTCTTTGTGTGGAAACTAAAGATGTCAACCCAATTCACAAAAGGCCATTTAAAATATATATACATATCCACAACAACCAGAATACGCAAACACTGTCATTTAAAGATTCTTCCAAGCTTCAATACTGTGCCTCTGAAGCACAATTTGCACATTTTCGAGAGTTAAACAGAAAGAAGAAAAATAAAACAGACAGGCAAGCTCCTTGTCACCTTTCCAACAATTTCCCCACACATATCCCATCATACCGGGGCTTCTAAACTAGGCGGCCTCTTCATCAGATTCACCTTAGCAGTTCTGGTGATAACTAGTCTTCAGAGTGAGAAAAATACAAGAAGTCAAAAAACACAAGAACACTTTCCACGGTGTCCTCAGAGCACGTGGCCAAATCTTCCCATCTGGCACATTCTACCCTGACAGTGTTGTTTTTGTTTTTTTTTTTTTCCCTAAAACAAACACAGTAGCATTTCTGTGACGCAACGAGCACAACTGCATTTAACTGTCACAGCCACTCACTGCCATCGGACCTGGCAGGGTGAATCACTTCCACAGGGGAGAAATACGGCTCTCTGGTTCGAATTAATGGTGCACTCACTCTCGTGATACGTCAGCCAAGACACACGCATCCGGCCACGCCACACTGGTAACAGCAAGCAGACGCTCAAATGTGATCACCACCTCTAATAATTATCGGCAGAACTGATGGTGCAGCCAAAGCTCCGATACTCTGAACACCTGAGGCAAAGAGCCAAAAAGACGGTCTCTTCCGGTCTGTGGTGCTGGGAAAGATTGAAGACAGCAGCAGAAGGGGACGACAGAGGATGAGATGGTTGGATGGCATCACCGACTCGATGGACATGAGTTTGAGCCAACTCCGGGAGATGGTGACGGACAGGGAAGCCTGGCATGCTGCAGTCCGTGGGGTCGCAAAGAGCTGGACACAACTTAAGACAGTCAACGACCATATCTAATAATTGCTTTGTCTTTGTACTATAGAAATTCCGTAGAGCAAAGAGTTCATTATAAACATATCCAAGCACGTGCATAAGTGCACCACACAAATTCTTCAGATTTGACTTTGATACAATAAAACCTAAATATGACCAACACAATTATGTAATTTCAACACATTTAAATATTCAGACATTAAAAAATAATACTTGTAGATTTAATCCTCAGCAGCCAGTTTTAGGCAGAAAAATAACACTGACAATGTGTTTGAAAGTCAGCACAGCAATCTGAAAAAGGATGGTGATGTGGTTTAATAAAACTTGCCACGTACACTGCCAACTCCTGCACCAGGAATACAGGAACCCCTCAAATAATTGTGGTAGGTCAAGCATTGTGGGGAAAACCATGACACCCAGGGCCCAGACTTTCAATGCTGCATGAATGGCTCTCTGTCCCCTCTTCACTAGTCCTTCATCCACCCCATCCCTCATCCATCTATCAGCTCATCTAGACATCTAAACATAGAAATTTATAATATGGAAACAGGCAATGCTTTCATAAGCAATTTTGTATTTTCACACACATGCATAAAAAATTATCCTTTTTATCTGAAAAAGCGTGAACGCTAATGCATAGTTTATGCATGGATATATGGTATCTGCATCAGTGAAACTCCGTAAGTCTCTATCTATAGTACATACATCCATTGCAAAAAATCCCTTAACCTTCACTCATGATCAGAATTCATTTTGTGCTGGCCTACATTGTTTTTTTTTTCTTCTTTTGGGGAAAAAACCCTCAGAGGAAAGTGAAATGAATCACTCCACTTGGTGAACCCATAAAAGCAGCAAACCTTATGTGTATATGGAACAGAGCAATACATGATAAAAAGGGGGCCTTTGGATGAGTAAATTTATTTTTACATTTGTTGTTGGTCTTTTCTTGGCCAGCTTCAGTCATTAACTATTTTTCCTCCTGGATGTCATTACGTATGTAAGCCTAAGAACGTCTATCAGTAGCAGTTCTTTAGGAAAAGTTCCAGATTCGACCTTATCACAAAACTGATCCAGGACTTGCACTGTGTTCCTAAAGCCCCTGAAATTGTGTGTGTGTGTGTGTGTGTGTGTGTGTGTTGATCAGTCGTGTCTGACTCTTTATGATCCACCATGGGACTGTAGCCCACCATGGAATTTTCCAGGCAAGAATACTGGAGTGGGTTGCCATTCCCTTCTCCAGGGGAATCTTCGTGACCCAGGCATGGAACCCGGGTCTCCTGCATTGCAGGCAGATTCTTTACCATCTGAGCCACCAAGGAAGCACCTGAAATTACAGTGTCTTTATTTGAAATAAGGGAGACGTATGGACTGGGGTTATTACCATATTGTTGACTATATTCCCTCCACAACACATTCTCTCCCTTATTTATTTTATAATGGGCACTTTGTGCCTCTCACTCCCCTTCACCTAGTTCCCCCATCCTTCCACCCTCTTGCTTCTGGCAACTATTAGATTGCTTTCTGTATCGTGAGTCTATTCTTGTTTTGTTGCGCTCGTCCACTTGTTCTATCTTTTACCTTCCACATGTAAGTGAAAAAAAATTACACTAGTAATTTTTCTCTCCTTTATCTTGCTAACACCTTCCAAGTCCACCCATGTTGTTTCAAATGTGAACATTTCATTCTTTTTTATGGCCAAGTAATACTCCACTGAATATATCTACCACATCTTGTATATCCATTCATCTGTTGATGGACACTTAGGTGGCCTCCATGTCCAGGCTACTGTTAACTAGCACTGCTAAGAACACTGGGGTGCATGTAATTTCTGACATTAGCACTTTCACTTTCTAGATAAAAACCCATGAGTGAAAATCGAGATCACACAGTACTTCTTTTAATGTTTCTGAGTAACTTCCAAACTGCTTTCCACAGCGGCTGTGCCAATTAACACTTCTACCAGCCATGCCGGAGGGTTCTCTTTCCTCCACATCCTCACCAACACTTTTTGATAGCCGTTCTGAGTGGTGTGAGGGGATACCTCACTGGGATTTTGACTTGCGTTTTCCTGATAATTAGTAATGTCCAGCCACTTTACATGTGCCTACCGACCATTGGCATGTGGTATTCATACCTTCGGCCATTTTTTCACCAGACTATTTTATTTTTTTAATATTGAGTTGTATGAGTTTCCTCCCCTCCCTCCCTTCTCTCTCTCTACACACACACATACACCCACACACACACACACACAAATCCTTAACCCTACCAAGTGTAACACTTGCAAATATCTTCTCCCATTCAGTAGGTTGCCTTTTTGTTTTGTTGATGGTTTCCTTAACTGTGCAAAAGTGTTTCTTAATTGTTTTTTTATTTTTTAAAATATGGAATGCTTCACAAATTTGCATATCACCTTGCCCGGGGGCCATGTTAATTTTCTCTGGATCACGCCGGTGTTGTATACGTGCTGCCAAAGCAAGCACTGAAAAAGCGTTTTAGCCTGACCTAGTCTCTTTTATTTTCACTTTTGTCTCCCTTCCCTGAAGAGACAGATCCAGAAAGTTACCGCTGAGATTGATGTCAAAGAGCACACTGCCCATGTTTCCTGTGAGGAGTTTCAAGCTTCAGGGTTTACATTGAAGTCTTTCAGTTAACGTCCTTTAACGTCACTTTGAGTTAATTTTTGAGTACGGTATGAGATAGTGGTCTTTGCAGTTGTTTGATCGCTCAGCCGTCTCTGACTCTTTGTGACCCCATGGACTGTAGCCCTCCAGACTCCCCTGTCCAGGGGATTCTCCAGGCAAGAATACTGGAGCAGGTAGCCTATCCCTTCTCCAGGGGATCCTCCTGAGCCAGGAATTGAACCAGTGTCTCCTGCATTGCAGGCGGATTCTTTACCAGCTAAGCTGCCCTGGATGCCCTTTGGAAGCCCCTAGTGAGGTCCAACAACAAGTGAAAAGATAAAACATAGTCTTATACCCATACAACAGAATACTACACAGTAATAAACAGGAATTTACAATAGTAATACACAGTAATAAATAGTAACAAACAGCAATTAATAGTAATAAATAATAACAAACATTGATCAATAGTAATAAAGAAACAATAGTAAACAGTAACAAATAGTAACAAACAGTAAGAAACAGTAACCAACAGCAATAAATAGTAACAAACAGGAACACAAAGTAATAGACAGTAATAAATAGTAATAAACAGTAACAAACATTGATCAATAGTAATAAAGAAATAGTAGTAATAGTAACAAACAGTAATAAATAGTAGTAAATAGCGATAAACAGTAATAAACATTAACCAATAGCAATAAATAGTAATAAACGGTAACACAGAGTAATAAACAGTATAAAGAGTAATGAAGAGTAATAGACAGTAATAAAAAAAAGAATGAATTGTTCATACACACAGTGAAATGGATGCATCTCAAAAAAAAAAAATCATGCTGAATCTGCCCCCAACATGGGAGCCCTGGGTTCGATCCCTGGGTTGGGAAGATCCCCCTGGAGAAGGGAAAGGCTACCCACTCCAGTAATCTGGCCTGGAGAATCCCACGGACTGTATAGCCCATGGGGTCACAAAGAGTCGGACAGGACTGGGCGACTTTCACTTCCACGTGCAGTTTATTTTCTGCCAATTATATCTTCTTATAAAGGGATCCAATGCCACTTAAAAAGGAAAAAAAAAGGATCCCCTAATGAAGACAGAACATTACTCTCCGTAGCTTCTGCTGAAATGACGACACTGTTAAAGGGCTGTGACGATTCACTGCTTGAAGCAGCCACTTTCACACCACACCTTCCACCTGAACAGCATCCACCATAAATTATTCTCATCAGTAGCTCAGAAGCATGCATATTCTCTGCCCAGCCTCCACCATAAATTATTCTCATCAGTAGCTCAGAAGCATGCATACTCTCTGCCCAGCCTCCCTCACTGGACAGATGAGGGCCTCAGGTCATCACAGGGGTTAAACGGCTGGTCCTGGAACAGACCCAAAGTCAACAGTAGTTGAAGTGAAGTAGTAGGAGGTGACAGAAAGCCTGCATTTCTTTAGCAATTTTACTAGGCTGTCCAGGTCATGTGATGTATGTATAGAAATTCTAGACTCACACGACAGAAAAAAGAACCAGAGGTCAACTTGTCAGTTGCCTTGCCTCAGCCCCAGGCAGACACAGGATTTCCCAGCTACTAGGGGTCTTCAGCGTCATTCTCCAACCACAGAGAAACAAATATCAGCAACTTGCCATCCACGTTCAAGGTCAGAGCTCCCAGCGAAATCTGGGTGCCATTTGCTCACAGTTACAACAGAGTTCGACAAGGGTAAAATGACCTCGAGGAAAAAAAAAAAAAAAACAACTCTCTGGCAGTCAAGTGGTGATTTTGTTTTCTGTGATTATATTCCTTTGTATGGAAAAGAATTGTCAATGCCAGCGTGATCCAGAGTCTTATATTAGCAGTAAGGAGCCAGCTTTTTAAAGACACGATCTTGAATCAATCCTATCATGTATTAGTTTTGCAATCTGGGACAATACAAGAGGTCTCTTCATGAAGGTCACGTCCAGTCAAAACTCCAAGCTCAATTTGAATTCCTTCTGCCTTCCATCGGATTAGTAACTTTCAAAATTCTTGACACAGATAACCCTTAAAAGAAAGTCACATTTGGTTAGTCATTTTAAAAAGATGAAAAGGAAAACAACGGTAGTTCTGAGGTCAAGTTCCTGGTTAGCTAGAAGAAACAACAGGGGATACAACGAAAGGTTAAAAATGTCATGGGACATGCGATCCTTGAAGCCAGCCAGCGCTTGAGGAAGGTTTCAGATTTTATCTTCTTCTGTGTGCAGAAGGGCACTGCTCAAGTTACGAGACAAAGAACCACAATTCGATTACAATCCTCTTGCTTTGGCAACTACCTCTGGCCTTATAAAACATGACCTTTTTCCTGACGGTTTGGCCTCTTTCACAACAGAGAACCCAGCACAGACGAGGACAGGAAGACCCTTCCAAATCAGGACGCGGTTCAAAGGTGTAAATCCAGCACCCAACGGACGATGAGAACGGCGATGTTCACGTGCAGCCCACTGACCTTCAGAAACCCACAGCTGACTGTTCACAGGACCCGTCAGCAAACACAAACCAATACCATTTACTGAGCCACCAGGGAGGCCCGTTCAAAGCCCGGACGTTATCCCTTAAGAGGAATACATACATTTATATTTCACTGTGATGGGCAACCTGGAACCAAACCAGGAGAGAGAAAGGAAGGTACTTAGTACTGAGTGAGAGAATGGTAGGCACTGAGCCGTGTCCGACTCTTTGCCACCCCATGGACAGTAGCCCACCAGGCTCCTCTGTCCATGGGATTCTCCAGGCAAGAATATGGAGTGGGTTGCCATTTCCTTCTCCAGTACTCACTACGCAGTCACATTAAGTAAATTTCATTTGTCTTTAACTCTTGTGAAAATCTGTGAACACTGTGCCAATTACAGCATCAGTTCCTTGATTGTATTTTGTGCCCTCTTTGGGTACCGGTCACTGTCTGCTGACCCTCCCCCTTCTGCCCTGGTTCATCTCTCTGTGGTCCTGTCTGTGATGCCCAGAGCTTTGCTCCTTTTTCCATCTTCCTGCTTTTATGAACATTCTCCCTTTACGGAACCGAGAAGCCGCTGGAACTCTGACGTCTGGATGTCCCCAAACCGCCCATTCCAAATAGCCCCCGTCTTTGCTTCAGTCTGCTGGGAAAAGATGGAAGGCAGGAGAAGGGGACGACAGAGGATGAGACGGTTGGATGGCATCACCGACGTGACGGACATGAGTTTGAGCAAGCTCCGGGAGTGGGTGATGGACAGGAAAGCCTGGCGTGCCGCAGTCCATGGTTCACAGAGACTCAGACACGACTGGGTGACTGAGCTGAAGTGAACTGTCATCATCTGGCATGTCCTCATCTCAGGCATCTCTGATCCAACAGCCCTCTCTCTGGCCACGGGTGGTTCTACTCCTGTAGCCCTTGTCCTCCTGCAAACGTCTTCCATCTCCAGCCCTCTAGTCTCTTTATCCTCTCCCCTACCTCGTCCAGTCGCCTTCTGTTTCTGCAGGTTCCCGGCCCACACCTTCAATTCCTGTGGCCCGTCACTATACACACATCCTCCTATGAGTGGTCCAACGCTAAGCCAATCTATGTTCCCCGATACTGGCTTGTGCCCTGTATTTGCTCCTTAGCTATCACAGATCTCTCCTGGGGATGTGTACTACCTCCATTCGACAGATGAGAAATCTAGGAAAGGGATGTGCCTAGAATTACATCAGAGTCTGGAACTGGGTACCCTGGCCAGCGTGCTCATCCACACACTTAGGGCTCCCATTACTGTCTAGTGAAGAAACATCAGCACATCTATACTGGTAAATGGATGAATGGGGTTTCGGGGGGTCAGGCTAGCCATGGCTCCCAAGCAGTGGCCGTGGCCAGTGTAGCTCATGAAACCAACAAGCAGAGCGGAAGATACAAAATACGGAGCATCCAGCTTGGGGAGAATAAACCCTCGTGGTACTCGCCTTTGCTTCCAGTTTCTTGGATGCTTACTCCACCCTGACACCTCGTGCAATTTTTTCCTGAGTCTTTGGATAAGATTCTGTTTTTTTTTGTTTTTTTTTTTTTAATTCTTGAACCTTAGATCCCATGACTACAGCCCTCATTCTCAGCTGAATTATATCCTTTCCTTTATCTAAGGGGCTTCCGTGGTGACTCGGGCGGTAAAGAAATCTGCCTGCGATGCAGGAGACGTGGGTTTCATCCCTGGGTCGGGAAAGATCCCCTGGAGAAGGGCATGGCAAGCCACTCGGGTATTCTTCCCTGGAGAATCTGACTGACAGAGGAGCCTGGCGGGCTGCAGTCCATGGGGTCGCAGAGTCAGACACCACTGAGCTCACAAGCGTGAAGAGGAAACACAAGTCCTCACGCTGGAACTTCTGAGTGTGAGACGGACATGAGAAGCCTGTGCACTGCAATGAAGAGTAGCCGCTGCTCGCCACAACTAGAAAGCAGAAGAGTAGCAACAAAGACCCACTTTGGCAAAAAAAAAAAAAAAATTAGTAAACCTCTTGTTATAGCGTAGCTTTAGATTTACAGGAAAGCTCCAAGAATGTTAGAGTCCCCTCCTATTTTAAGGTGTTCGATTTACCTGGAACTTTGTCATAACCAATGAACTGACACCAACACACTATGGTTCACCGACATCTGTACTTTATGTGCCTTTCTTTGGCACCCCACTCCAGTACTGTTGTCTGGCAAATCCCATGGGCGGAGGAGCCTGGTGGGCTGCAGTCCGTGGGGTCGCCAAGAGTCGGACACGACTGAGCGACTTCACTTTCACTTTTCACTTTCATGCATTGGAGAAGGAAATGGCAACCTACTCCAGTGTTCTTGCCTAGAGAATCCCAGGGACGGGGGAGCCTGGTGGACCGCCGTCTATGGGGCTGCACAGAGTCGGACACGACTGAAGTGACTTAGCAGCGGCTTTCCCCTAAACGTCCGTGCGTTGCACCGGGATCCTAAACGGGCTATCACATAAACTTTTTAGGGGTCACAGCTTCTTGGTCTCCTTGAGGCTCTGACGGTTTCTCAGACGTTCCCTGGTTTTGATGACCTTGACAGCTTTGAAGGATGCTAGGCAGGTATTTTGCAGAACATCTTTCAATTTCGTTTTCCCCAGTGTTTTTCTCGTGATTACGCTGAGGTTACAGGCATTTTGGAGAAACACCACAGAGGTAAAGAGGCCTTCTCACCCACATCATATCAAGGTCACATGCTGTCAATAAGACATAACCCAGTTGATACCGACTTTGATCACTGGGCTAACCAAGCATTTCAGGTTTCCCCACTGCAAAATTACTCATCATCTTTTACTTCTGAGGAATATTTTTACGCATAAAAGATTCAAGTATTTAACTTCAGAGTATCTACATCACCATTGGATGCGGTCACACCTACATGCATTGTGACTAGTCCTTTGCAGAAAATAACCTCAGTTCTGTACAGAGACAGACAGGCACGGTGAGGCGGGTAGGGACACAGAGAGGACCCAGTGCTCCAAAGAACAGGGGCTTTCGAGGGAGCCAGAGGACACAAGCATGTAAGGCTGAACAAGTATCCTACACCGAACGCAGAAAACGCGGAAACGGGAAGCTGAGCAGACAGACAGGACGATATGCTTGCTATTTGGGAAGCAAGTTCAGTTGCTGCCATACAAAGACTCGAAACACTTGATAGGCTAGATGTTTGAGTCTCTCTCCTGGAACACCCCAGAGATACGGCTGGGTGGTTAAGGGCTGGAAGGCTAACTCTGCAATCCTCCACACGTGACTCCACACCTGTGAGTTATGGTCCTCTGGTGTATCTGTCTTAATATCTGTGAGTTAAGGTCTCCAAAATCACTGCAGATGGTGACTGCAGCCATGAAATTAAAAGACACTTACTGCTTGGAAGAAAAGTTATGACCAACCTAGATAGCATATTCAAAAGCAGAGAGATTACTTTGCCAACAAAGGTCCGTCTAGTCAAGGCTATGGTTTTTCCAGTGGTCACGTATGGATGTGAGAGTTGGACTGTGAAGAAGGCTGAGCACCGAAGAATTGATGCTTTTGAACTGTGGTGTTGGAGAAGACTCTTGAGAGTCCCTTGGACTGCAAGGAGATCCAACCAGTCCATTCTGAAGATCAGCCCTGGGATTTCTTTGGAGGGAATGATGCTAAAGCTGAAACTGCAGTACATTGGCCACCTCATGCGAAGAGTTGACTCCTTGGAAAAGAATCTGATGCTGGGAGGAATTGGTGGCGGGAAGAGAAGGGGATGACCGAGGATAAGATGGCTGGATGGCATCACCGACTCGATAGATGTGAGTTTGAGTGAACTCCCAGAGTTGGTGATGGACAGGGAGGCCTGGTGTGCTGCAAATCATGGGGTTGCAAACAGTCGGACACAACTGAGCGACTGAACTGAGCTGAACTGACTGAAGGTCATCTGGACCACCATTTGTCAACGGGAAGGAAAGAAGAATGGAAGGGATCTGACCTCCTTTCTCAGGAACCAGAGGCAGAAACTGTTCACATGGTTACCATTCTATTCCACTGACCTGAACTTAGTTAACAATGGGCCGTGTACCAAGCTACATGGTAGGTGGGCAGTGTGTGAACAAGATCTAACAAGATACATGGTAGGCGGGCAGTGTGTGAACAGGGTCTAACAAGATACATGGTAGGCGGGCAGTGTGTGAACAGGGTCTAACAAGATACATGGTAGGCGGGCAGTGTGTGAACAAGATCTAACAAGATACATGGTAGGTGGGCAGTGTGTGAACAAGATCTAACTGGATGCCTGTCTGCTCGCTAAGACTAGCTGAGGTTTATGTGGATAAAGTATCTAGAAAAGAATGGATCAGGGGAGAATAAACTAGTTTAAAAGGACAAGGTCTTCCTGGAGAAGGAAATGGCAACCCACAGCAGTATTCTTGCCTGGAGAATCCCATGGATAGAGTAATCTGGCGGGCTATAGTCTATGGGGGTCACAAAGGGTCAGACACTATTGAGTGACTCACACTGAGATATTTGTATTCTTCATTTATGTAATATGTACTTAAATTATATGGCAGAAGAATAGTTAATAATATGGGAAAATGTTCATGATATTTTGTTGAGTAAATAGAACATAGTAAAGTGTATTAGAAAATAATATCAACTGTGCTAATCTAATTTGGTTTAAAAGAAAAAATACACACACGCAGAGAAAAAAACTGAAAAGCTATCTATCAAAACTTTGATAGACAATTTCTCTGTGCCTCAGTTCAGTTTAAAAGTGAGGATAACAAGAGGACTTATTTCATGGGGTTGTGATAAAGAGTAAATAAAATAATAGTTATTTAAAAAAAAGGAGCAGGTCTTTAACTCCATATCTGGAGTCAGGTGGCTTGCCATTTGTTCAAAGAGAAAGATGGCATCTGCAGCAAAGCTGCAAATACCACGGGCGTCCTGTTCAGTTGACTCGTCAACACGCTTCTCCAAGTCTGCTCAAACAAGTCAGTCCAATGGAGCTGAGACAGAAAACAAAGCGCCTGAAATTCTCCAGCTTGGCGGGTGGCCCTAGTCTCTGTTACTCTCCCCAGAGTTGCAACATCAGCTTTGGGTTCCGGTGTTTCAGTAATAAGGAAACCAGTTCTCCAGGCTCGGATTCTTTCTACCATACGAATCTTCACTCCACGGATCATGGAGACTCAGGTGGAGCTTCTCACAGTTGCCTCTTGTTTTTCTTCCCACCATGCACTCAGGTCTTGGGGAGATAAGCTCACTGCCCCCAGCTGCCCCCAATTCTCTGTTCACCCGACTCTCAGAATCTCCAACTCTGACTGAGGGGAATCATTTGGACTCTGGGAGCCAGCGGTGTCAGAATCGGCTCCGAGGCAGTATCTGGCACAACCTAAGATGCAAGACGGGCGATACTCGTGCTGTTTCCTGCACGCAGGGGAGGGCCAACAGCCCCCAGGAGGAAGGGCGGAGAGAGACCGCAGCGCACACCTGAGCATCGTCTCGGTTACCTGGTCTCTGCGGCACGGCTCCTCTCGTCACGCAGAGGTCTCGGCGTTCACTGAGAAACTGAGACTACTGCTGCCCTCAAGCTGGCTTCTGGTTACCAGTCCTGCTGGGGCTTCCTGGGCACAGGTCAGGTAGGACAGTAGCAACATTGCTAAAGTCTCCAACACGGAGGAAAAAGAGGATGAGATGGAGGGTAACAGGGCCCCTGACAACAGCTAGGAACGCGGAAGAGCCACAGACCTTGCCCTTTATACCCACCACGGTTGATGATCTACAGCGAGCTCAGCAAAAGCAGCTCTGTGCCATCCAGCTCAAGGGACTGAATTCAGGAACCCGTCGCTGACAGTAGCCTGATAACATATTCCAGTGATAGTTATGCCTGAGCCTGCTGCATTAAGGATGAATATAGAATACTTCTGCAGGAGCAATCATACATACCAGCACTAATTCTGCATTCTCTGAGCATTTTGGAGTGGTTTTTTATAGGCATTCACAGTCAAACTACATAAATTCAGTGTTTCATCACTGACTCATCTAAATGAGAAATGGGGAAAACATACAGGAAAACAAATTCATAATTTTCTCACTTACAGACAAGGTGAAATTAATGACAACCGTTTCAAGACCCAAAATGAACTTCTTTATTTCAAAACTAAGATTACAACTGAATTAAATATTCGGTTCAGTTCAGACGTTCAGTCATGTCCGACTCTTTGCAACCCCATGAATCACAGCACGCCAGGCCTCCCTGTCCATCACCAACTCCCGGAGTTCACTCAAACTCACGTCCATTGAGCCAGTGATGCCATCCAGCCATCTCATCCTCTGTCGTCCCCTTCTTCTCCTGCCCCCAATCCCTCCCAGCATCAGGGTCTTTTTCAATGAGTCAACACTTCGCATGAGGTGGCCAATGTACTGGAGTTTCAGCTTTAGCATCATTCCTTCCAAAGAACACCCAGGACTGATCTCCTCTAGAATGAACTGGTTGGATCTCGTTGCAGTCCAAGGGACTCTCAAGAGTCTTCTCCAACACCACAGTTCAAAAGCATCAATTCTTCGGCGCTCAGCCTTCTTTACAGGACAAGTTAACACAGCCTTAAATTTCAAAGGTGTCCAAAACGAACTCACGTGGCTTGAAAATTTGCTGAATTTACTGAAGCAATGTTCTGGATACCTTGAAAATGTTTCACCTTATTCTGAGCCTAATTAGAAATAAACAACTTGACTGACTCTCTTTTTCAGTGATGAGAAATGAGGAGGGTTTTCTTTCCTCTGTCGTACAGGAAACACCATTTTTATTAAACAAACATCACAACTGTGTGTCCTCTGTGCATACAGGGCAAAATCATCAAATGCCACCTCTTCCTTTCCCGATGTGAGTGGCATGCGGACATTCAGTGTAGCGTTAAGATCTACTCTGACTTTCAGATCTACTCTGACTCGGGCAGAATGTTAAGCATTTCATTACTATACATGTGCACCATTCTAATGTTTAAATTTGTTTCTTTGTAATAACAAAGTTGCAACACAACAGCTAGCCAAGTAGATGCCATGTCAGTGTTCGAGGTGGATTAATTACACACAGTCTGCCTAATGAGGCACAGGAATGATTGAGCAGAGAGACCAAGGAACTGGTGATAGTTTATGTGGAACTACTCAAGGCTGTGAGGGGAGGTGCCCACGAATAGGTAGTCTGCACACTGTGATTAAACCAAACAACAACAACAAAAAAGGGCGTGAACGCATCACATCAACAGGCACACATCCAGAGCAGGGAGGAACGCTTACCTTAGGGGTGTCCTTGGAGCTTCCGATAGACCCGCGCCACTCAACAGTACGGAAGTCAAAGCCGCCTCTTTCTGCAGGTCGCTGGGGCTGGGTTTCCCTCTCCTGAAAGCAGAGGTTTCCTGATCAGAAAACCGCTCCCTCAGCATGCTGAATCAACCCCTTTGCTATGGATTGGTCTGATATGATTTCCAGCCCACTTGTACGAGGCGGTAACAAAGTTGTGTTTACACGCACAGCTGTTTCGACAGACAAGTGCAGTTGTGGTCAGGACATCGTCATGCACGCCAACAGTTAAGGCAGAAGAACGTGTGAGGTGCCAGCGGGTCTGGCAGGGGCCCTTGAGACTGCACACACACCCGGGGGTTGAGAGGACTGTCCCAGAGTGCTCCGTCTAGGCAAGGTGCCTCTGCTGCTGCTGCTGCTGCTGCTGCTGCTAAGTCGCTTCAGTCGTGTCCAACTCTGTGCGACCCCAGAGACGGCAGCCCAGCAGGCTCCCCCGTCCCTGGGACTCTCCAGGCAAGAACACTGGAGTGGGCTGCCACTGCCTTCTCCAATGCATGAAAGTGAAAACTGAAAGTGTGCTCATCTAAATGGCCTCTGCAAACCCTGGGGCATTTAGCTCCAGACTGGGCAAGGCACCGCTTTGCCAGCAGTGGGTGGAAAACCACGCTTCCCAGGTGGAGTTAGTGCTAAAGAACCCACCTGTCGATGCAGGAGATGTAAGAGACGCAGGTTCGATCCCCGGGTCGGGAAGATTCCCCTGGAGGAAGAAATGGCAGCCTACTCCAGTGTTCCAGCCTGGAGAATCCCATTGACAGAGGAGCCTGCTGGGCTACAGTCAACAAGGTCTCAGAGTCAGACACGACTGGAGCGACTTAGCACACACAGACTCAGGATGGAGATAATGCCCCCACAAACACTGGAACCTTCACTCCCCGGGGAAGACTTTCCAGCAACAAGCTGTTGTTGATGCGTCCCCATCACCGGCACCAACGTGTGGCTCTCGGTTCACCAGGCCAACTCTTCAGAGAATCAACTCGTAGAAAGGTTCGCCTCAACCGTTCCTTTCATCACCCACCTTGCCTGGAACGATCATCTAGTATCTGAGCGTGTTCTCTCTTTATTGGCTTATTAAGAGATGAAACTCCAGTGCTTTGGCCACCGTCAAAGCATGTGAAGAGTTGACTCATGAGAAAAGACCCTGATGCTGGGAGGGATTGGGGGCGAGAGGAGAAGGGGACGACAGAGGATGAGATGGCTGGATGGCATCACCGACTCGATGGACGTGAGTCTGAGTGAACTCCGGGAGTTGGTGATGGACAGGGGGGCCTGGCGTGCTGCGGTTCATGGGGTCGCGAAAAGCTGGACAAGACTAAGTGACTTCCCTTTACTGGACACGCCTGAGCGACTGAACTGAACTGAACTGAACGGATCCTGTACTCTTACTGCCTTGTGAGAGGATTGTTGTAATTTCCTCTGTGAACTTGTGCTAAATGATTGGTCAAAATGACCTCAGTGTCTAACCAAAATTTGCTGCTCCAAGAAAACACGCTTGTGAAGAGCATGGTTTCCGTTTATGATGCATGAATGCTTGCTGTCTCTACAAAAGGACTTGGCGGGAAACCTTTTTTCCCCCCAATCTGGGAAGAAAATTCCTAGATAGGGGCAACGAGAACAAGAAATGATGGGAATGTTTTGCATGAATTAAGAAATGATGGGAATGTTTTGCATGAATTTCCTGGTGCAAAAGACCACAACACTGGTGACACTGATACTTTAGGATATGTGTGGACTTGTAACTTTCATGTTTTATTTCTGAAAGAGCTCAAAACCTGAAGGGAAAGGGAAAATCTTTAGGATAACTCTTCAGGAGAAGGAAATGGCAACCCACTCCAGTGCTCATGCCTGGAGAATCCCAGGGACGGGGGAGCCTGGCAGGCTGCTGTCTATGGGGTCACACAGAGTTGGACATGACTGAAATGACTTAGCAGCAGCGGCAGCAACAGCAGACTCATTCATTGGAGAAGGCAATGGCACCCCACTCCAGTACTCTTGCCTGGAGAGTCCCATGGATGGAGGAGCCTGGTGGGCTGCAGTCCATGGGGTCGCTAGAAGTCGGACACAACTGAGTGACTTCACTTTCACTTTTCATTTTCATGCCTTGGAGAAGGAAATGGCAACCCACTCCACTGCTCTTGCCTGGAGAATCCCAGGGACGGGGGAGCCTGGTGGGCTGCTGTCTATGGGGTCGCACAGAGTTGGACATGACTGAAATGACTTAGCAGCAGCGGCAGCAACAGCAGACTCATTCATTGGAGAAGGCAATGGCACCCCACTCCAGTACTCTTGCCTGGAGAGTCCCATGGATGGAGGAGCCTGGTGGGCTGCAGTCCATGGGGTCGCTAGAAGTCGGACACAACTGAGTGACTTCACTTTCACTTTTCATTTTCATGCCTTGGAGAAGGAAATGGCAACCCACTCCACTGCTCTTGCCTGGAGAATCCCAGGGACGGGGGAGCCTGGTGGGCTGCTGTCTATGGGGTCGCACAGAGTTGGACATGACTGAAATGACTTAGCAGCAGCGGCAGCAACAGCAGACTCATTCATTGGAGAAGGCAATGGCACCCCACTCCAGTACTCTTGCCTGGAGAGTCCCATGGATGGAGGAGCCTGGTGGGCTGCAGTCCATGGGGTCGCTAGAAGTCGGACACAACTGAGTGACTTCACTTTCACTTTTCATTTTCATGCCTTGGAGAAGGAAATGGCAACCCACTCCACTGCTCTTGCCTGGAGAATCCCAGGGACGGGGGAGCCTGGTGGGCTGCTGTCTATGGGGTCGCACAGAGTTGGACATGACTGAAATGACTTAGCAGCAGCGGCAGCAACAGCAGACTCATTCATTGGAGAAGGCAATGGCACCCCACTCCAGTACTCTTGCCTGGAGAGTCCCATGGATGGAGGAGCCTGGTGGGCTGCAGTCCATGGGGTCGCTAGAAGTCGGACACAACTGAGTGACTTCACTTTCACTTTTCATTTTCATGCCTTGGAGAAGGAAATGGCAACCCACTCCACTGCTCTTGCCTGGAGAATCCCAGGGACGGGGGAGCCTGGTGGGCTGCTGTCTATGGGGTCGCACAGAGTTGGACATGACTGAAATGACTTAGCAGCAGCGGCAGCAACAGCAGACTCATTCATTGGAGAAGGCAATGGCACCCCACTCCAGTACTCTTGCCTGGAGAGTCCCATGGATGGAGGAGCCTGGTGGGCTGCAGTCCATGGGGTCAAAAAAAAAAAAATCACTGACTTTGTTATTTCCTCAGGCAGCAAAGAGATCCCTATCTGGCCTCTTTGAGCCCTACTGATAAATCTGTGTCTGCATTTTGAACTGTTGCATTTGAAACACCACCCCGTTGTAAGCTGGTACTCAAAGCTTTTCTTTGTAAAGTTTTGCAGAGTTGTATCCACTACACTCACTCACAGTTTCTATATGTAGAATCTGGCTTCATGGAATAACTCTCCTGTATCCACTTTGATGTAACACTGTTGCAGAATCCTGCATTAGAAAAGAGGGCAGAGGGACTTCCCTGGCCCTCTTGTGGTTAAGAATCAGCCTGCAGGGGGACACCGGTTCGATCCCTGCTCTGGGAAGACCCCACGTGCCATGGAGCAACTGAGCCTGTGTACTACAAGCACTGGATCCCGGGCTCATGTGTCCATTCTCTGCAACAAGAGAAGCCACCCCATGAGAATCCCAATCCCTGCAAAGCAGAGAGTAGAGCACGCACAGAAATGAAGACCCAGCACAGCCAAAAATCAAAGAAAGATAAGAAAATGGAAAAGAAAAGGGGGCATGATCTCCTGGAGAGAGAAGACCCCCCAGAGAGGCTCCCTGCCCCTGTGGGGATCACAGTCACCCGGGGTCCTCCATCTGCAGGGGAGCAGGGAGCAGGCAGAGAAGATGGAGGGGCACGTGGCCTGGGCCATCCCTTGAGGGGCCAGCATGTGCCCCTACCGTGAGTCCCACCGCAATCTCCTAAGTGTGCTGACGCCCCCGACAACTGAGGGTCTGCTCCCTCAGGCGGCACATGTTCTTCAGTACCCTGGGTTCACAGCCCAGACCTCAGTACAAGATAGACACCCCGGGTTCACAGCCCAGACCTCAGCATAAGGCAGACGCCTCATCCGCATCTCCTCAAGCAAGGGCAAGTATTTCCATTCTTAACACCCACCATTAGGATACTTTAATTTTTTCATTTAAACACAGAGTATCTAAAGTTCTTTTTACTCCCCTTCCCTTTGTTCTGTTGATTGAAAATGACACATTTCTTAATTCCTTCAAAGTGAAAGTGTTACACAGTCCTGTCAGACTCTTTGCGACCCCCATGGACTGTAGCCCGCCAGGCTCCTCTGTCCATGGGATTCTCCAGGCCAGAATGCTGGAGTGGGTTGCCATTTCCTTCTCCAGGGGATCTTCCCGACCCAGGGATCAACCCCGTATCTCTAACGTCTGCTGCACTGGCAGATGGATTCTTTACCAGTAGCACCACCTAGGAAGACCCTTGATCCCTTAGACCTTTATGAATAAATTATCTATCAAATATTGATAGGTTAGTAAAACAAAGGCCGTTATGAATTTCACTGAGCTAACCAATGCATTTTTCTTATGGAAATGTTTGTCTGAAGCTATGTTAATGTACTATGCATTTACCCTAGACTCCTAAAGACTCAAAAATGCCTTGACAAACCAGTACCTTGTTCTCTTAATGTGTGCTAATGAAACTATATATTTGTGTGGAAATCTGCCTTGCTTCAAGATTCATGTCAATCGTTTTATGGCCTGGGATGACTCACCTGGTGTCAGTCTCTGAGTTTTTAGACATTTCCTTTGATTAGCACACTGCTAGTAGGTATACAACACCCAGCTAAAGACTAGCAGGAGGGCTGTCTTTCTGCCCCCTTCTGGTGTCTATGTCAGAAGCTTTCTTTCTCTCTCTCTTATGCTTTAATAAAACTTTATGACTCAAAAGCGCTGAGCAATCAAGCCTCGTCTCTGGCCCTGGATTGAATTCTTCTCCTCCGGAGGCCAAGAATCCCAGTGTCTTCCGTGGTTTAGCAGCAACATTTCACGCCCAAGCAGGAATGGGCCGAGTTGGAGTTCAGGTTGCTTGATTGGACATGCTTCCACGGTCCGCGCTGCCACGGAGGCCATTCCACCTGCACGGACCCCTACCGGCCACCAGCACAGCCCCTGACAACCACGGTCCCAAAGCCACGAGACCTCTTTTCCCAATTCCTTTTAAGAAGGATTGTGGACAAGGCTGTCAGGCCAAATGAAGCTGGTTACCAGGACAGTTATCACTCTCCAAAAATGGGGCCACGTGCTCCAAAAATACATTGAGAACAACTTAAGAAAAATAGATCTGGAGATGGAGGGATGAACTGTAAGAGTGACAGTGAGACACAGCGGATTCTCGACCATCTGAGCCACCAGGGAACCCCACGTAAGACAGCCAGCCTGTGAGAATTTGTGGTACGAGGTAGTGTTGTAGCCACGCATTCTGGGAAACAAACTCACTCCGAAGGACGATGTAGATCGTGGAGTGCAGCTGATTACACCGCAGGGCCCCAGGCAGAGTCTCCTCTTAGCCAAGGACCCCGACCAGGTCTTGTGAAAACCTTATATACCCTAAGTGTACATGTCCAAACCTACTTCCCCAAATTCCCAGAATCTAGTCTGAACAAAGGAAAAGAAAGATACAAAGTTAACCCGTGATTCATATGCCTTTAGGCCTAGGTAGTCAACAATAGACAATTATCAATAGGCCTGTGGTCATACCCCAATAAGCAGAATAGAATGTATGATTCCATTACATTATACAGACAGTTAGGGTATTCTTTCAGGTGACAGAGGGTCTATGTACTTCTTCTGGGGCTCTTCCTTTCGGGGGGTCTGGTTTTCCAGTTGGTTTGTCATTTCCATAGATACTGGGCATAGAGCTCAAAGCCCACAGTCCGGCCCAAGAAAGCAAAACTCCTGCTTTGAAGAAAAGCCTGTTCTCTCTGTTTCCTCCTGCGGTGAGGAGGAGGAACATACAGCCGATTCTTCACCGTCTGAGCCACCAGGGAACTCCAGGTAAAACAGATAGCCAGTGAGAATTTGCTGTACGAGGTAGGGGAACTCAGCCTGGTGCTCTGTGACAACCTAGAGGGGTGGGACGGGGTGGCAGGGGGGTTAAGGAGGGAGGGGACATATGAAAACCTGTGACTGGCTCATGTGGATGTATGGCAGAAACCAACATAAGATTGTAAAGCAATTATCCTTCAAGTACAGAAGGGAAAAGAAAACCGCATGATGCCCTCATCTGCTGCCTCCCGTCCTCTCCTGGAGCAGGGCGACACTGACTCGTGGAGGTGGGCTGCACCTTACCTCTAACGTCCTGACAGTCTCCTCCACAGCCAGCTTTTCAGGGAGGACAGACGGACCCTCTTGGGAAAGTTATTAGGGTCAGCTGTCTGCCAACAGTAGAGGTGTCAGAAGAAACGTATGTGTTTTACCATCTCAGATGCTAGGACCTCGGAGACCTCTCCTGAGTGTGTGGATTCACCGAGACACTTGGTCTGCCCGGCATGTTCTATTTAAAGTTTCTTGTGCCTTGGCGAAGCGCTCGAGACTTCAAAGGCCACTTCGACACCAGCTGACGTGAGTCAGAGATCTTCTGCATTCACACGGCATGAGTCACGAAGCAGTAAGAGCTTGCTGGGGTTTCCCTCAATTCCTGTAACTCAGGGAAAGTGGATGCAGCAAGCTTTTTTTGAAGAGCCCTTCACAATGCTTGCTCAAGTTTTTAAAACGGCTTTCAGACAGATCTCATTTGGTGTTCCACTAAGACTCCTCTCCTGGGGCTTCCCTGGTGGTGCAGTGGTTAAGAATCCACCTCCCAGTGTGAGGCACATGGGTTCAATCCCTGGTCAGGGAGGATTCCGCCTGGCTTGGAACACCTAAGCCTGTGCACCAAGATGACCCAGCCCACTTGTTGCGGCTACTGAAGCACGTATGCTTAGCCCCCATGCTCTGCAACAAGAAAAAGGGAAAGATGCTCAGTCGGGTCTGACTCTTTGCAACCCCACGGACTGCACAGTCCATGGAATTCTCCCGAATACAGGAGTGGGTAGCCTTTCCCTTCTCCAGGGCATCTTCCCAACCCAAGGATGGAACCCAGGTCTCCCGCATTGCAGACGGATTCTTTACCAGCTGAGCCACCAGAATAGCGACAAGTGGACACAGTGAGAAAACCACCCACACAACAAAGCGTAGCCCCTGCTCTCAGCAAGCAGACAAAGCCTGTGTGCGGAAGTGAGAATCCAGCACAGCAAAAAAAACACTAAGTGAATACCTTTTTTAGTAAAGAATCCCCTCCTTACTCTGATGGGTGTTATGTGGCAGCCAGGATGGGAGGGGAGTTTGCGGGAGAATGGATACATGTATATGTATGGCCGAGTCTATTCACCGTTTACCCGAAACTATCACAATATTGTTAATCAGTTATACCCCAATAGAAAAATAAAAAGTTTAAAGTAGGAAAAAAAATTAAACATCTCTTTAAAAATTTGAGGAAAAAAAAAAAAAAGAATCTCCTCCTTAATTTTAAGACCTATATTTTTCCTTCACCTGTTCAGTTGAACTAAACTTAGACTAATAATAACAAAGGATAATAAATAAAAACATTTTTTAAAAGTCTTAACTTTAAGACTTACTTTTTTTCTTAACCTTTTCACAGTTGAACCAAACTTAGACTGATAACAACAAAGGATTACACTAAGTTATGTTTCATGCCCATTTAACTGAAATAAAAGTCAAGGAAATCCTTCTGTATTTTGGAGACGATTATAATGACTTAAGTCTTTGGGATTCAGTCTTCCTGTTGTAAAATCAATAAGAAGTTTTATGACTTTATATTTTGAGTGATAGTCGGGAATGCCAAACTTTCTATGAGAGTCTAAGTGATTATGGACAAAAATGTGATTCTAGCCTGGTGGCCTGTAACATGGGCCGGATTCATTGAACTTTCCATTCTGCAGGAGCTCCTGTTTAATCAGTAACTCCTGACCTGGCCTCATCTGTCTGCCAGGCTTAACTGGTTGAAGGGAATTGAAATCAATGAAAACTAAAGTATCATTCTGCTTGGAAAATGCTAGATCCTTGATTTCACTTTAAACTCATATTAAAATTATTTTTTGAGAAAATAGGTGCAAACATCACAATCGCCTTTTTGCAACCTCTAGTCAACCATAAAACTACACAATTGAAGTATGTATGTTGTTTAAATGCAAAGCAAATCTCATTTTTTTTAAACAAGTTATTACCATGGAAAGGTTCCATTCCCTGCAACGCCAAGCCTGAGGCGCTCTATTTCATCAGATGAGCAAAAAGCTAATTAGAGAATTCTACATGTTTAACCAAATTTAAGACAGAACTGGAAAATGAGGGAAACTATTTTAACAAAATCTGTTTTCTTGGAGCCTGTAGTACCACTCAATATTTACCACTGACGCTGTTCTTATTCTGCTATTTACTTTAGTTACAAGTTTACAAAAATCTATGAAATAACAACCAAAATGCTTTCCAAAACTTTAACTCTGTAAACCTCCAGTGTGGGATGCCTATCCTTTGGAATACATACCACCTCCTAACTTTTTTTTTTTTTCCTCCCTTTCAGCCAGAAATAATTTGAGAACATACCCACAACAGTCTTTAGAACATTCTGAACATTAAGATGGCCCAGATATGTCTGCAGTTTAAAGACTTAGAAACAGCAACTGGCGAAGCTGAGAGTTTTCCTGGAAAGGATGGTCATAGGAGATGAAACCGGGACCCTGTGTTGCCACGGAAGTGGGTGGAGTTAGAGGCTTCAAGGTGCCGATTTCAGCCACGTGCTCCAAAAATACATTGAGAACAACTTAAGAAAAATAGATCTGGAGATGGAGGGATGAACTGTAAGAGTGACAGTGAGACACAGCGGATTCTCGACCATCTGAGCCACCAGGGAACCCCACGTAAGACAGCCAGCCTGTGAGAATTTGTGGTACGAGGTAGTGTTGTAGCCACGCATTCTGGGAAACAAACTCACTCCGAAGGACGATGTAGATCGTGGAGTGCAGCTGATTACACCGCAGGGCCCCAGGCAGAGTCTCCTCTTAGCCAAGGACCCCGACCAGGTCTTGTGAAAACCTTATATACCCTAAGTGTACATGTCCAAACCTACTTCCCCAAATTCCCAGAATCTAGTCTGAACAAAGGAAAAGAAAGATACAAAGTTAACCCGTGATTCATATGCCTTTAGGCCTAGGTAGTCAACAATAGACAATTATCAATAGGCCTGTGGTCATACCCCAATAAGCAGAATAGAATGTATGATTCCATTACATTATACAGACAGTTAGGGTATTCTTTCAGGTGACAGAGGGTCTATGTACTTCTTCTGGGGCTCTTCCTTTCGGGGGGTCTGGTTTTCCAGTTGGTTTGTCATTTCCATAGATACTGGGCATAGAGCTCAAAGCCCACAGTCCGGCCCAAGAAAGCAAAACTCCTGCTTTGAAGAAAAGCCTGTTCTCTCTGTTTCCTCCTGCGGTGAGGAGGAGGAACATACAGCCGATTCTTCACCGTCTGAGCCACCAGGGAACTCCAGGTAAAACAGATAGCCAGTGAGAATTTGCTGTACGAGGTAGGGGAACTCAGCCTGGTGCTCTGTGACAACCTAGAGGGGTGGGACGGGGTGGCAGGGGGGTTAAGGAGGGAGGGGACATATGAAAACCTGTGACTGGCTCATGTGGATGTATGGCAGAAACCAACATAAGATTGTAAAGCAATTATCCTTCAAGTACAGAAGGGAAAAGAAAACCGCATGATGCCCTCATCTGCTGCCTCCCGTCCTCTCCTGGAGCAGGGCGACACTGACTCGTGGAGGTGGGCTGCACCTTACCTCTAACGTCCTGACAGTCTCCTCCACAGCCAGCTTTTCAGGGAGGACAGACGGACCCTCTTGGGAAAGTTATTAGGGTCAGCTGTCTGCCAACAGTAGAGGTGTCAGAAGAAACGTATGTGTTTTACCATCTCAGATGCTAGGACCTCGGAGACCTCTCCTGAGTGTGTGGATTCACCGAGACACTTGGTCTGCCCGGCATGTTCTATTTAAAGTTTCTTGTGCCTTGGCGAAGCGCTCGAGACTTCAAAGGCCACTTCGACACCAGCTGACGTGAGTCAGAGATCTTCTGCATTCACACGGCATGAGTCACGAAGCAGTAAGAGCTTGCTGGGGTTTCCCTCAATTCCTGTAACTCAGGGAAAGTGGATGCAGCAAGCTTTTTTTGAAGAGCCCTTCACAATGCTTGCTCAAGTTTTTAAAACGGCTTTCAGACAGATCTCATTTGGTGTTCCACTAAGACTCCTCTCCTGGGGCTTCCCTGGTGGTGCAGTGGTTAAGAATCCACCTCCCAGTGTGAGGCACATGGGTTCAATCCCTGGTCAGGGAGGATTCCGCCTGGCTTGGAACACCTAAGCCTGTGCACCAAGATGACCCAGCCCACTTGTTGCGGCTACTGAAGCACGTATGCTTAGCCCCCATGCTCTGCAACAAGAAAAAGGGAAAGATGCTCAGTCGGGTCTGACTCTTTGCAACCCCACGGACTGCACAGTCCATGGAATTCTCCCGAATACAGGAGTGGGTAGCCTTTCCCTTCTCCAGGGCATCTTCCCAACCCAAGGATGGAACCCAGGTCTCCCGCATTGCAGACGGATTCTTTACCAGCTGAGCCACCAGAATAGCGACAAGTGGACACAGTGAGAAAACCACCCACACAACAAAGCGTAGCCCCTGCTCTCAGCAAGCAGACAAAGCCTGTGTGCGGAAGTGAGAATCCAGCACAGCAAAAAAAACACTAAGTGAATACCTTTTTTAGTAAAGAATCCCCTCCTTACTCTGATGGGTGTTATGTGGCAGCCAGGATGGGAGGGGAGTTTGCGGGAGAATGGATACATGTATATGTATGGCCGAGTCTATTCACCGTTTACCCGAAACTATCACAATATTGTTAATCAGTTATACCCCAATAGAAAAATAAAAAGTTTAAAGTAGGAAAAAAAATTAAACATCTCTTTAAAAATTTGAGGAAAAAAAAAAAAAAGAATCTCCTCCTTAATTTTAAGACCTATATTTTTCCTTCACCTGTTCAGTTGAACTAAACTTAGACTAATAATAACAAAGGATAATAAATAAAAACATTTTTTAAAAGTCTTAACTTTAAGACTTACTTTTTTTCTTAACCTTTTCACAGTTGAACCAAACTTAGACTGATAACAACAAAGGATTACACTAAGTTATGTTTCATGCCCATTTAACTGAAATAAAAGTCAAGGAAATCCTTCTGTATTTTGGAGACGATTATAATGACTTAAGTCTTTGGGATTCAGTCTTCCTGTTGTAAAATCAATAAGAAGTTTTATGACTTTATATTTTGAGTGATAGTCGGGAATGCCAAACTTTCTATGAGAGTCTAAGTGATTATGGACAAAAATGTGATTCTAGCCTGGTGGCCTGTAACATGGGCCGGATTCATTGAACTTTCCATTCTGCAGGAGCTCCTGTTTAATCAGTAACTCCTGACCTGGCCTCATCTGTCTGCCAGGCTTAACTGGTTGAAGGGAATTGAAATCAATGAAAACTAAAGTATCATTCTGCTTGGAAAATGCTAGATCCTTGATTTCACTTTAAACTCATATTAAAATTATTTTTTGAGAAAATAGGTGCAAACATCACAATCGCCTTTTTGCAACCTCTAGTCAACCATAAAACTACACAATTGAAGTATGTATGTTGTTTAAATGCAAAGCAAATCTCATTTTTTTTAAACAAGTTATTACCATGGAAAGGTTCCATTCCCTGCAACGCCAAGCCTGAGGCGCTCTATTTCATCAGATGAGCAAAAAGCTAATTAGAGAATTCTACATGTTTAACCAAATTTAAGACAGAACTGGAAAATGAGGGAAACTATTTTAACAAAATCTGTTTTCTTGGAGCCTGTAGTACCACTCAATATTTACCACTGACGCTGTTCTTATTCTGCTATTTACTTTAGTTACAAGTTTACAAAAATCTATGAAATAACAACCAAAATGCTTTCCAAAACTTTAACTCTGTAAACCTCCAGTGTGGGATGCCTATCCTTTGGAATACATACCACCTCCTAACTTTTTTTTTTTTTCCTCCCTTTCAGCCAGAAATAATTTGAGAACATACCCACAACAGTCTTTAGAACATTCTGAACATTAAGATGGCCCAGATATGTCTGCAGTTTAAAGACTTAGAAACAGCAACTGGCGAAGCTGAGAGTTTTCCTGGAAAGGATGGTCATAGGAGATGAAACCGGGACCCTGTGTTGCCACGGAAGTGGGTGGAGTTAGAGGCTTCAAGGTGCCGATTTCATGAGCTTAGGCTGCTGTAACAAAATACCACAGACAAGGGGAATTAATGGGACTGTCCCCGGTGGCTCAGCAGTAAAGAATCTGCCAGCCAATGCAGGAAACTCAGGTTCAATCTCTGGGTCGGTAAGATCCCCTGGAGGAGGGCATGGCAACCCACTCCAGTACTCTTGCCTGGAGAACCTCATGGACAGAGGAGCCTGGTGGACCACAGTCCATGGGGTCACAAAGAGTTGGACATGACTGAGGCGACTTAGCACGCACAGGGCCTTAAACAGCAGAAACTTCTGTCTCACAGGTCTGCAGGCTGACGAGGCCAAGGCTGACTCCCTCATCTCTTTCTTCCTCTTCTTAGAACAAGGCTAACCTTAACATAAGGGTTATGCTATGACAGCATTGAACCCTAGCCATCTCCAAATCTCACCCTCTTGGGGGTTGGGGCCTCCACATATAAACTCGGGGGACACAGCTCAGTCCCTGGCAGCACCGTAGCCCCCACCCCTCATTCCCAGTGAGATAACAGGGTCCTGAGAGATGAGAAGCATGCCAAGCATACAGCATGCGCAGGGCTCTGAACCACAGGCCTCGGCAGCCATGGTCCTCAGCCCTCGTGGACAAGCGTTGTGGCCACAGGGGTGGGGAGGCGAAGCTGGCACCTTCAGGACAGGGTCCTACCGCGGAAAAGGGTTGCAGCACCTAGACATGGGGGGAAAGCGCAAAGGAAGGAAATGACCGCCTGGCGGTGATAATACCCTTTCTGATGCAAATTGAACTGATGCAAACACTGACGAAGAAAGGGCTCCAGTGGACTGCACAGACAATGAGAGGCCAGCCCAGTTCAGTTCAGTTCAGTCGCTCAGTCGTGTCCGATTCTTTGTGACCCCAGGGACCTCAGCACGCCAGGCATCCCTGTCCATCTCCAACTCCCGGACTCCACCCAAACTCATGCCCATCAAGTCAGTGATGCCATCCAAGCATCTCATTCTCTGTTGTCCCCTTCTCCTCCCACCTTCAATCTTTCCCAGCATCAGGGTCTTTTCCAGTGAGTCGGTTCTTTGTATCAGGTGGCCAAAGCATTGGAGTTTCAGCTTCAGCATCAGTCCTTCCAATGAATATTCAGGACTGATGTCCTTTAGGATGTACTGATTGGATCTCCTTGCAGTCCAAGGGACTCTCAAGAGTCTTCTCCAACACCACACTTCAAAAGCATCAATTCTTCGGCACTCAGCTTTCTTTATAGCCCCACTCTCCCATCCATACATGATCACTGGAAGAACCATAGCTTTGTCTAAACGGACCGATGTTAGCAAAGTAACGTCTCTGCTTTTTCATATGCTGTCTAGGTGGGTCATAGCTTTTCTTCCAAGGAGCAAGCGTCTTTTAATTTCATGGCTGCAGTCACCACCCAGCAGCACACATAAAGCAGAGGTGAAGCAGCAGCTGGCTGTTTGGGAGAACAAGTGTGACAGAGGAGAAGGCAGCTTCATAAAAGTGCTGAGGGCAGGGGCTTGGGGAAGAAAAGAGATCAGAAGGATCTCACACTGAGAGTGTGGGTAGGAGATACTGCAGGGATCAGGACGGACCAGCCACTGAGAAGCTCGCCAGTGGAGAGCGTGACTCACAAACTGGGTGTCAGGCTGCACGCAAGGCTGGGGCCCTGCGTGGGAAAGTGGAATGAAAGGAACGGTTGTCTGCGCCAAAAATAAAATGGGGTTATCTAGAGAGTTTACGACAGCCAAGAGTGAACACTAGGTTTTAATACTTGAAAAAATGATGACATCATCAATGATACCCCCTTCAGTTGGAGGCAGTGTGTCTCCCAAACTCCAGAAAAACAAACAAAAGCCACAGCAACCTGGTATTCTTTGCCCGTCGTCACCTTCTCGGCTTCCTGAAATGACCAGTGTCCATGTCAAAAAACGTTTCCAGTTTCTGAAAAGAGGGCACGGGCCACGCCAAGTTCATAGCATCACCTGATCCTCAGCACTTTTCACTCACTCTCATCTCAAGGTCATTTCCTTGCCTTTCTCCTTGACTGCCTCTTCCTTCTGGTTTACGGGCAGCCTCTATCAAGAGCACCTTGGACTGTTCAGAGGAGAGGCGTGAAATTAAGCTAATGAGTATAAGCAAATGCGCATCACAGATTCCAAAATGAGACAGGAGCGTCTTCCAGACCCAGCCAGTGGAATCATTCAAGGCCGCATTAAAAACCTTCTACCTCTAGAACGTGTACGATCATCAAGATCCAGGGGCTTCTATGGAGACAGGAAGATGAGGTCAGCGCTTTCTGATTTGAATAATAACAAGCGCACTCGGAAGAGTAATCTGCATTAAGGTTCCTGCGGTAAACAGCACCTCAATCGCCTGCTGGCCCATGGATGGCTCTCTCAGGTTCACTGCAAAGTCTCTGAAGGAAGGTTTTCTTGACTGCCTCACGCATGATCCTTGACGTTTTCAACATCTCACGCGTCTCATCATTCAAAAAAAGAGAATAATACTTTCCAAAATCTTTCCGCTTTGAGTTTTCCTGATGTTTTCCCCAGGAGAGCCTACTTTTGCAAATTTCAGCCCTTCCGTGCAAACACCAAGGTCTGGTACAGTCTCGAAGTTTAAGGCTTAGAGAGGTTCATAAGAGACATGGGCCGTGCAGGAAGGCACAGTCTCCAGCTCTGACTTCGGAGATACCATGAACCGTATCATCATAAAAGGAAGTGAAGTGAACTCAAAGTCGCTCAGTTGTGTCTGACTCTGCCACCCCACGGGCTATTCTCCAGGCCAGAATACTGGAGTGGGTAGCCTTTCCCTGCTCCAGGGGATCTTCCTGACTCAGGAATGAAACCTGGGTCTCCCCCATTGCAGGCAGATTCTTCACCAGCTGAGCCACAAGGAAAGCCAAATCCAAAAAGGGCTTCATACTAAACAACAACAACATCAAAAAAAAACCCCCTCTGGTTTATTTTAGAACTAATTGGGAGGAGGGGACATGTGTCGATGTACGGCAGAAACCAACACCATAGTGTAAACCAATTATCCTCCAATTAAAAGTAAACAAATATTTTTTTTTTAAGAGTGAACTCAAAGTCGCTCAGTTGTGTGTCTGACTCTGCCACCCCACGGACTATTCTCCAGGCCAGAATACTGGAGTGGGTAGCCTTTCCCTGCTCCAGGGGATCTTCCCGACTCAGGAATGAAACCTGGGTCTCCCCCAGTGCAGGCAGATTCTTCACCAGCTGAGCCACAAGGAAAGCCAAAACCAAAAAGGGCTTCATACTAAACAACAACACCACCAAAAAAAAAACCCCTCTGGTTTATTTTATTTTAGAACTAATTGGGAGGAGGGGACATATGTCGATGTACGGCAGAAACCAACACCATAGTGTAAACCAATTATCCTCCAATTAAAAGTAAACAAATATTTTTTTTTTTAATAAATGGCTTTCTTAAAACAAAGAACAAATAACTGTGCCAGGAAGAATAACCTCTGTCTCTGTTATTACATTTAAAAAAAAAAAGTATTTCTTCAATTGCTAGAACTGTAGTTATGAATCAGTTAAGTATTTATGAGTCTGGAGGAGGAGTAGGGAATTTGGGGTACTTGCCTCTCTAGGGTTTAAACCTTTTCACATAAGGAGTTCTTACGGGGATAACATGCCTGAGTTTGGACAAGATACGATTTGTCATGATGTAGACTGAAGCGGCTTAGCAGCAGCAGCAGCAGACTATACCACTTTTTTCAATGATGCTTAAGGCGATCATGGAACTGACTCGCTCTTAAGACAGAATGCCTGTATAAGGGATATTGAGACAATTGCTGGTGGGCAGAACTCTGCTAGTGGAATCTCGTTCACATACAGTCAGGCTCACCCTCAAACTGTCAGAATGCCCGAGGCACTCACACACACAGCTACGAGTTTTCCTCATGGCAGTGGGAAAGTCGTACTCAGGGCCCTTGCTCTTTGTCACACTAAAACGTGAGATATTTGTGCAACATAAAAGCCAGCAAAAGGCTGCCAAAAGATTCGGTCAGGCCGATGGAAAACCTTCTCTACTTACACCTTTATATTAAGTTGCAATTTTCAGGAACCAAACGAGATGAATTTTTTTTTTTTTTTGGTACTAAATCAACACTAACACTTTTAATATAATGTCTTCTTAAAACAAAATGAAACTTTAAGATGAAGTTGAAGCTCCAATACTTGAGCCACGTGATGTGAAGACCCAACATGATTGGAAAAGACCCCGATGCTGGGAAAGATTAAAGGCAGAGGAGCAGGGGACGACAGAAGATGAGAAGGTTGGACAGCATCACCGACGCGATGGACATGAAATTGGGTAGAACTGCAGGAGATGGAGATGGACAGGGAGGCCTGGGGTGCTGCAGTCCATGGGGTCGCAAAGAGTCGGACACGACTGAGCAACTGAACTGGACTGATCCTTCTGTCCCCAAAGTACAATTGTTTTAACACAAACCACTTTTTTTTTTTTTTTTTCATTCTATGAACTCAGAGGAAATCATAATGAAAAGAAAAATCAAAGTCTCTAAGTTCAGCGAAAGCTTGTGAGAGAGGAAGGACAGTTCCCTGGTGGCTCAGATGGTAAACAGTCGGCCTGCAGTGCAGCAGACCCAGGTTCAGTCCCTGCATGGGGACGATCCCCTGGAGAAGGGGAATGGATACACACTCCAGTACCATTGCCTGGAAAATTCTCAGACATCCAGGGACAAGAAGCACACACGTGCACAAATAGCTGCTAATAAAAAAAGCGACATCTGGGGGAGCCTCGGGGGGTGCAGGTTAGAGCCCTGGTTTCGGAGCTAAGATCCCACATGCCCTCCCTCCCAAATCAGAAAACCTGAAATGCAAAACAGAAAGAATATTGTAACACATTCAATCAAGACTTTGAAAATAGTCTCCATTAAAAAGAGAGAGAGAGAGAGTCTTGGGAGTGAAATGAAGGGCAAGAGGGGCAGAAGTCATTAGATGCCGATGGAGTGGAACAGAAGTGGGTGGTTCTGAGCGGGATGGCCCCCATGACCGGTGAAGGGCAAGCAGAACAGAAGTGGGTGGTTCCCAGCTGGATGGCACCCATGACCGGGAGCTCTTGGCTTCGAGTGTCCCACTGAAGCATGTTCTGTAATTCAGGCTCTTGACTCCCTGAAAGAAAATACAGGGCATTTGTGACACCGTGTCTCTTACTCAGTATTTGGATGCTGCCGTGTGTGTGATGGATGTGGACTCTTTTCCACGCTGCATAACAACCCCCTGCACTCCAAGATCTCAGCTTCTAAGAGCAACATGTACACGTGGGATCATCCATCCTGTAGGGCACCAGGCTAGGAAGGAGTTAACCCTCTCTGCGCGCACCGTCTTCCCCAGGCTGAAATCAGGCTGTTGACAGGGCTGCCTTCTCATCTGAGCTCTCACCATCAAACTCCACTCCATTTCCAGCTTCACTCAGCTTTCAGACGGAATTCAGTTCCCAGCGCGGAGGACCCCACGTCCTCGCTGACTCTCAGCTGCCCAGTCTCCCTCAGCTCCTTCCACGTGGAGGTAACGTGCTGTTTTGCTTCTTCAAGGTCAGCAGACCAAGAGCCTATGTTTCTTGCAATACATTCATTCCCTTCAGGAAAGTCCTGGGCCCTTTTTAAATAATTTTTTTAATTTTTTATTTCCGGTGGCGATGGGTCTTCGTTGCTGTGCTTGGCCTTTCTCCAGTGGTGGCGAGCAGGGGCTACTCTGCGTCGTGGTTCCTGGGCTTCTCATCCTGGTAGCTTCTCCGGTACAGGCTCTAGGGCTTGAGGAGTTTCGTCACGTGGGCTCAACAGTTACCACTCCCAGACTCCAGGGTACAGGCTCCATAGTTGTGGCACTCGGGCTTAGTTGCTCCCTGCATGTGGCCTCTTCCTGGGTCAGGGGTCTAACCCGTGCCTCCTGCATCAGCAGTCAGATTCTTTACCGTGGAGCCACCAGGGAACCAAGCCCCGGGACCCTCTTTAAAAGGTGGGAGGGGGGGGTTCAAGTTGGGGAACACATGGACACCCATGGCTGATTCATGTCGATGTATGGTAAAAACCGCTACAGTAGTGTAAAAGAATTAGCCTCCAATTAAAATAAATAAATTTTTAAAAAAAGTTCCAGCCCACTCAGCACTCCATCTCTTCCATGAACTTGCAGTCCGCTGTCTTCATTCACCTCTGCCTGCCCCACATCCTTGAGGTAAGCACAGCAGTGGGTCCCATTCAAGGGGTGGGACTGGACAGGGTGTGGTCGCTGGAGGGAGGGCAGGAATCCTGGGGCCAGGTTAGAATTCCGCTGACCACAGCCTCCCCTTCTAACGCTGACCTCTGTTTGCACAGCACCGCTGCTGCAGCTAAGTCGTTTCAGTCATGTCTGACGCTATGCGACCCCCACGGACTGCAGCCCACCAGGCTCCTCTGTCCACGGGATTCCCCAGGAAAGAATATTGGAGGGCGTAGCCTTTCCCTTCTCCAGGGGATCTTTCCTGACCCAGGGATCGAACCCAGGTCTCCCTCATTACATGCAGACTGTTTTCCATCTCAGCCAGCAGGGAAGCCCAGAACACTGGAGTGCGTAGCCTATCCCTTCTCCAGGGGCTCTTCCTGACCCAGGAATCAAACCAGGGTCTCCTCCATTGCAGGCAGATTCTTTACCAGCTGAGCTACTTAGGGAAGCCCCAACATATACATTACCATACGTAAAATAGGTAGCCAGTGTGAATTTGGTGTATGACTCAAGGAGCTCAAACCAGCGTCCTGTGGTGCCTTAGAGGGCTGGGATGGGGAGGGAGGTGGGAGGGAAGTTCAAAAGGAAGGGGACACATGTATTCCTATGGCTGACTCATGTTGATGTTTGGCAGAAACAAACACAATATTATAAAGCAATTCAGTTCAGTTCAGTTCAGTCAGTCACTCAGTCGTGTCCGACTCTGCGACCCCACGAATCGCAGCTCGCCAGGCCTCCCTGTCCATCACCATCTCCTGGAGTTCACTCAAACTCATGTCCATCGAGTCAGTGATGCCATCCAGCC